>JAOQMP010000002.1:14406488-14418043 GCA_027563575.1 Erythroxylum pedicellare
GGGAGTGGTAATTGAAAGGGTAAAGGTTGGAACTTGGTCTTTTTGGAAGAAAAGTTTAGTCTACAAAGAACTCCTAGAGTAAGGATATTAGGAGGTGACTTATAAGTGATTTAGTGAGCAAACACGTGAGGGAGAGACTGTTTTCTACTAACTTTTTCTTGTAGGTTCTAAATCATGTCCAACAATAGACATTCATCATCTTCTAGTAAGGACAAGGAGGTGGCTGAAGGTGGAGAGTGGGAAATTAATCCATTGGTACTAAAATCACAACAATAAACATTTGAGAGGATGTTTAAAGAGATGGAGAACATAAGGGAGAGGTTGGTAGAAATGTCTTTGAAGTTTAATTCTCAATTTAACCTAACGGAGAGGACACCTAAAAATCGAAACACCCATTATGATTTTGAGGATGATGCTGACCAACTTAGCACCTTTGAAGAAGTTGGGAATTATAGAGGGAATAGAGGTGGTCGAGATAGAGGGAGAATGGGTAGAAACTTTGGATAATGCCATAACCTATATGAGCATTAAGAAAAGAGATTATCATTAAGCATTTGAATTTATTCTAATGATGGATGGTTCTTTATTAATTATTATATACTGAAAAGGAGATAATAATAAATTAATTTGCTCAGGTAGGTAGGTTTAGTTAGTTAATTAATTACCAAGGTTGGATCCAAAACAAGTGACCAACAGATTCCCCATACCAGTGCCCATCATAAGCCTAAATGGAAGATAAGGAACCAATATCCCTTCTTAATGTCATTAGCACTGCTTCTTCTGTTATCTTTTCCAACTCATTCTTCACTTTCACGACTGGAGGTATTGGACGATACAGGTTCTCCTTCCTCATCTGCATAAGTTAACAGTTTTGTTTAATAAAGTACAATCAAATTGCAACAATCTTTTATTATTTTTGTTGTAGTTGAAATTTAAGTTTACAAAAAGATAGATAGATGATGCAGTCACTAGCATAATAAATATTACAAGACTTTACAATTTAATGAAACCACCAACATCAAAATTTTTAGGTATTATCAGTCAATTTTTCACAAAATTTTAAAAGTTTTATCTCTACTGATGAATTTAATACTCATCTGCATCCTCATTAGGAGATCAAAACCTTACTTGATTTTAAAACGATTTTTCTTGAATTTTTGATAGACCCTTTCCACTTGAGCCTGTTCTTTAGGAATTCCCGCATCAGTATCAAACTCCCAATATTGTCTTCCTATGTGGTTATTAGTTGTTGTCATCCATAGATCTCCCTCTACTATCTTCAACTTCCACATTGTATTATTGATCGATTTTTATCCATAATCTTAGCTTAGTATTATATATATATAGACTGCAAAATTTAAACCCTAATATTCATTAAAGTATATCATCATATATGTAAGTTATAGATTAGAGGAAAGAGAAGAAGAGTAAAGAGACATAAAAGAAGAAGAAGAGAAGAACCAAAAATGGATAAAAAGATCCTTTTGCTTGTTTACACTAATATTAATACGTCAAATACTTATATTAAATATTTAGGTAATAAGCATGTACATCTCTAAAAAGAAACAACAGAAGTAAAGGAAACCACCATTTATATATAACCAAGAATCAATTTATGCTTCTAAATATATATATATATATTAGTTTCAACATAGAAAAAACAGGAAATTCTTTAAGGTTATATATCTAGCTTTGTTGGTAGATATATAGTGACCTTCTTCTCCTTTAAGGGATGGCAAAAGAAAAAGAGAAAACATCACCAAACTATGTCGTTGAAGAAGATGAAAAGTTGCATAAGACTACACCATCTTTAGAATCAAAGCTAAGTTATATACCAATAAAGAGAACCTTGTTAGACTTTAGTATTTTATTATGCAATAATGGCTTATCGAACCACGAGTAATCAGTAACTCTCCTCTTACTTTGACTTCATTTTGTTCAATATAATATAAATTTTCTAATTTTTTTTAATTATTTAGGAGAAGAGATATGTTTGACGGAAACAATTATTGTTAGAATTTGTTTGCGAGCTTGGAGTTTGTGTCATTTCTGTTTTAGCCACATGAATGTTAGGATTTGTCGGATATGTGTATGTATTTTGTTTTTGTATAAATATTTTTAGGTCTTTATGATTCATATTTTCAACTCAAACTTCTTTTCATATTTAAAATTACATGTAAGTGGAATAGATTCCCCAACAACTTCACTAATGTTTTTGTCTCTAGAAAAGAGATAGGATATGGTCTTGAATTCATTATTTGGATGGCTAGGGATCAAGTTGTTGTTTTCAGTTTTTGCTATTTCCGCTTCATCGTTTTTGTCTTATCTGCATTCTCCTTTGTTTCGTTACTCTTCTAGTGTCGCTTTTCTGGCCTTTGCTATTCCGACAACCAAATGACATTTCAAAACCAAAACCATCCTCATGTTATTGATCTCCTTGCTTTTCCATCAGCCTCGAATCAACTCTTGATTTCTTCAAAACCCCCGCGAAAACTCCATCAAATTGCAATTTTTGTCAAGGAATGGTCTCATCGATATTTAGCCGGTAGATTAAAGCCGCATGCTTTGACCCTTCATCATGCTCTTGCCAAAAGAGGGCATGAGCTTCACATTTTTACCTCTTCTCTCCCCAACATGTCTTTCCTAAAACATCAAACTAGCAACTTATACTTTCACCTCTCAAAGCTGATAGTTACTAACCATCTGGACCAATCTGTAGTCTGGAAACAGTTTGAAGCTCAAAACTCAACTGGTAAATAATTTGATGCAATTTGAAGCTCAAAACTCAACTCGTAAATAATTGATGCAATTTGAAGTTTAAAACTCAACTGAGAGCGTCCATCTCTTGCATACTTGATCCTGCAATTTGAGCAACTTAGCGTTTTACTTGGCCTTGTTTTACATATGAAACCATTCATACAAATATCATTCAAGAGCTTCTGCGAAATCTGAAGGAACTGCAAACATATGCACTAAGTGAAAGAGTGATTAAGGTTATGGAAGAGGTTAAGTTCTTCCCAGACTATGCACACCATGTTGCTACCAGTGATCATGCTGGAGATGTCTTAAAAAGAGTATACATGATCCTAGAAGAAAGAGTTCATGTTATTTTGAATAGTGTGGATGAGAAAGTTTTCGAGCTTGATTCTGTCAAGGGCATAGAATTTAAGCAGAAGTTTGGCATCTTGCGAAGTAGAAGAATAGATAAATTTACACATGATGTCTTGTATGCATGCAGTTGTATTGGAGTGCAAGTTTAACACACAGAAGTCCAAAGTACTTCCCTGAACCAAAAAAGTTCGATCCAACTCGATTGAAGGAAATGGTCCGGCACCATACACATATGTCCCATTTGGTGGAGGACCTCGAATATGTCCTGGAAAGGAATATGATATACTGGAAATATTAGTGTTCATGTATAACTTAGTGAAAAGAATCAAATTTCATAAGCTAATTCCTAATAAGAAGATCATTGTCAATCCCATGCCAATCCCCTAAAAAGGACTTCTCGTTCTTCTTTGTCCCTATAGGTCTTGATAAGTCCAAAATCATATTATCTTATATTCCAACTCTATTAACTTGTAAGAAATCCAAGCTCTACCATAACTGCAAGCTATAGCTATATATACATATATAAAGATGTGTAGTATAAGGTGAGAAATATTTACCATTAGCTATGGGCATTACGATACTTCAGTTGATATAGCTATAGATGCATTACAGTATATGGCATGAGTACGTAATTAAAGAGCCATTTCTGACCACAAAATTTAAAAAAAAAACATGAAGAGCTAATATAGGTATAGAGGAAAATAGTTTAGGTAGCTTTAGCATACAAATACTAACCTAACCTGTTATATACAATTTATAACTGTTAATGCATGAATGTAGTGTCAATACAGATACACCCCAGGAAGATCATAACATTCAACTACAATCCTTTTTCGTCACCATCTAATTGTAAATAAATAGATCTCCAGTCTTTCAAAATGGTAAAAATATTCCTTTTTTTTCTTAGCTAGGAGTGGAAGGTAACTTGACTGATGTAATAGCCACACATTGTATGAAACAGAGTAAAAGAAAAAATTGCAAGCATCAATCATCAATCATATACTATATACATTTAGTTCACAACAAACAGACACATATCGGTTCACTGTGCTAATTGCTTATTTGATATTACCAATTTTATTTATAGTATGAAGGGAACAATTTGTGTTAGTATATTATGTTTTCCTTTTCTAGTTTCTATTATAAATTATTCTGATTATAATGTAAAAACTATATATGCCTAAGAATGCTGAGACAAGGAATAGAAAATGATGAGGACATGGCTATGGTAGAGGCAGAAAGTAGATCCTTAACCATGATGGTCTAGTTGGAATTCCCTCTTAGTAAAAGTTCTAAGTTGCAATAAGACCAACGTAACATTGGAAATAAGGAGGGTGTTAGAAAACAGGTCACGAAAATGTCACATAAGAAACTTAATGATGCGTGTATTACATTGCCAAATTTTTGTCCAAAATAGCCTAAGATTGAGCAGACTCAATAACATTTGGACCTTAATTGAGCAGATTATAATGTTTGGCCCTAAATTGATCAAACCCAACAACTTTTAGCAGTTACCCACCCTTAATACTATTTAGAAAGATTACTATAATATATCTAATATGTTAGGATCCTATTTAGATTTAGTTGATCTTGAGTCACTCAACACACCAACTAAACTTAATTAAGGTAGATAATATCCGTATCAATCACATCTCACGTGACTCCTAGATCCATTAGGTGACAACTCTTATAATAAATATATCTTATATGTTATTCTTAACCTTGACCTTATATTCATATAAGCATGAGTCACTCATCCAAATTATACAAATTTAGTTAAATAAAACCCACAAATTAAGACAAAATATATTCAAGTTAAAGGGGCCTTGACTCACTCAACAAACCTTACAATACAGAGAACTTTGGTTTTATGTTTAAATAGTGAAAGACAACAATTACATTCTTAACGTGTATTTAATATTTTAACAAGAGATTTAAATTATTTGTCTCATCAAACATAAAATTATATATAATCATACCATACATATAAAACATGCAATCATGTATACATAAAAATATATCAAATATATATTAATACTATGCAATTTCTCATACCAATGTAATCAAACTATATGTACGAAACATCGTTTTGTCTGAATCTAATTGTCGATCTTTATGATTCAAAATAATATTTTTTAACTCTTTGAAAATTTTAAATAAGATTTAACTTATTGATTCCTAAATAAATTAAATTCCTATGAAATTTTAATTTGATTTTAAAATATTTTTCAAATTAATAATAAAAAAACCATTTCCATTCTTACTCCTTTAATAAAATTAATTGGAAATAATTTTACTTATTATAAGTTAGAAAAACTTTTTTTCAAAATTTAAGAAGTAAAACATTCTAATTTAATTAGATGATTGTTTCTCATCTAATTATAATTTTTTCCTAATTAAAAAATATTTTTAATATTAAAGGAACCACTTTCAAAGTAAATAAAATAATTTTAAATTTAATTAAGAAAGTATTATTAATATTTATTTAGACATTAATTCTCAATTAATTAAAAATTGTTCCTTAATAAATTAGTAAATTATTTTCATAATTATTGAAGAATTCTCATTTTCTTAATTAATATTTTTAATAATGAAGAAACTTAATGTTCATAAATAAAGAAATAATTTCTTAATAAATAGAAGGGATAAACAATCCTAAAGTGTCCAAGCTTTTAGGATTTCTTCAGTCCAATGTCCAAACTCTTAAAATTTTCAATTGTGTGTCTATCATTTTAAAACCTTAATAGTTTAATTCAAAACATTAATTTTTTAATAATTTGTGAATTTGGCTAACGAAATCTTTGTTGTTCATGATATATAGGTGTCCACTTAAAAAAAATCTCTTTCCTCCAATCTAACCATGATCACTATTTTTCCAAGTTGACATAAATGTCATAAATAATAAAGGTTTAGTTAGCTAAATCAACAAATTACTAATGGAACTATTGTTTTGAACTTAATTGTTAAGATTTTAAATAGATTGAAAAAAATCCCAAAATGTTGGGTACTTTAGGGTTGGTTATCTATAAAGAGAATAATAGTTCTCTAAATAAATAAAAAGTATAACTTAATTTATCTTAATCAGATTGAAATATATAACTTTAATTAATAAACATATTTCTTAATTACTTAATAAAACATTTAATTGCAAATGAGTCCAATTAATTAATTATAAAATAATATATAATTAATTCTAATTATAGAAAATAAATTTTTAAAATTTAGTTATGAACTAATATAATTATTAATCTTAATTAGGATTAGAAAAATTAAACTCCTTTAAATTATTTTTCATTTTTCTAATTAAATATTTTATGTCTATAGATTAAGATTAGTGTCTAACAACGTTATTATGACTATATAAATATTTAGGAATGTCAAAGTAGTTTTGACACATCTTTTTATGCATGACTTTTTTTGTATAATTCAATCATTTCATCATACAATATTCCAATTTGACACAGAAAATGAAATTAATGTCTATTCTATTTAAGTTTGAACGTATTAGTTCTCCATAGTTGGTAATTGATTATATTAATTATAATTATAAACCATTTTACGAAGTGTCATTCCACTTTGGCTATGAATTTCATAAATCAATTTAAATCGAAAAAAATAAACATTCTCCCTAATCACTTTATGGTAATGAATCATATATTGATAACTCAACTACCTTTATATAGTTCATACTATATCCATGACTGTCAATTTGAGCTATTCTTGATTAAAGTAGTTCATAAGTAGTACAGAAAATGACAATCTGTATATGAGATATTTTGAAGATCTCAAGTCAAATGATCACTTATACAATCATCACAATTAGTGTTTTTATAAACATTAAGTAATGTTTCAAATGGATTTCTCATAGGGGGTTAGTTTGGTGAATTTGTTAACAAACATCACACATTTGTTTAAGTATCTCCATACTTTAGACGATGAGGCTAACTAATTCCTTCATAAGAAATAAATATAACAACTGCTAGTCTTTTTACGCTTTATCAATGTCCAGTCTTAATAAAATAGTAACTAGGAAAAATTTAGAGCTAATATATAAAACAATATGAATCTTATAATTATGATCTTATCATAATTTCATTTGCAATGTATATTTATCATATAGAATTCATCACTTTAAATTAGATAATATGATTAATGCATAAACATAGTAAACATAAACATAAATTGTACCTTATTATTCAATTTGATCTTTTTATTATTGTTTCCTTTAAAATGTTTCTAAAATTATATAGTTACACACATGTCTAGCCTCTAATAGTATCCATACAAATATGTTAAGATAACGCTTCGAGTGATGTAAAGAGGATTAGGCAAGAAGTGCCAACGCCTCTAAAGCCTAAACTTATTTCTAATAGTTTGGCCTTTTAGTAATTTAATTAAAATAAAATTTTAATTTTACTTGAACTTTAATCAAAATTATAATTAATTCTAGCTAAATACTAAGTGGACCCAAATAAAATCTAATATTTAATATTGATCCTTATTTTTTGAATATCTCAAATTAGGTTCCAAAATATGTTGGCAATGAATATAAATTATATTCCTAAATTAAATTTAAAATAAAATAAAATAAACTTGTTCAATTTATCTTTAACTCTCTAATTAAATAATTTATATCCATAGATTAAGATTGGTGTCTAGCATCACGTCATAACCATCTAAATATTATGAATGTTAAAGAGGTTTTGACTGGCCTTTCTATGCATTAATTTTTCATAGAATTCAATTCTTTGATTCGACAATATTCTAATTAGACATAAAGTATGAAATTAATGTCTACTCTATTTAAGTCTAATTATATTATTTCTCTGTCATTAGTAATTGATTTAATTAATGACACTAAAAAACTATTTTTAAAGTGTCCTATATTAATCACTCAACTACCTTCATATAATTCATACTTTATTTAATGGCTACAAATTAAGCTATCTTTGACTAGGATAGGCCATAAGTGGTATCAATATATAGAGATTCCTATAAGAGATCTCAGGTCAAAAGATCACTTATACAATCATCACAATGAAAATCTTTATAGATATACAAACAATGTTCTAAATATAATTCTTATATTGGGTTTGTTTAATTACCTTGTTTTAATTCTTAAAAAGCACCTATACATTTGTTTGTCAAGTACTTAAGTTTAATATACTTGGCTCAATTAGTGTTCTATGTATTCTAGAAAATACATTAAATGAGTTGCCATAGTGAATTCTAATAGGCCTAGAAACTGAATCAACAATCCTAAGCCCTCTAACTATGTTCATTAATAATTTACCATGCACTCTTTCCGATAATCTCAACTTTTATGGTTATCTCAATAAATTTCTTTGAACACTTCCAAGGCATAAAACTCCTCTAACTATGATAAATATGTGACCTTGTAATAAACTTCATGTCATCAGAATAACCATCAAAATTAGCCTCATCATATCCGATAATATTCAGATTATCAAAGCATTAATAAGACAACATATAATATTTATTATTGTGTATATAACGTAACGCTTTCTTCGCTCATCCCATTATTCATAATCAAGATTTGAAAAATACTTACTAAGAACATTAATCATATAAGCAATATTTAGTCTAGTATATATCTTTTAATACATCAAACTCTCAATTACGTTATTATAAGGAATATAACTCATCCTAACTTTCTTCACCTTATTCTGAGGACATTGCTTCTTTTTCAACTTATTACTTTTGACTATAGGTGATATACTGAATTTGTAATCTTATGTATTGAAACTCTTTTACATTTTGTTAACATAATCTTTTTAAGATGGGCTAAAACCTTCTCTTATTTGTTTTTATAGGTCTCAAATCTAAGAAAAAAATTTGCCTCCCTAAGAATTTTATATCAAAATTATTTGAAAGTATCTCCTTCTTATTCTACAAAATATTTAATTCATCGTTTGCAAATAATTTATCATCTACATATAAGAATAGAAACATAAACTTGTGTCGACCAAATTTGGAGTAAACAAGAGTCAAATGTGTTATCCTTGAAATTTAAAGTTGTTACTAGATCATAGAATTTCAAATACCACTATTTTAATACCTGCTTTAATCTATAACGTGACTTCCTCGCCCTACAAATTTAATGTTCATTCCCTTTCGCCTAAAAAACCTTGGGTAATTTCATATAAATGCCCTATACTAAATTAACATTCAAGAAGATTTTGTTAACATAAACATGGTGAAGCTCAAAATCAAAATGGGATTTTAAATCCATTATGATTTGGAATGATTCCTTAGTTAAGATTGGTAAAAAGTCTTAGAAATGTCTACTTCCTCTTTATAATTGTACCTTTTAGTTGTAGGTCTTACCTTAAGCCTCTCATCCCTACCTTTAATATCTCTTTTGGTCTTAAATACCCACTTGGAACTAATGGCTTTAAAATTATATAGAATATCAAGCAACTCCTAAATGCCATTATTACAGACAACATCACCTCCTCTATAGTAATCATCCATCTATCATAATGATCACTTCTTGTTGCTTCATCATAGGCAAGAGAATAATAAATATCTCTTAAAATATAGTAAATCTAACTTATCTAAATAATAAAATTATCTAAGGGTGTAGGCCTCTTATTCCTCTGTCAATGTCTCAATAGTGTTATATGATCATGTTGAGTGTCCATCATAACTTGTTCAATAACATATGTGTCATCTCCATCATCAAGAGCTAAAACTCTATGCAAATTATCTAGAAGTATTATAAGAATGTATACCAATATTAGCATGAGCTTCTCAACTACTTTAGCTATTAATGATAAGTATTACAAGAATTTATACCAATATTAGCACGAGCTTCTCAACTGCTTTAGCTATTAATGATATATCTTTTGCATTATTATTCAAAAACTTTACAACTAATAACTTTACGATTATGGTATTATGATTAGTGTAATAAAACTTTTATCCTTTTAAATCTTTAGGTTTTGTTAGGTAAAAAGGAATGTAGGAATGTGAATATGAAAAATGGTAATGGGAATAGAAATGGAATTTTTAATCATGCATATTAGGTATCAAGCATTAAAATTGAGATTATAGAAATTCATAGTTATACCAATGATTGATATGAAATGTTAGGAATATTAATGACCTTATTTTAATTTACGTTTGATTATTATAAGATAAATTTTGTAAATAAATAATTTTATATTTTATATAAATAAATAATTAAAATTATTTTTAATGACATATTAAGTTATTAGTTTTTAAATAATCATGCAAGATTTTTCTTGTAAGATTAAAACTAAAAAAACCATAACAAACTTATTTTATGACATAAAATCAATGGAATAAAATAAAATAATTATTAAATAAAGTAAATAAAGTAATATGCAATGCTGATAATAATATCTTAATAAGAATCAATCAAAATGATGTATTATCTAAGTAAATAAACTATTCTTAAATTCTCAAATAGATATTACAATATCATGTGATCACTGAAATGACTCGAGTATGTCTCGAGCAAACAACACTTTTTAATCTAAAGGCATATTAAAAAAGACCTCAACTTTTTATCATTTTCACCTATTAGTTTTGTTGCTTTAACAAACTCCATTTTTGAAAGTCCTCTACATCTTTCAACACATCAAATATTTGGGTAAAATTAGGTGCTTAATACCTTTTTCTTATCAACCTTCAAAATCAAATTTTTTGGTAAAAATCTTTTTATTTCTTCTATCTTAATTTTTTCTCTATTTTGTTAATAAGGTAGATTAGTAGTTCCATTAAGGATATTATTTCAACATCTGGTCTCATCTTTATTTAAAACATCCAAAAATAGAAATAATAAACATGAAGCCAGGTGGATGAATTACCTTAACTGGACTTAACTAATTAGGCTCAATTAAAGTGGGGTTGAATGATCTTATACCAATCCATCGTGATCAAGCCCACTTTCTGGTTAATATCCAATTCTAATTATGGTCAAAGTTCATTGGTCATGGTCAAAGTAAATTAACTATGGTCAAGCCTATCACCAAAAAATAATTTAATAACATTCAGGACTTATTCATTTATATTTATATTTTAATTTCTTTCAGTTTTCATAAATTATGAAAACTATAAAATCATAGTTAAATTATCAAAATAAGCCAGTTACCAAAATCTCCTTCTCTAAAAAATCTCTTATATTCTTTACTTTGTGAACGGATATTTTTGTAGGCATCCACTTGTATGATAGTAAATTGTCCTGGATAACAATCTAAATATTGTCATTAATCATATAATGTATCACATATTCTTTTAACCACTGTTCCCATTTTTGGTAATCAAGACAGTTTTAAAATATATACAATCATATACTTACATATTCTTTTAGCCGCTTTTTGAAAGCGATCTAGAAGGGGGGTTGAATAGATCGTTTAAACTTTTTCGTAGAGTTCTACACAAAGCACGGAATTAAT
>JAOQMP010000002.1:14418143-14428317 GCA_027563575.1 Erythroxylum pedicellare
ATAACTTAATTTATCTCAATCAGATTGAAATAAATAACTTCAATTAATAAGCATATTTCTTAATTACTTAATAAAAAATTTAATTGTAAATAAGTCCAATTAATTAATTTCAATATAACATATAGTTAAATCTAATTATAGAAAATAAAATTTTAAAATTTATTTATCAACTAATATAATTATTAATCTTAATTTAGGATTAGATAAATTAAACTTCTTTAAATTGTTTTTCATTTTTTAATTAAATAATTTATGTCTACAGACCAAGATTAGTATCTAACAACACTATTATGACTACACAAATATTTAGGAATGTCAAAGTAGTTTTGACTTATCTTTTTATGCATGACTTTTTTTGTATAATTCAATCCTTTTATCATATAATATTCCAATTAGACATAAAAAATGAAATTAATGTCTATTATATTTAAGTTTGATCGTATTAGTTCTCCATAGTTGGTAATTGATTATATTAATTATATTTATAAACTATTTTACGAAGTATCATTCCACTTTGGCTATGAATTTCATAAATCAACTTAAATCGAAAACAATAAACATTCTCCCTAATCACTTTATGTTAATAAATCATATATTGATAACTCAGCTACTTCCATATAGTTCATACTATATCCATGACTATCAAATTGAGCTATTCTTGATTAAAGTAAGTCATAGGTAGTATAGAAAATGACAATCCTATATGAGATATTTTGAAGATCTCAAGTCAAATGATTACTTATACAATCATCACAATGAGCATTTTCATAAACATATAACCAATATTTCAAATGGATTTCTCATATGGCATCAGTTTGGTGAATTTATTTTCTAACAAACACCACACATTTTTTTAAGTATCTTCATACTTTAGACGATGAAACTGACTGATTCCTTAATAAGAAATAAATATAACAACTGCTAGTCTTTTTACGTTCTATTAATATCCAATCTTAATAAAATAGTAACTAGGAAAATTTTAGAGATAATATAAAAATACAATATGAACCTTATAATTATGACCTCATTATAATTTCATTTGCAATGTACATTTATCCTATAGACTTTATCACTTTAAATTATATAATATGATTAACGCATAAACATAGTAAACATAAACATGAACAATAATTGTTCCTTATTATTCAATTTGATCTTTTTATTATTGTTTCCCTTAAAATGTTTCTAAAATTATATAGTTGCACATATGTCTAGCCTCTAATAGGATCCATACAAATATGTTAAGTTAACTCTACAAGTTGTGTAAAGAGGATTAGGCAAGATGTGTCAACTCCTTTAAAGCTTAAATTTATTTCTAATAGGATTTGGCCTTTTAGTAATTTAATTGAAATAAAATTTTGATTTTACTTGAAACTTTAATCAAAATTATAATTAATTCTAGCTAAATACTAAGTAAACCCAAATAAAATCTACTATCTAATATGGATCCTTATTTATTGAATATCTCAAATTAGGTTCCAAAATATGTTGGCAATGAATATAAATTATAATTCTAAATTAAATTTAAAATAAAATAAAATAAAATAAACTCGTTTAATTTATCTTTAACACTCTAATTAAATAATTTATATCCATAGATTGAGATTGGTGTCTAGCATCACATCATAGCCATCTAAATATTATGGATGTCGAAGAGCTTTTGACTAGCCTTTCTATGCATTATTTTCTCATATATTCAATCCTTTCATTCGATAATGTTCTAATTAGACATAGAGCATAAAATTAATGTCTGCTCTATTTAAATCTAATTATATTAGTTCTCTAACATTAGTAATTGATTTAATTAATGACATATGAAAAAAAAATTAAAGTGTCATATATTAATCACTCAACTACCTTTATATAATTCATACTTTATTTAATAGCTATAAATTAAGCTATCATTGACTAGGATAGGTCATAAGTAGTATCAATATATAGAAATCCCTATAAGAGATCTGAGGTCAAAAGATCACTTATATAATCATCACAATGAGAATTTTTATAGATGTACAAGCAATGTTCTAAATATAATTCTTATATCGGGTTTGTTTAATTACCTTGTTCTTATTCTTAAAAAGCACCTATACATTTGTTTGTAAAGTACTTAAGTTTAATATACTTGGCTCAATTAGTGTTCTATGTATTCAAAAAAATACATTAAATCAGTTGCCAAAGGGAATTCTTATTGGCCTAGAAACTGAATCAACAATCCGAAGCCCTCTAACTAAGTTCTTCAATAACTTAGCATGCACTCTTTCCTATAATCTCAACTTTTATAGTTATCACAACAAATTTCTTAGAACACTTCCAAGGCATAAAACTCCTTTAACTATGACAAAAATGTGACCTTGTAATAAACTTCATGTCATCAGAATAACCATCAAAATTTACCTCATCATATCCAATAATATTCAGATTATCTAAGCACCAGTAAACCAACATATAATATTTATTATTGTGTATATAGCATAACACTTTCTTTGTTACAACCCATTATTCATAACCAATATTTGAAAAATACTTGCCAAGAACATTAATCATATAAGCAATATTTGGTCTAGTATATATCTCTTAATACATCAAACTCTCAACTACACTATTATAAGGAATATAACTCATCTTAACTTTCTTCACCTTATTTTGAGGACATCAATTCTATGATACACTAAATTTGTAATCTTATATACTGAAACTCTTCTACATTTTATTAACATAATCTTTTTGAGATGAGCCTAAAACCTTCTTAGATTTGTTTTTATAGTTCTCAAATCTAAGAAAAAAATTTGCCTCCCTAAGAATTTTATATGAAAATTATTTGAAAGTATCTGCTTCTTATTCTACAAAATACTTAATTCATCATTTGCAAATAATTTATCATCTATATATAAGAATAGAAACATAAACTTGTCTCGACTAAATTTGGAGTATACAAGAGTCAAATGTGTTCTCCTGAAAATCTAAAGTTGTGACTTGATCATAGAATTTCAAATACCACTATTTTGATACCTTCTTCAATCTATAATGTGAGTTCCTCGCCCTGCAAACTTGATGCTCATTTCCTTTCACCTAAAAAACCCTTGGGTTGTTGCATATAAATGCCCTATACTAAATTAACATTCAAGAAGATTTTATTAACATAAACATAGTGAAGCTTAAGATCAAAATGGGATTTTAAATTCCATTATGATTTGGAATTATTCCTTGGTTAAGATTGGTAAAAAGTCTTAGAAATGTCTACCCCTCTTTCTAAGTGTACCTTTTATTTGTAGGTCTTACCTTAAGCCACTCATCCTGACTGCCATTATTATATACTACATCTCCTCCTTTATAGTAATCATCCATCT
The DNA here is from genome assembly GCA_027563575.1 of Erythroxylum pedicellare. Taxonomy (NCBI): domain Eukaryota; kingdom Viridiplantae; phylum Streptophyta; class Magnoliopsida; order Malpighiales; family Erythroxylaceae; genus Erythroxylum; species Erythroxylum pedicellare. The sequence goes on from JAOQMP010000002.1 coordinate 14,421,491, forward strand.
ATCATAATGATCACTTCTTGTTTCTTCGTCGTAGGTAAAAGAATCATGAATATCTCTTAAAATATAGTAAATCTAACTCATCTAAATAATAAAATTATCTAAGGGTGTAGGCCTCTTATTCCACTGTGAATGTCTCAAAAGTATTATATGATCATGTTGAGTGTCCATCATAGCTTTTTCAATAACATGTGTGCCATCTGCATCATCAAGAGCTAAAACTCTATGCAAATTATCCCCATATACCTCTAGAATTATTATAAGAATGTATACCAATATTAGCATGAGCTTCTTAAGTGCTTTAGCTATTAATGATATATCGTTTGCATTATTATTCCAAAACTTAACAACTAATAACTTTACAATTATGGTATTATGATTAGTATAATAAAACTTATATCCTTTTAGACCTTTAGGTTTTGTTAGGTAAAAAGGAATTTAGGAATGCAAATATAGAAAATGGTAATGGGATTAGAAAGAAGGAATGAGAATAGAAATGAAATTTTTAATCATGCATATTAGGTATGCAAGCATTAAACTAAGATTATAGAGATGCATAGTTATACTAATGATTGATATGAAATATTAGGAATAGTAACAACCATTTTTTAAATTTATGTTTGATTATTATATGATAAATTTGTAAATAAATCATTAAAAATTTTATATTTTATTAATTAATAAAAATTTTGTAGTTAATAAATAGATAATTAAAATTATTTTTAATGATTTACTAAGTTATTAATTTTTAAATAATCATGAATGATTTTTCTTGTAAGAATAAAACTAAAAAACCATAAAGAACTTATTTTATGATATAAAATCAATGAAATAAAAATAAAATAATTATTAAATAAATTAAATAAAGTAATATGCAATGTTGATAATAATATCTTAATAAAAATCAATCAAAATGATGTATTGTCTAAGTAAATAAACTATTCTTAAATTATCTAATGGATATTACAATATCATGTGATCATTGAGATGACTCTCAGTATGTCTCGAGTAAACAATACTTTGTAATCCAAGGGCATACTAAAAAAGACCTCAACTTTTTTATCATCTTCACCAATCAATTTTGTTGCTTTAACCGACTTCATTTATGAAAGTCCTCCACATCTTTCAACACATCAAATATTTGGGTAAATTTAGGTGCTTAACACCTTTTTTCTTATTTATATATCAACCTTCAAATTCAAATTTTTTGTTAAAAATCTTTTTATTTCTTCTATCTTTATTTTTCTCTATTTTTTAATAAGGTAGATTAGTAGTTCCATTAAGTATATTATTTAAACATCCGGTGTCATCTTTATTTAAAACATCCAAAAATAGAAATAATAATCATGAATCCATGTGGATGAACCCATTTACCTTGACGTAATTGATTAGGCTCAATTAAAGCGGAGTTGAATGATCTTATACCAATCCATTGTGATCAAGCCCACTATCTGGTTAATGTACAATTCTCATTATGTTCAAAGTTCATTGGTCATGGTTAAAGTAAATTAATGATGGTTAAGCCTGTCACCAAAAAATAATTTAATAATATTCAAGACTTATTCATTTATATTTATATTTTAATTTCTTTCAGTTTTCATAAATTATGAAAACTATTAAAAATAGTTAAATTATCAAAATAAGCCAGTGACCAAAATCTCCTTCTATCAAACTATACAAAGTAGTTACAAAGATCTGTATATATTAAAAACCAATCATTATAAGCTTATAAGCCTAAAAATTGATAGACTTATACATTCCATATTATATTGCAATAGTCTTCATTAAGGAGTCTAGACTTGTGTATGCTCATGTATCCTCTGATTTGCATGATGATTATGCTACTGAATTGTTCTGCTATTAGACTTTTGTCTTGAAAAATTCTATATTTCTTTCATCTAATATAGGTTTCACCAGACATGCTATAACTAGGCTAAATGGCCACTCAATTGTAGAGTCAAGATGCTTGATTTCACTACTCCATCTCCTTATACAATCCCATACTCCAAGTGCATCATGAATAAAGCATTGGTGTAATATATACTTCCATATACTATTGACATAAGCACAGTGAAAAACAAGCGTTCAATACTGTCTTAAGCTTTCTGACAAAGAATACACCAATTAGGGATATTTAGGAATCTCTATAGCTTATCTACAGTTGGTAACTTATCTTTCATAACTAGCCACAGACAAATTGATGTCGAATTAAATTGCTTATGTCAAATAACTTTATGCTAGAGAATCCTATTATAGTGTTTCTACATAAACTTCCTATAAGATTAGTTGCTAAACTTGCCATTTCTCGAATTCTTCCAGATAATATAGTCTTCCCCTTCACTCAAGCCGATGTGAACAATTTCTTCACAAATAAGTCTAAAGATAGAGCTTTTTATAAAGATCTATTTGTTAACTAGTGAATCAACTACTATTGCTTTTTTCTTTTTTCCAATGGTAGGATTGAGACAGTCCATAACTTGCAAGTTATAAAAAGGACTAAGAGATGTCTAGTTGTCAAACCGAAAATTGGTTTGCTTGCCATCTCTATTGAGATAAGTAAATTCATTCCTCAACAATTCCCTAGTCTTTAGAATGGCTTTCAAGGTTAAAGAAAAGGAAGATCTAATCTTTATAGTTCATATGCTAATATTTTTTAAATAGATCTAATGAATCCATTTACACCATAAGGAATGCTTGTCAATTAATAACCTCTACAACCTCTTGGAGATGATATTTGTTCATTAGTTTGAGAGAAATTATTCGTAAACCACCTTTGCCCCTAGGTAAGCATGCCTCTTTCCATTGCATTTGAGCTCTCTTAACACTTTCTTCATTCCCGTTCCAAAGAAACCTACTACACATCATCTTTATTGATTTGATTACTCTTTTGGGGATATCAACATGTACGGCCTAAGAAAACATTGAATGGATTCAGTATAGATGAGATAAGCACAAATATGCCAGTTGTATAAATTAATTTGGAACTCCAAGCAGAGATTCTGTAGTTGATACAGTTAAGAAGTTTGCTGAAATCCCCATATGTATAGCTAGTAGCTGAATTGGTAATTCGTAGGTACAATGTAGGAAGTGTCTGTAGTTTGAAATCGGTGACAATTTCAATGATAAATTGCTTTCTTAGAGCTGATTTTGATAAATAAAAGCAACTCTTGGAATAATTGGTTTCCAATCCTGACATCTTGCTAAAGATTTTTAAGGCTTTCATAAGTGTTGATACATAACTCTGATTAGTCTTGTAAAGGAGTATGAGATCATCTGCAAAGTATATATTAGTAATCCTTAACTTCTTACACCTAGAATGAAATTTGAAATCTTTGGTTCTTTCCACTACTCTCTTTAAGGTTCTGTTAAAAACTTTCATAACAAGTGCAAAGATGTAAGTTGATATAAGATCTCCTTGTTTAAGTCCTTTGTTGCTTTTAAAGGACTTACCAGGCTGAGCATTCATCAATATATTAAAGGAAGGCGAGGTGATGTATTGTGATATCCATTGGATAAAGTTGGCAGTAAATTCCAAAGCATGTAAGATGTTCAGTATAGGGCCCTAACCTATACTATCACAGGCCTTCTTTAGGTTAATCTTAATGATGCAACTACTTCGCCTTCTTTTAGCGTAAATCTTGACAACTTCTTACATTAACATGATGTTATCCTTATAATTGTACCAAGTAAATCAGCACCTTATAAAATGTCAATGTATTTGTGTAAGACTTCTTTTATTCTTTAAGACAAGATCTTTAATTAGCAATGATCTTATACATAGTGTTACAACAAGAAATAGGTCTAAAGTTTGAGAAAAGTTTGTTTTCCATTCTTGGGAACTAGAGTTGCAAATGTGTTATTAATTTCTAATAACATTTAAGTTTTGTTGAAGAAACTAGGGTGGCATCAACTACCTTATTCTTTGTCATATGCTAGGATTTGTTGAAGAAATGAGGGCTAAATCCATCAAGTCCAGATGCCTTGTTTGGATTTAAGAATCTTAAGGCAATCTCAATCTCCAAAATTGTAACATGCTTACTAAGTAAATCAACATATGTAAGATTGATCTTGTCTAGCATGATTTCATTCAGTAATAGCTAAGAAGAAGTAGCACGTGTAGGAAAAGACAAGATATTTGAAAATATTTGAAAGCATCATAAAGCAACAAATCTTGGAATCAAAAACCTGATTGTTGAGCTGCAATGAAATGATTCGGCTGGATTTTCTCCTGTTTATGATATCTCTATGGGCAAAAGTTGTATTTTTTATCTCCACATTTCATCCAATCCACCCTGGATCTTTGTTTTATGAGAAAGTAATCATATAAGAGAGCATTAGAAAGATATTGCATAGTAACTCTTTCCTAATTTTGAAGAACAATTGAAACGTTTGTTACCTTGCCTATTTTTCAAAGATATAAAGCAAGATACATTAATACCAAACTTTATTTCATTTGAGAAAATATCAATTTAACGAGTGTAGCTTAATTAGTATGTAAAATTAAAAGATTAAATCACTTATATTTTGATTAAAGCATTGAACTTGGAATTTCTTTTCATATTAAAAGATCAATATGGAATAAATTATATTAAGCTTAAAGGGGTGTGTTAAAAAGATAATTTTTAATTTAAGAAATATTTGGGTCTTTTATAAACCTCTTTTAATCCTACAAAATATTTTATTTATTTTTCATGTTAGAGATACTTGATACTAATTTTCCTTTCTCCCTTTTTTAACATATATCACAAAAATTATTCATTTGTGAAATGTTATTAGGCACTACACTAGTGACAAGAGTTTGAGCTTCATTTGGATTAGGATCAGAAGTCACAATTATTTTCTAGCTTCGTTGCACATAATTATTGTCCTTAACTAGAGAATGCAAGTGTGCAACTCTTTAGTTGAAGTTGATTGGATATTTATGCTCCTTATTTGGAAGAAAGACGCCCCAATGTTTCTCATATTCCGGGCTCTTGTTGTTCTCGTCAAACATGGCGAAAATGTAGGTCTCGATAGGCTTCCCAGGCCTTTTTGGAGTCCCATTGTTACCCTTCACATGTTGAATCAAGTTGTTGTTGTAAGTCCTTGCATTGTCAACTGATGTTGCTGTTCCTCCTGCTGATGGCCAGCCACTCTCCGATATCACTATCTCCATCGAACTCCCACCAGCCTTCTCCAAGGCAGAGTAAACTGAATCCAGAATCGCATCGAAAAGGTTCCGGTAACTAAGCGGAGGATCGGAAACAACTGGAGACGGAGCACTGAAAAGTGCATAATCAAGACGGATATCTTTGGTGCTTCCTATGTAACTGAAGTATGGATACAAGTTGACAAGTAATGGGGATTGGTTTTCCACTAGAAACCGAATGATGGGATCGAGAAGAGGTCGATACTCTTGCTTGAAAGAGCCTTTTGAGGGCGGGAAGGAGACATCTAGAACACCTGTGTCAATGGCCGTGGAGACTTTGATGCTTCCGAGACCAACTGAAGTAAGTGCAGTGCGAATGTTTTGCATTGCAGGAACTAGATACGGCGCAAAAGAGTCCGTTGCCTTGACCTCGTTTCCGACTACTATGTATCGAAACCTAACATTTCCGTAGTTTCTTACGTTATTTTGCACCCACATGTTTGCGTTAGCTTGATTAGAAGCAACCATTTGAAGGTCAGTGTTTGGGACTCCTAGCGTGAGGTCTATATTGGTGGCCCTGAGGGCTTCAAGAGCTGCTCGGTTTGGATCATAGAGTCGCATTCGATGGATGTTATTCTGCTTGTACATTGCTACCACGTCTTCTGGTGTCGGTAAGTTGTTGCCGAGCATTCCGTAGCAGACACCTACTTGAGCATCTGCAGAAGCACAAGCAGCCAGTTAATTAACGAATCCTGTCTATTTGCTGGAATGAGAAGTATTTTGAAGACATATATGCATATATTTCTGATATCTGATTGACAATGCCAGATTCCTAATGAAATCTAGTGTTTAATTTGGATGGTTCATAGGCAAATTATGCATGCTTTCAGATTACCTGTTTCATATATGCTTGACAGGATCATACCAAGGAAAAGCATTACAGAGAAGATGGAAAGACATTTGGTAGCAGAAAAAGATCTAGCCATAGCCATTTTTGGAAGAAACTAGATGAGGAAAAGAGGATTGAAACTTCACTTGCCCAACTCTCTTAGTTTGGTCCCATTTTATAGCGGTGCGGTGGGTTGCATATCAGCATTGTCAAACCACTTACCGTAGGGAAAATCTACAATCTAGGGACTTGTACAATGAATATCTAGCAACTGGGTTCGGGACCAACTTAGTTATATTGAAAAAATTTTCATAGAATGGGATATATTGAGTTGACACCTATTCTTTTCTTGCCATCGTCTTAATATGAGTAACCCCACTTACAAGGCGCGGTATAGTCCTAGATACATATTTGATTCCGTCAACAGTTAGAAAAATCGAGAATTTTCGGCCGAACCTTTAAAATCACTTCCTAGCCCTTTTTTTTTTTGGCAGAAATGAATGGCATGTGATTGTAGTAGAAATTATATATCGATCAATAGGATTTTATACAGTTTTATAATTGATATATGAATAGGAAAAAAAAATAGAATATTTAAATTAGAAGATATAATTATTAATTGAACCCAAAGTTATGAATACCGTACCGGGCTTGATACCAGATTGAGTTCTGGAACGGAACTGTACCGGTATCGGATACCGTTTCGGGTAATTTTTTAAATTTATCAATTAGTCCTTGAAATTTTTAAAAATTGCAAAATAGTCTATATTAGTATATTGTACAGTTGTACTGTATACTTTACTAGTTTACTGT
>JAOQMP010000002.1:14428417-14447805 GCA_027563575.1 Erythroxylum pedicellare
AGGATAAAAATATATGTTTATACTGATAATCAAGATAAAAAGAATTAAACAAACAAACAAAAATTAAGGCATTTTTAGATTAAAGACAAATAATTAATTATGTACATAAATGAAAAATTAGTATAAATAAATAATTTACTATATACATTATATAAATATATTTCTTTATCAGTAGAAGTGGAATAGTTAATGGCTTTATCTTGGCTTTAAAATGGCTTGTACAGGGAAGGAGGCTAACGTGTCTGTCAAATTTTAAACAAAAACGACGTCGTTTTAACGTTGGAGAAAGTAAGAGACGCTAATCTTGGACAGAGGATCTAGACTCGTAAACAAGTTGCCGTTTAGATAAAATACACGAAAATAATACTCATCTTCGTCAGGATGGGAATACTTATTACGCACCATCGATAAGGAGTGAGAAAGTAGGTCCAAGGGAATGGATGAAAGTAGTCAATGATAATTGATATGAGTCAATCTAATTAGATATTAGGATTTTCTATAAATATATATTTCCCAGACTATTTGATATTTTTCTTATCCATAAATTTTATGCATTAAGAATTTATATTTGGACGTGAGAAAATATATTAAATACATATTATTCGTATAATTAAGATAAAATAAATGAACATTTATAAAATAAAAGAATATCATTTAATACTTTCAAAATTTTAAGTGGAGATATAATTCTTCTTCCAAAAATAAAAGAGTCATTGTACATTTCCTTCTTTTATTACAAAATAAGAATTTCTTTTTAGTTAAAAATTCATATATAATTGAACAATTGGGTTGAAGGCTAAATGATGCATAAATTATAAACTGTAAGCATAGTTTTCATATAATAAAATCTAGAAATTTATGGAACTCACAAATATTCTATTATGATCACACTTTTATTCTAATAAAAGACAAGTTTTTCAATACTGACCTTTGTCCATTGCTCAAAGTTTTAATAAGCGCTTATCTAATTTGTCTCTTTCTTTAAACTTTCTATCTCATTTTCTTTCGTGATGATATTTTGTGAGAAGACAAAAATTTATTATTAGGTAGAGACAAACCATTAGTCCCATTTAGTAAATTATTAAATCACTTAACTGCCTTTTAACATATGAGTCACTTAAAGGTTAATTTTAAAAATTCTTTTACTTGACTCACGTGACTTTATGCAATCTATTAAATTAATAATTCAAGCAATCATAATGTACTATAGTCATCATTTACATACAATAGTATCATCAATAACTATAATCAAGTATAAGACTAATAAGGGTTCGATAGTCATCATTTACATACAACAAGATCATCAATAATTATAATCAAGTATAAGACTAATAAGGGTCTTGGCGGTTGTATACTATTAATTTAACATACTCTCTTTTATAGGCCACTGTACTAGCCATTTTGCTTAATCAGGGTTATTTTGAGATTTATCATTCAGATTTGTTTTCAATATCATACCTTGCAATCAAATGCATAAAAGAAGAAAATAAAATTTTTAGAAATAATACATTCATTAATGCGCAAAGAGTGTCAAATATATAATAAAAGATAATACAATAGTACTATCTAATAATCATTTGCACATACAATGCTCATATTCTTTACATGAACATAAAATATTTTAGGTGGTAACCCTTTTGTCAAAGGGTCAACTAACATAAGATTGGTGTTCTATTGACACTCTGCATTTCTAAACCTCCTCTTTAACGTTATAATATTTCAGTTTCATATAACATTTTTGAAATACTTGTCATTCTTAGGGTAGAAAATTATTGCAAAACTATCACAATAAATTTTTAGCAGCTCGGCTAAAATGTCAATAAACTCAAACCCTGAAACAAAGTTCTACAACCTTTTATATCTAAGCATACATTAAGCTCCTAACTATAGATGCACATATAATTAATTCCCTTTACCTTTATTCTAAATTACTTTTTGGACATTGCATAAGGCTAGACTTGTTTGCTTTCTGAATTGGAATTAGTGATGATAAAAACTTGTCCATCTTGAATCTCCCTAACACTTTAATAATTTATGCTTTTTGCGACTTGTGATCTATCACAAACTATTTCTACTTCAATCACAAATGTTGCCACAAATACATCTTTCATTTGAATGACTAGAGAGAAGTTTCTTAATCTCACTTAATAAACTAAAATCATTAGTTGCAAGCAAAATATCATCAACATACAAACCAAAAAATAAACTTCTTCCTACTGACCTTCAAATTTATACACCAATTAATGGTGTTTTCTTTTTCAAAGAAAACAATAATATCATTGAACTTAGATACCATTGTCGACAAGTTTGGTTAAGTTCGTATATTAACTTCTTTAGTTTACAGACCATGTGTTCCTTTCCATCCTTTATGAACCCCATCGGTTAGTCCATATAGACTTCCTCTAAATCTCCATTCAAAAAGGCAATTTTTACATCTATTTGGTGCAACTTTAGATTATAACGAGTCACCAAAGTCATAATAATTTTGAGTTAATCTTTCTTAGAGACTGGTGAGGGAGTCTCCTTATAATTAATGATATCTTTTTAAGTAAATCCTTTAACAACTAATCTGACTTTATAACATTCTAGCTTACTAAGAGAATCATATTTGGTCTTGAGGACCCATTTACAACCAATTCTCTTATAGCCTCCCAGCAATTCCACAAGGTCACAAATATCATTTTGTTTAATAGAGTTGAACTCATCTTTCACAACATCCAACCACTTATTAGAAATTTCACTATCTATAGCTTGTGAAAAGGTCACTAGATCATTCTCAATTCTTAAGTCATTTTCTGACTCATGTAGATATATCACATTGTCATCAAAAATAGATGGTCTTCTTTCTCTTTAAGACCTTCTTAACATTATTTGTTGTGGTTCTTTTACTATAGGTTCATTCACTTCATGTTCAATTTCATTATAAATAGTAGTTTCATTAGTTTGTTGTTCTTCATGATTATTAGGTGGTTCAATAATTTATGAAATAAGAACTTGAGTAGGTGTATAAGCCATAGGGACTTGCATAGCCTTAAGGACTTGTTCTCCCATTTCTTGAATGTCATTTGTACGTCATGTTTCACTCTCAGTGGTCTTACCATGTTTAATGAACCCAACAATCCTAGTTTCCACAATTCTTATAGTATAGTTAGGACCATAAAATATATAGACGTCTTTAGACAACTAATAAAATAGCCACAAATTATTCTAGCTTCCAATTTTTTTCAAGTGGATTATAATGCCTAATTTTGTTTAACAATTCCAAACATACAGATGCTTTAAACTAGGTTTCTTTCCAGTCCACAATTTAAAAAGAGTCTTTGGAACTGCCTTACTAAGAACCTATTCAAAAAATACTAGACAAATTTTTAGTCATATGTCTATAAAGAAGTTGGTAAAGATGAATTAAACATCATACTCCTAACCATTTCTAACAAAGTTATATGACACCTTTCTTCCACTTTATCTTTTTATGACGTTCCTAGCATTGCGTATTGTGTATAAATACTATGCTTTTTAAGAAATTTAACAAAATGAACGCCTAAGAAGAACTAGGGAAAAGTAATCAAGAATGATATGACTCTAATGGAACTTACTGTAGACATGACCCACAAAAAAAACTTTGACGTACTAGGATACGAATAAAGGATCTCATATAGAGAGATCTTTCTCGTTCTCTTAAGTCTTTTAAATATTTTCTTAAATTCTTTCAATTTATTGTTAGCCTTAATCTTTTGAGTAATACTTTCCTCCTAGTTATTTAGCCTAAGTAGTTTCTTACTTAGTTTAATTACTTTCTTGTAATGGGTGGTTTGATTTATTCTTATACTTGTCTTTTTTTGGTTTGTATATTTATTCACTTATTTTATCTTTTATTGTTAATCTTTGCCATGTTCTATATCTACTGTATTATTATTGCATTACATATTTTTATATTTTTATATATTTTTTGTATTATCATTATTTTATATTACATGTGAGTTTATCATAAACACCTTTTCTGCCAAGTAAGAGGAAGGATTCATACTATTAGACCCCCTCAAACTCTATGTTTTAGCAAGACTCTCACTAGGTGGTGTTGTTGTTAATGTAATAGTTATAGTTATAGTTATGAACGATATGTAAAAATTGTTGATATTGAACTTAAAATCTCGTTTCATGTTATATGTATTCAAAAATCATTTTTAATATAAAATTAAGTGAAGTTATACCTTTTCTATGGAATTTTGGATCAAGTGAGGACCTTATGCTCATTTATATTCTCAACCTAGTAAAATTTTGCTTTTAAATTAGAAGGACAACATTTCACTAAGTAAATCATCAGCTTACAGAATGAATAAGTTGGCCAAGGCAAAAGTTGAATACACAGAAAGCAGTAGATAAACCAAATTTTAAATGGTCAGGAGCCACTCAGCCACTCGTAGAGATATGGTTGATAAAGACGTGAAAAATCACCATGTGGCTCTCGTTTAGACATAGCAACAGTTGGCCCAGAAGCTACCTGGGCTACGCCTAGAGTCAAACTTGTAATCTATCCACAAAGACAAGGCCTTGAAATTATAATTCTAATCGGAGAAGTAATAAAAGGGGGCATTAGATTACAATTGATACGAAATACGTAAACTATAGAATATGGGATTTGAATCGTGGAACTTTTGATTACATATTATAAAATGAAATCCTATTCCGACTGTAATAAAGATAGACAAAAACATAGAAGCAATATGTGCTTATTAGGTTTTTCTAAGAACAAGTAATTAGGCAGTACTAACTTCAATTGTACATGTTTTTCTTGTGGTCAATGCTGAGTTCTGAGATAAAATACAATGAAAATATACACCAAATAAAACAGTTGGTTTCTAATTAAATTCCTTCAGTTCACACTTTGCCAGGCACACAAATTAATATAATTACATAAGAGTTGATAAGACAGTCCATGATCAATCAGTGTCAGTGGTAAAAATCCTTTGATCGCTCTCAGCCTATTTTGCTTTTTTAGACATTTTATTTTATTTTGAAAAATAAACAATTTTAGTGTTTTAAAAACCAAATTAATAAAATAAAATGTTTTAAGATTTGTTATAAAACAAGATTGTATGTTATCTTAAAATCAATTTGAAAATTACGGTGAATTTGAAACAACCTTTATTATATAAGAATAAGGCTATGTATTATCAGATTTTTTTAGACTTTGCTTCTAAATATAACAATGTGTATTATCAGATTTTTTTTAGACCTCACTTTTCTACAAAACTTTAAACTAAATGTAACCGAAGAATTTAAAAATTATTGAGTCGGAAGAAATGCCGACTGGCTGTTTAAAATTCCAATAGAGCAAAATTGATTATAATTTTTCTATAATTATGAAAGTGATTAATAGTTATTTGCTCTTGTTTTCTTTTATATTAATAATAATATTCCTTTACTCGCTCTCTTTTCGCTACTTAAAGAGAGCGAGTGACAAGTCCCCTGTTATATTCTTTTACTTATCTTTTTTCTTTTTGCGGGTTTTTGATTTTTCTATTTTGCACTTCCTCCTTCGGGTAATTGTTAGGTAAGGGACTTTGTCCCATATTGAAAGTGAGAAAGGGAGGGGGGAGGCTAAACAAGTATAAATAAACCTCCCCCCTTCATTTAATCATCCAAAAATCAAAACAAAATATTAACTCTTAGTAAGAGTAGTAAAATTTTGCGAGTAATTTTTGAGGTGTATTGGGGTAAGGGTTTGAGAGAGTGTGTAAACACTAGTGAGTTTGAGTGTTGAGTGTAAACACTTGTAAGTGTTGTTTTTCTCCCTAATAAAAGGGTGTGCAGTAGCTCCGGAGACGTAGGCACAATTTGGCCGAACTCCATTATCAAATTTGGTGTTGTGTGTTTGTTTTATTGGCATTTTAGTTTTGTAGAAATAGTTTTTATTTCCTAACAAATAGAACATATTTCCCAGAATTTGTAATTTGAGAGACAAAAATTAAATTTTTCTTCAAACCTGGTATGTGATAAACATCATTTGATTTAACAACTCCAGTTTTTGCATCCTTAACACCAATCTTCACCATACCTTCATTCATTACTAGATGAGTTGAATTATCGACTGTAACAATAACTTGATCATCGTTGTGTCGTTGTAACTCTAAAATCAATGAATCATTTCCAGTCACACGATGAGAGCAACCAGAATCAATAATCCACTCCTTATTATAGTTTATATAGTTGACAAGAGATTGATTTGGTGTTAATTTGGAGCCTTCAACTGCTTTAATGGTGAAACATTACTCCCATTTGAGTTAATCATCTTTTACTTATTCACAAGCTGCATTGACTTTAGAGAGTTTAACAAGATAGTTCTTTTGAATATGACCCAGCTTTCCACATCTATAGCACTTGATAGAATTATTCTTTAGTGAGGTGTTGCTAGCACTTTTCTTTGCATTTCCATCTATACTTTTATTTTCAGTTGTCTTCTTTTCATTGAACCTTCCTTTAGAGAAAAAACAGCATCACATTCAAAGTTATGATTTCTGCTATTTATCTTCCCGAGGTTTCCTAATTAGAGAGCAAATTTTCCAGCTCCTCTATTGATGGTTGAACTGCCCACCCCTGAATAAAGGTAATGAAAGGTGTATATTCCTTCTTTAGACCACCAATGAGAAATCACCTTAGCCGTCCTTAACTGACCTTCTCATCAACATCTAACTTTGAAATCTCAGTACAAATATTTTTAATTTGTAAAAAATATTCACTAATTGACATACCTCCCTGTGCTGTCATTACTAATTCATTTTCTAAGAATTGCAACCTCGACGCATTCCTCTTCATAAATAGCTTTTAAAGTGTCTCCCAGACTTGTTTTGGAGAGGTAACATTATAAACATGATCAATAAACTCCTTGTTAATTAAAGTCCTCAACACAAAGAGAGCTTTACCATACTTGATCTTCCACTTTCTTCGTGACTCGGTATTCTCAGGAATGTTAGCTGGAATCTCTGAATCATCACCAGCAACAAGTTCCCACAAGTCTTGACCTTAAAGAAAAGCTTCTATACACATTCTCCAATACTTGTAGTTTGTACCCACAAGTTTCTCGACACCATATTGCGAACTAGAGCTGCTTCCTCCATTCACCGATTCCATTATTTCAGAATGGAAACCTCAAACCTTCAACCTTCTCCAACAAGACAAACTTGATAGACAAGAAGAGTAAATAAGGAAAGAGAACTCAACAAGGCTCTGATACCATAAAACAAATAGAAGATAGGAGAAAACAGAGATGCACAATAAGTGCTTAACAAAATGTGTATAAAAAGAAAAAGAAAAAATGAGTTGCTGCCTATATTTTATTGAACTGGAACTGACGATTACAAGGTACTGAAAGATTTATAGAAAAACTGAATAACAAACTATCCTTAAAAACTCCCACTACTCACTAAAGAATCTACCTACAGATAATTACAACGATTTAAAGGATAATTATTTGACTTGGTCTAATCCTAAAAAACAGGAATAGAAAGCTAACAATTACAAACTAGTAAAGACTAACTGAAATTTAATAGCAACAAATAAGTAAGATGCACTAATTTTTAACAGTGTGGTAGTCGAATTGTAAGAGTTAATAGAAAGGGCAAGCTTATGGAGTAGTTGACTCTATACAATAGTGGAGTAGATACAATTGAAGAATAAATGGTTTCTGTCTTCAACTAACTACTTACATAAGTGGCATAATGGGCAAACGTTACTTAATCAATTTTAATTGCTAGCCAAGCGAACATGGATGCTTTGGGCTGATGCTGTGCTGTTAAGAAGGGAATACGAGGGAATAGTCAGCTTAGAGGCTACTGTAGCATGACTTGTTATTGAAAATACCTTTAAGATGGTTTCCAAACAATTGTGTCTATATTGTTGGTGCTATTCAGATTGAGGAGCATTGGAACTCATTTAAGTAAAATAAAATAAATATCAAACCAAATACAAAACTTTTTTTAAGTGATTAAACTAAGCCCAACATATTAATTATCAATGTTTATTTTAAGTTAGGCAAGCTAATTTCTTTTAAGAAGTGTACCTTAAAGCTCGCCAAAGATTTTAAATTGCAACTTGTAAGTGATAATACAGATACTTGTTATTGATACAATTACAATCAAAGTGAATACAATTGTAATTAAATATTGAAATGGATATAAAGTATGGTAAAGGACCTGCTTTTAACTACAATTAATCGATTATAATTGCAAATATAGTATGTAATTAAAATTTTTAACTCGCCATTTAACAAAGATTTAGGTTGGATTGCACCAGTACACAAATTTATAGTTAAATTTAATATCGTACTATTCATCCCTTATCTTATAAAAGTTGGTCTAGATAATGAAAAAGCTAATTGCTAGTAAACAAATTTATAGTTAAATTTAATATCGCATCATCCCTTATCTTATAAAAGTTGGTCTAGATAATGAAAAAGCAAATTACTTGCTTTTTATACAAGGAAAAAACTAATTTTAGGTTTGTTTCGAATTTGCATGTGAAAAAATGAAATTTCCTACAAAGCTAAACATTTTAATAAATTGAGTAAGGGTAATAAGTAATAATAACTTGAATTCAAGAGACACAATGGATAAGGAAAAGGTGTTTTAGTGATATGAAATGTTCTAATTATGCTTTTGTTTCAATGTACTTGGCATCTGAATAGTCCATGTATTCATGTACTATGGCATGTTAAGAGTAAGTTGCCTATTTGTATGTTTTCCTAAATTAATCTTCAAACCTTAAAACTAAATGTGAATCTTTCTAGATGAAAACATCGAAATCCATTTTTAATCATTTCATTACAATACTAAAGATTATTAATCAATTTTGAAGATCTAATGAAAAGTAATAATAAGTTCATGTAGTTAAAAATATTTTGATATAGTTGGAATTAAAGTCTAATTATTTTATTATTGCAATTAAGGAATAAAAACATATAGAATCCTTGGCAATGGGTTGGATCTTTAAATGTTAATGAAGATATAATACATAAGAAGAAGAAGGTAGAAATTTAGTTTCTATTTTCAAAAATATTTTTGAAAGAAAAAGATGATGAAGATCATGTTTTATAAAGTGACAGAGGTAATAACATAACAAGAAAAAGGGTGAATAATTATAATTTTTTTGTATAATTTTTAATTACTATGCATAATCTATCTAGACTAGAATTATTTAAAAACACATAATTATACACCAAACAAAATCTTGTTAGAAAATTGTGGTTAGAAGTAAAAAGAAAACATACGTAATGATTTTAACCACTCATTTAAGCATTAAAATTTTAGTTAACTTAATTACATGTAGTAATTTTAAATTTTTTCACTCATTTGTTTACACCATTTCGTGAATCATTTGTGCTATAAACAGAAAATTTATTTTGAGATTTTTGTATAATTTTTAAAATTTTGAAATAAAGATCTTTTCTGTCATCTTCATAAATGGTGGAATTTCTTGTAATTTTTTTGAAGAAATAATAATAATGAATTAGGAGATGAATGATAATCAAAAGATACAAAGTAGTTACAAAGATCCGTATATACTGAAAACCAATCATTAGAAGCTTATAAGCCTAAGGACAAAATACTACAGAAGTTAATAGACTTGTACACTCCATATTATATTGCAGCAGTCTTCACTAAGGAGTCTAGACTTGTGTATGCTCATGTATCCTCTGATTTGCATGATGATTTTGCTACTGAATTGTTATGTTGTTAGATTTTTGTCTTGAAACATTCTAGCATTTCTTTCATCCAATATAGGTTTCACTAGACGTGCTATAACTAGGTTGAAAGGCCAATCAATTGTAGAGTCAGGATGCTTGATTTTGCTACTTCATCTCCTTATACAATCCCATATTCCAGGTGCATCCTGAATAAAGCATTGGTGTAATATATACTTCCACATACTATTGACATAAACACATTGAAAAAACAAGTGTTCAATACTTTCTTCATCTTTCTAACAAAGAATGTACCAAATAGGGATATTTAGGAATCTTTATAGCTTATCCATAGTTGGTAACTTATCTTTCATAACTAGCCACAGACAGATTAATGTAGAATTAAATTGCTTATGTCAAATAACTTTGTGCTAGAGAATCTTGTTATAGTGTTTCTGCATAAACTTCCTATAAGAATGGTTGCTAAACTTGCCATTTCTTGAATTCTTCTAAATAATATAATCTTCCCCTTCACTCTAGGCAGTGTGAACAATTGCTTCACAAATAAGTCTAAGGATAGAGCTTTTTATAAAGATCTATTTGTCAAGCACTGCATCAACTATTGTTGCTTTTTTTAACTAATGGCAGGACTGAGACATTCCATAGCTTGCAAGTTATAAAAAGGACCAAGAGATGTCTAGTTGTCAAACCAAAAATTGGTTTTCTTGCCATCTCTAATGGTCTTTATAATGGCTTTCAAGGTTGAAGAAAAGGAAGATTTAATCTTTATGGTTCATATGCTAATATTTTTTATATAGATCTAATGAATCCATTTACACCAGAAGGAATGCTTATTAATTAATAACCTCTATAACCTCTTGGACATAATACTTGTTTATTAGTTTGAGAGAAATTATTCCTAAACCAGCTTTACCCCTAGGTAAGTATGCCTCTTTCCATTGCATTTGAGCTCTCTAAACATTGTCTTCATTCCCATCCCAAAGAAACCTATTACACATCATCTTCATTGATTTGATTACTCTTTCGAGTATAGCAATATGTGCAGCCCAAGAAAACATTGACTGAATTTAGTATATATGAGATAAGCACAAATACGCCAGTTGTAGAAATTAATTTGGAACTCCAAGTAGAGATTATAGAGTTAATACAGTTAAGAAGTTTGCTTAAATCCCCATATGTATGGATAATAGCTAAATTGAGAATTCCTAGGTACAATATAGGAAGTGTCAATAGTTTGAAACTGGTGAGAATTTTAATAGCAGATTGCTTATTTAAAGCTGATTATGATAAATAAAAGCAACTCTTGGAATAATTGGTTTCTAATTCAAACATCTTGCTAAAGATTTTTAAGGCTTTCATAAGTGTTGATACATAACTTTGATTAGTCTTGTAAAGGAGTATGAGATCATTTGCAAAGTGTATATTAGTAATCCTTAGCTTCTTACACCTAGAATGAAATTTGAATCTTTGGTTCTTTCCACTACTCTCTTTAAGGTTCTGTTAAAAACTTCCATAACAAGTGCAAAGATGTAAGTTGATATAAGATCTCCTTATTTAAGTCCTTTGTTGCTTTTAAAGGACTTACTAGGTTGAGCATTCATCAATATATTAAATGAAGGTGAGGTGATGCATTGTGATTTCCATGGGACAAAGTTGGTGGGAAATTCCAAAGCATGTAAGATGTTCAGTATAGGGCCCTAATATATACTATCGTGGGTCTTCTTTAGGTTAAACTTAATGATGCAATTCCTACTTCCCCTTCTCTTAGGGTAAATCTTGACAAGTTCTTGCATTAACTTGATGTTATCCCTATAATTTTGCCAGGTAATTGGCACCTTATAAAATGTCAAAGAAACCTACTACACATAATCTTTATTGATTTGATTACTCTTTTGGGTATAGCAACATGTACAGCTCAAGAAAACATTGATTGAATTCAATATAAATAAGATAAGCACAAATATACCTGCTGTATAAATTTATTTGGAACTCCAAGTAGAGATTTTGCAGTTGATACAGTTAAAAAGTTTTTTGAAATCCCCATGTGTATTGCTAGTAGCTGAATTGGGAATTCGTAGGTACAATGTAAGAAGTGTCTGTAGTTTGAAACCGGTGATAATTTCAATGATAGATTGCTTACTTAGAGCTGATTTTGATAAATAAAACAACTCTTGGAACAATTGGTTTCCAATCCAGACATCTTGCTAAAGATTTTTAAGGCTTTCATAAGTGTTGATACATAACTCTGATTAGTCTTATAAAGGAGTATGAGATCATCTGCAAAGTATATATTAGTAATCCTTAGCTTTTTACACCTAGAATGAAATTTGAAATCTTTGGTTCTTTCCACTACTCTCTTCAAGGTTCTGTTAAAAACTTTCATAACAAGTGCAAAGATGTAAGTTGCTAAAGTATCTCCTTGTTTAAGTCCTTTGTTGCTTTTAAAGGACTTACCAGGCTGAGCATTCATCAATATATTAAAGGAAGGTGAGGCGATGTATTGTGATATCCATTGGATAAAGTTGACAGTGAATTCCAAAGCATGTAAGATATTCAGTATAGGGCCCTAATCTATACTATCACAGGCCTTCTTTAGGTTAACCTTAATGATGCAACTCCTGCTTCCCCTTCTTTTAGCGTAAATCTTGACAACTTCTTGCATTAACATGATGTTATCCCTATAATTCTGCCAAGTAAATAGGCACCTTATAAAATGTCAATGTATTTGTGTAAGACCTCTTTCATTCTTTGAGCCAAGATCTTTAATTAGCAATGATCTTATACATAGTGTTACAATAAGAAATAGATCTAAAGTCTAAGAAAAATCTTTGTTTTCCATTCTTAGGAACTAGAGTTACAAATGTGTTATTAATTTCTAATAACATTTAAGTTTTGTTGAAGAAACTAAGGTGGCATCAACTACCTTATTCTTTGTCAGATGGTAGGATTTGTTGAAGAAATAAGGGCTAAATCCATCAAGTCCAGGTGCCTTGTTTGGATTTAAGAATCTTAAGGCAATCTCAATCTCCAAAATTGTAACATGCTTACTAAGTAAATCAGCATATGTAAGACTAATCTTGTCTAGCATGATTTCATTTAGTAATAGGAAAGAAGAAGTAGCACGTGTCGGAAAAGACAAGATATTTGAAAATATTTGAAAGCATCATAAAGCAACAAATCTTGGAATCAAAAACCTGATTGTCGAGCTACAATGAAATGATTCTGTTGGATTTTCTCCTATTTATGATATCTCTATGGAAAAATGTTGTATTTTTTATCTCCACATTTCATCTAATCCACCCTGGATCTTTGTTTTATGAGAAAATAATCATATAAGAGAGCACTAGAAAGATATTGCATAGTAACACTTTCCTAATTTTGAAGAACAATTGAAACTTTTGTTACCTTGCCTATTTTTCAAAGATATAAAGCAAGATACATTAATACCAATCTTTATTTCATTTGAGAAAATATCAGTTTAACGAGTGTACTTAATTAGTATGTAAAATTAAAAGATTAAATCACTTATATTTTGATTAAAGTATTGAACTTGGAATTTTTTTTCATATTAAGAGCCAATAAGGAATAAATTATATTAAGCTTAAAGGGGGTGTGTTAAAAAGATATTTTTTAATTTAACAAATATTTGGGTCTTTTATAAACTTCTTTTAATCCTACAAATCTTGGAATAAAAAACTTGATTGTTGAGTTGCAATGAAATGATTCTATTGGATTTTCTCCAATTTATGACAACTCTATGGAAAAAAAGTATTTTTAATCTTCTCACTTCATCCAATCCACCCTAGATCTTTGTTTTACGAGAAGATAATCGTACAAGAGAGCACTAGAAAGATATTGCATAGTAACTCTTTCCTAATTTTGAAGAACAACGGAAGTGGGATCACTTTGTAATTCAGATTGAATTTTGTCAAGAGAAGCTCTGGCAGTGAGAAGAAGATGGCGTCTATTACCAATGTTGCACTAAAACAAATCTTTCATTTTTTGTTTAATGAGAGAAAAAAATTTTGCATAGACAAATTGATCGGAGCCTCAGATGAACACATTCATAGCCCTCAATATGCATTCTCAAAATCAGCTAGTTCAGTAAGGAAATGATTGAACCTAAAGGGGTATGATGGTCTAACAGTGTCAAGCTAAGTGATAATAGTAGAATGATAGGATATATGATGGTTTGTGAAGGTGGAGAAACTACCACGAAAGGCAGAGAACCACATCTGATTTACTGGGCTTCTATCCATTTTTGTCCTGATAAAGTTATCTCCCATTTGGTTATTACACCAACTGAATAGGTTTCCTCCAAATGGCATGTCAAATAAAAGGGCATCAGTTAAACATTGCGACATGTCATTGCAGAGAATTCCTAGAGAACCAATGCTTTGTGTTTCTTCTGGATTAATAAAAGCATTAAAGTCCCGAACAACCAACCAAGACAGTGAGGAGGTATCTGCAAGGATCTGATCTGGTTCCACAAAAACATTCTCTGGTATTCAGTGTTTTAGGCATAAACAAAGGTTATGAGTATGAGCTTACCTGAGATTTTGTTGTGAACCTCCAGGTGAATCTGTTGGGCTGATGTGAGTTTAATTGCAACTTCCACTTGCAATTTATAATTTTCACTATTCATTGATAATTAAAGAGTTTAAGGACATACTTGAAGAATTTGAAACGACACGTACTTGTTAAAATAATGTGATATTATCTTCACAATGAAATAAGACAATTGAATAAAAAAAATTTATTTTAAAAAGGATTAAGTAGAGACAATTTTGAACAATTCAGTGGACAAAATGTTACCTTAGGAGTACGCAAAACTAGTGTAAAAGGATACGATGATAATGAGAATGTAAATTTAATTTTGTTTAAAAAGTTTGTGGGGAGATTCTTGATTTATACTGAACTAAGTATTCTCTGCACAATTAGATTATGTGGAAGCATCAAATTTACGAAGGTACTAAAAAAGATCTTGAAATCAGTGAAAGTCAGAATGCATTAGGATTTGTTTTACACTATTTTTAACAACTTTGATTTGGTTACATACAACTACCTAGATGTGTATTTGTTACATTAATAAAACTTGCATTCATTTGGGATTTGAATAAATAATCAAATTATGACTCTCTTAATCTGCGAATGTGAATATGTAGTTGTTTGATGTGTTTGTTATGAAATTTAGTGAAGAAAAGTGTAAGCAATATTGTACATGTTATGAAACTTTTGTTGTCTTGCCTATTTTTCAAGATTCATTAATACCAAACTTCATTTCATTTGAGAAAATATCAGTTTAACGAGTGTAGCTTAATTAGTATGTAAAATTAAAAGACTAAATCACTTATATTTTGATTAAAGCATTGAACTTGGAATTTTTTTTCATATTAAGAGACCAATATGGAATAAATTATATTAAGCTTAAAGGGGTGTGTTAAAAAGATATTTTGTAATTTAACAAATATTTGGGTCTTTTATAAACTTCTTTTAATCCTACAAAATATTTTATTTATTTTTTTATGTTAGAGATATTTGATACTAATTTTCCTTTATCCCTTTCTTAACATATAACACAAAAATTATTCATTTGTGAAATGTTATTAGGCAGTACACTAGTGACAAGAGTTTGAGCTTCATTTGGATTAGGACCGGAAGTCACTTATTTTCTAGCTTCGTTGCACATAATTATTGTCCTTAACTAGAGTAACCAAGTGTGCAACTCTTTAGTTGAAGTTGATTGGATATTTACGCTCCTTATTTGGAAGAAAGACGCCCCAATGTTTCTCATATTCCGGGCTCTTCTTGTTCTCGTCAAACATGGCGAAAATGTAGGTCTCGATAGGCTTCCCAGGCCTTTTTGGAGTCCCATTTTTACCCTTTACATGTTGAATCAACTTCTTGTTGTAAGTCCTTGAATTGTTAACTGATGTTGCTGTTCCTCCTGCTGATGGCCAGCCACTCTCCGATATCACTATCTCCAGCGAACTCCCATCAGCCTTCTCCAAGGCAGAGTACACTGAATCAAGAATCGCATCGAAAAGGTTCCGGTAACTAAGCGGAGGATCGGAGACAACTGGAGACGGAGCACTGAAAAGTGCATAATCAAGACGGATATCTTTGGTGCTTCCTATGTAACTGAAGTATGGATACAAGTTGACAAGTAATGGGGATTGGTTTTCCACTAGAAACCGAATGATGGGATCGAGAAGAGGTCGATACTCTTGCTTGAAAGAGCCTTTTGAGGGCGGGAAGGAGACACCTAGAACACCTGTGTCAATGGCTGTGGAGACTTTGATGCTTCCGAGACCAACTGAAGTAAGTGCAGTGCGAATGTTTTGCATGGCAGGAACCAGATACCGCGCAAAAGAGTCGGTTGCCTTGACCTCGTTTCCAACTACTATGTAACGAAACCTAACATTTCCGTAGTTTCTTACGTTATTTTGCACCCACATGCTTGCGTTAGCTTGATTAGAAGCAACCATTTGAAGGTCAGTGTTTGGGAGTCCGAGCATGAGCTCTATCTTGGTGGCCCTGAGGGCTTCAAGAGCTGCTCGGTTTGGATCATAGAGTCTCATTCGATGGATTTTATTCTGCTTGTACATTGCTACCACGTCTCCTGGTGGCGGTAAGTTGTTGCCGAGCATTCCGTAGCAGACACCTACTTGAGCATCTGCAGAAGCACAAGCAACCAGTTAATTAACGGCTCCTGTCTATTTGCTGGAATGAGAAGTATTTTGAAGACATATATGCATAAATTTCTGATATCTTATTGACAATGCCAGATTCCTAATGAAATCTA
The DNA here is from genome assembly GCA_027563575.1 of Erythroxylum pedicellare. Lineage (NCBI taxonomy): Eukaryota > Viridiplantae > Streptophyta > Magnoliopsida > Malpighiales > Erythroxylaceae > Erythroxylum > Erythroxylum pedicellare. The sequence goes on from JAOQMP010000002.1 coordinate 14,444,923, forward strand.
GTGTTTAATTTGGTTGGTTCATAGGCAAATTATGCATGCTTTCAGATTACCTGTTTCATATATACTTGACAGGAACATTCCAAAGAAAAGCATTACAGAGACTATGGAAGGACATTTGGTAGCAGAAAAAGATCTAGCCATAGCCATTTTGGAAGAAACTAGATGAGGAAAAGAGGATTGAAACTTCACTTGCCCAACTCTCTTAGTTTGGCCCCCTTTATATGCCGACGGCTGCATGTCAGCATTGTCAAGTCACTTAAAATCAACAATCTTCCACAAGGACCACAATCACCAATTTTAGGGACTTGTTCAAGGAATATCTGGCAGCTGGGGTTTGGGACCAATTTCGTTTTCTTGGAAAATTCTTCTAGCCTGGGACATAGTGAGTCGACACCAACCCGGCTTGCAAGGCACAGTATATTCCTAGGTACGTAGTTGATTCCTATTTTAAGTTAGAATATAAATGATGTAAAACTAGCCTGTTATAAATTATTTACATATAAGGTTACAAGATGGTAAGAGAAACGTAGGTTACTTAGACATAAGTTTGGACTATCAACATAATTCTATACAATAATCATACAACACTGAATAACCATATTGCCAAGACCAAGCCTATAAAGTAATCAAAGGCTTCAAATTTTTATTTGACTAAGTTGTAAAAAGAAAAGATTAATAAGTCAGTAATCCATATAGAAAACGATTACATTCTCCCATTTAAGCAAAACTAATTAAGATTTAATATTTTATGTGAAAACATTTTTTAAAATGAATCGATTTATTCAAGTAACAAACTTAATGAGAAAGCATTCGGAAATTGACTTGATTGGGTTAAATACAAATTTAATAAGTTTATATGCAATTTTAGAAAATATCCAAGAACTTAATTCATTGAACCATTCATATGATACTTAATATATTATAATCAACATATAACTCTCCATATTCATCAGCAAAAAGAATTCACTAGTTAAAACCTTTGGGGTAGAGCTACTATAGCGTGACTTATATATTTGACTTGTAAAATTATAAACCATGTATAACCACACTGATCAAGTCGCAAACCAAGCCCTTGATCTCCCAACAAGACTTATACTCTCTAAAAGAAACCGGTAATCTTGTATAGAGATTAGCTTCCAAAAGATGGCTTGATCTATCAAGATCTATTGACTATATAGATCAATCATCATATAAATTATTTGCTTCAATAAAAAAGTCATACTCAAAATAAAAGAATCACATCTATATATATACAATAAGATAACTGCATATACGCATTTAAAACATCGTTGTACAATAAATAAGTTTAAAATCCATAATTTTATTGATTTCAAATATTGTAACATAACATAAAAGTCAACATCAAAACATCATAAGACAACATAAATATACATTTCTTACATTTTTATGAAAATTTACAAGCATATGCTCCTTGATCAATAGGTTAACTAATATGTCTATGGTGGTAATATACTCTTAATATATATCACGAAGATTAATGCATCTATAAATCTTAAAGTACTTAAGTTGAATACAATCGGCTCCACTAGTATTCTTTGGATTCTTAAAAAAAACTTCCCATAGTGAACATTAATAGGCCAAGAAACTAAATCAATAGTCCTAAAGCCTCTATTTAAGTTCTTCAATCACTTGGCATACGCTCATGCCTTGAAATAAGCTATAATCTCAACTTTTAACAGCTGAAGTCATCATGATAAATTGCTTCAAACTCTTCCAAGAAACAACTCTCTCTAGTATTGTGCAATTAGTGCAACACTTTCTTCATTGCAACCCATTATTCATGATCAAGATTAGGTAATACTTGCCATGATCATTAACTGGAAAAACAATATCAAGCCTTATGCATAACTCTGTATACATTAAACTTTCAACTGTATTATTGTAATGAATATGACTCATCATTACTTTCTTCAACTTATTTTGAGGCACTGCTTAATTTTTTTCAACTTATCACCTTATAACTATGGGTGATGTATTGGATTTGTAATCTTATATGTTGATTCTCTTGAACATTTTATCAATATATTCCTTTTAAGTTAGGCCCAAAACCTTTGTAGATTTGCTCTTATGGATCTCAACTCTAAGAGCAAAATGTGCCACCCTAAGACTTTTCATATCAAAATTATTTGAAAGTGTCTTCCTCGCATTCTACAAATACACTTAAGTCATTGTTGGTAAATAATGTCACACATATGTAGGGCTAGAAACACAAACTTGTCCCTACTAAATTTGAAATATATAAAAGAGTCAAACGTATTCTCCATAAAATCTAAAGTTATGACCACATCAAATAATTTTAAGTACCACTATCAAGATGCCTGCTTCAATTTATAACTTGACTTCCTTAACCTGTAAATTTGATGTTCATTCCCTTTCACCTCAAAAACTTGGGGATGTTAAATAGAATCGTTCTTGCCTAAATTACCATTCAAGAAGATTTTATTAACATTAATGTGATAAAGATTAAGATGGGATAATTGATCCTAAAGTGCTTATCTCTATAGACACCATAAATAAGATATTAATGCTAAAGAAAATTTGGCACATTTTGTGCAATGAAGATTCATTATAGACCAAGTGGTTTCACTCTTATATACTAAGAAAAAAGTCATTGTGGTCTATGTCTCCTAAAGATTCTCAATCCTTTTCATTAACAAGTTGATGAGTTTAAATGTAGAGTTGGTAATGGGAAAAAACTCACTTTTGGTTTGATAATTTTTAATACCACATTCCTATCTAACATATGCACGTGCATCCATCGGATACACGTGTACGTGCCTGACAGAAATGACATGTTAACTATCTCACCTTCACTGTACATAACATGGAATCATACACTAAACCATCAATCACACATTTTCT
>JAOQMP010000002.1:14463040-14476006 GCA_027563575.1 Erythroxylum pedicellare
GATCCAGATATAAGTAAATTACCGAAGTATGTTCAGTAAAAGCATCCCAGTTATCATACTTCACACAGTCACAATTTCATCTTAAATTATTCAAACAATCCAATTCAGAAAATTCTAGTTTTTTGTGGACATAAAAATCAATATCTTATGAATCCATTGTTTTAAGAAACAAGTCATTTGGATATCATATGAAGAAGTTATAGAAAAAATATCAAAGTATGTTCAAAAAATAGCTTCCTTTGGATAAACAGGGAAGTCACGATCCTATATATGCATGATCGCGACACGAATGTGACACTCTGGGTGATCCTGCGAAGTCGCAATCGTGCACATGCATGACCAAGACACTCCGAGGGACTTGCAAATCCTTCTTCTTCACCTGACCTATTTATCCAGCTCTTCCCAAAACAGACTTTCGGGTCACTTTTACCCGATCATTTTGACAATAAAAACGAAGGATTTAGGCAAACTTTCTTCTAAAAAATTGTTGCTTTATATCTCAAGTTTCTAACGACACCAATTTTGTGCAATTTGGTTCAATATTTTGAAAGTTATCCCCAAAATACTACATACTATTCACAACAGTGTAGAATCTAGAAACTCTATTTCAAGCCAAATTTTGACATAATTAGTGACAGAAATCAAATTCGACTCCTTCATGAAAGTTGTAAATAAATCTTTCTAGTTTAATCTGAATTTAACTTCATCCAATTTGGATATTCACACTTACATATGTAGCACTCCCCAAGCGCGAAAATATACTCCATTCATGCATGCATTTAGTTTCAAATATTAAAACCTCAATAGAAATCATTTACAATATCATAAAACTTAAAACATTACTTGGTTTATACTTAAGAAAAATTCCAGAAATGGGGAGAGAAAATAAAAAGGAAGATGGTGTAGATGGTTTTGGTGAAACCAAAGGGAAAGAGCTACAGAAACATATTTTATTTTATTTTTTTAATACCTAGGTGTTTCATTAGTGCTTTAACACTTGTCTCTATTGCCTGTCTTCCACCTGTCCACTAGATAAGCTACCATTTGTCTCATAACTATAGGTCCACATGTTACACATGATTTTATCCATTTATCACTCCATAATTGTCCATTTGTCAATTAATTTCTAATACAATTGTCACACTTTTATTTGTCTCTTGTTTCAATATTTTTCTTTCTCTAAAATACCTCAAATTTTTGATAATTTTTCTAAAATTTACCAAAATTTTGAAATAATAACTATTATTACCAAATAAATTTTGCAACACAATTAATCTAATATTCACACTTTAATCACATTAAAAAAATTATTTATACCCAGAAAAATATCAATGAATGCATGTACAATTATTTGTATATGTCAAAATTCATATGCACATTTCAACGAATACTTAATTATGCAAAGCAAATGATGTACTGGAATTCCTTATTGTTCTAACCCCTAACATGGGATGTTACAATAGTTATTTCATACCTCAGTTTTAGATAATAGTCCATACCCCCCATATATGGGAGGAATGGTTTTGATTCCCACAAACACTAATATTTTTTAATTTTAATTAAATATAATTAAACTATAATCAATTAAAATGTAATTAATTAAAGTATAATTTATTAAAATGTAATTATTTAAAATATAATTAAAATATTTAATTAGTTAATTATAATGTAATAAATTAAAATATAATAAATTTTTTTCTCAAAATTTTTAATAAACCAACCACTATCAATGGTAATGTTAATCATTCCTTCTTCATAACTAACCATCATAACTATAATGATTATATCCATTCTCATTCCTCACTATATTCATTCACATTCCTATTACCATTTCCTTATGTGAATCAATAGCCCCCCAACAATCTTTATTGATTTTTCCAACTGATTCTCAACCTCAGTCTTAAAAATCTTGTACTTATCAAGAACTTCAAACTTTTCCTTAAACAAGAACATATAGTCATAGTAGGAATACTCGTCTATAAACGTTAGAAATTATCTAACATTGCATAATGTGACTATATAGGGACTATTAACAATTGTATGTATGAAGTCCAATAAACCAGAAGCACGAGTTGACACCTTTTTCTTTTTCTTGGTCAACTTAACTTTACAATAATTGATACCTGTTTCCAGATCACTGAAGTCCAGAGTTGAGAGAATGTTATCCTTTATCAATCTCTCAGCCCTTTCCTTGAAAATGTGACCAAGACTTTTATGCCACAACATGTACGATATTTCCTTTATGAAGGCTTTTTTTCGAGTAACAAGTTCAGTAACATAAGAAGAGGCATATATTTCTTTAGGAGTAAGACACATTTTATATAATCCGTAGGATAAGAAGACAGTTTTGATATATCTTATATTGATATAGATATTTACAACCAAAGTATCAAATACAAAACAATATCCCTCTTTATCCAAAACTGATTCAGAGATCAAGTTCGGTCTAAAAGATAGTATATAAAAAGTGTCTCATAAAACAAATACAAACCTCGTATCAAGGTTCAAACTTATATTTCCTACATAAAAAAGTCCACCTCGTCATTGTTGTTGACCATCAACTTCTCAACTCCTTTAGTCGGCCTTCTTCTGGATTTGAACCCCTGCATTATTGAAGTAATATGATTAGAAGCTCCACTATCTAGCCACCAAGAACTTAATGTGGCTATAGCTACATTGGATTCATGAATCACATAGGCTAAGGAGTTACCTGACAGTTCCTGCTTAACCTTCCAAAGCTTGTACTTTGGGCTATTAACCTTCCTATGCTCCTTCTTCTTACAAAATGAGCACCTCATACTCTTCATATCATATGGCCCTTAACAATACTGGACTATCCAGTTTGAATCTATGGAGAGGGTTTAGGTTTCTTACCTTTACCCTTAGGTTGTTGGGGCTTCGCCTTCCCCTTACCTTTGGCAGCTGCATACAGGGTTGTATAAGGAGAATTCTTAAACTTCTGCTCAGTTGCAACACACTAAAATATTAGGGCATTGATGTCCTAGCCCTTATCTTGAAAATTGTATGATGTTGCCAACATCTCAAACTCTTGTAGGAGAGTATTAAGTGCCTAATGCACTATAAATGTGTTAAGAATAGGTAAATCAAGTGCCTTCAATTTACTTTGAAGGTGAACCATCCTGATAATGTACTCTCTGATGCCTCCTTCTCTTGTGCACCTCATGGAGAATTGTTCTTTAATCAAGGTGCTTTGCTCTATATGGGAAGACATCTTGTACCTTTAGGAATGTTATCCATAAACTCCTTTGCTATGACTGTATCCAGTAATCCACTGAGTAGATGATCTAGGATCGATCACTTGATGGTCAAATAGCACATCCTATTAGACTGCTCCTAGATTACCATAATTGCCTTATTCGCTTCTGAACTGATATTAGTAAGTGGAAGGTCTCTCTATATGCATTGTTATGTTGATGTCAGCCATCTCCAGGGCAAACTCAACATTCTTCTTCCACTTCTTGAAATTGAAACCATTTAAGATCTCAATAGTGATAGCATTGTTTTTTACAAAAAAGGTGACTGCAAGATAGAAAAGACAATGTAAAGGTTATTATAAATGCAGGATAACATCGATACTTAAAGAATTAAAGCAGTATCTATACTGAGATTTCGATCACACATATTATGAAACACCTGTGGGCTGCATGCATAACATATGCAATTAGACCTCTATATAAAAGTTATCAAAGTATAAATCATTCACTCTCATGACACTACTACCTATAGGTGAGTAGGTCATTCAAGTAGTATTTTTCCTCTATCTAATTCCAATATGTACATTTCAAAATCTCATATAAGGTCAACATTTATGGGTAGAAAAACCAAACATGAGACTAGAGGCATCCACCCAATATGCAAGTGGTACAATCCAAATACTGACTTGAAAGGTCACTATAGTGACTGCAATCTCACTAGTACCCACAAAGACCACAAACACAAGGGATACATCCTTACATTATCCTCACATTCCATATGGGTATAATGTATGTGAAAATCAGCTATAAATGTAAAAACCAAATGCACAATTAAATAATCATATACAGATACTGAAAACATTATCTTTAAACTTTATTTGAGACTTTTATTTAAAAAATTCTCAATGAGAGTGTCTATCGTACTTTCCTAAATACCAAACATATCACACAACACATGAAACTTTAAGTGCCTTCCTTATGTGTAGTTCAAACCACGAAAATGCACTCAAAATTAGCTTTAAAAAGCTTTAAAACCTTTTCCGAAATCCAATTACCAATGTAATAAATCCAAACAAAATTGAAAAATTACATTAAAAATTCCCCTGACTTGAAAACTGACCCGAAAGGACTCGAGGAAACTTTACAGTAATCCTTTTTTAACTAGAGCGCTAATGTCAACACAACACTATGCGCTGATGTCAACTGACGTTATGCTTGCGCATGACGAAGGGGTCCATATGGTTGCATGCACGTATAACGAAGTGAGCCAGATGTGTCTGGTGTGTGCGAACGTATATACGTGCCTGCACTATACAACATGCACCACCACATATCTAAATCGTTGCCTTCCATGTGTCGGGACAAATGGTGGGCACATGCTGTCCCACACCCATGTGAGAATAGGCTACATAAGGCGTGTGCAATACACACATCCATCACCCCCTGGAGCCACATGGGAGGAAGTGATTGGCACATGCAAACCACCTTATGACAGTTATTGTAGCACCGTTGGGTTACGATGCAATTGCCCTCCGACGGGGAGGGCAATTTTTGACGATCTTGGGATCATTTTTCACACTTTTGGCCCGTTTTTAACCCGTTTATAGCCAGCCTTATGTATACCACATTCACATAAACATAGATGGAAAAAACCTAAAAAAATGAATCAAAAACAAATGAAAACCATAATGGATGAAAACTGAAAAACCTTCGTTTCTGACAACCCGATCAGTAATCGCTCTGATACCACATGTAACATGTAGCATAGGTTTTATTACATGTCTTGGATCGATCATAAAAGGGTTAAAAACAAAGGAAATGCATAATACCTTATTTCGATTCCATATGAAATCTAAAGCAATTTTCGTGGCCAAAATGAACTCCAATCTCTTGGGACCTTCATAGAAAATGTTCACCGGCACGTGGTTAACATCTTTCTACAATTTTCTCAATACGTAAGTGCTTTTAACGAGTTAAAGGATCTGTATGCTTACGAATGATATGAGCAACTGCAGGAGACCTTAACCGTTATATATAACTTCTTTATCGAGCTTTCCCATCACAAACTTGATACGACTTCGGTCCACACTAATCGGGATCTATTTTCCTCTCAGACTTTGACCCATTAATTTTGATCATTTACTTGACCACTTTCTTATCTTTATCTGGATCAAATTACGTAACTTAACCGATAAGTTATTGAAAAACCAAAAAATATAATTAATAGTTGTCCAATATTATGAGAAAGGATAAAATTGTCCAACACACTAATCTTTTATTAAGGTACTTAAATACATTTCTCATTTCTAAAATATAGTGTCAAATTTTCCTTGCAAGCCTCTTAAGACATCACAAAAGAGTATCCACTTTTACAATACATGGTGATAAATGAACTTGAAAAATCAACATCTATTATATACTCAATCTAGATCATATAATGACATAACACAACCATTTATTGCAACTTAAAAGAAGCAAAAGAGCATAAATAGTTAATGATCCAGAAAACTGAAACAAAAATATCATAAGCAAAAATCTCAATTGATCATATGAGCAATTTATCTTACTACACTGCATTCTTAACCTTTATCTACTGTTACTAGAAACTAGAACACATCATCAACGAGCTTAAATGTTTGCACTCATCCAAATAGAATTCCTTACAACTTATCAACTTGAGAATTATTATAGTTAAGTAGAAAAATATCACTTTCTGAAATAATTCAAGGGAGAAACATTTAACACATATTAAGCTACATTTATCTACATCATATCCATACCACATAAATGAGCATTATGTTTCAACTAAAGGGAATTTTGTGATAACTATGGGATCCTTATCCAATTTGACAATAGAAGACACTCTTAATGCTCATTTATCTGCATCATATTCTAACTGAAGGCCATTCATATTCATACTGTATAAATGAGCATTATGTTCTAACTTTTTATGTGAATTCTCTTTCATTATTATTGGATTTCAAAGCCTTAGAATTGTTAATACTTTATTTCTCAACTAGTTTCTAAAACTTTTTAAAGACATCAAATGCCTTTTCTTTCTTCTTCAAAAAATATACCCATATGTTTCTTGAAAAATCATCAATAAAGAGAAGGAAATACATATTCTTACCAAAAGAGCAAGATAAAACTAGACCACATATATTAGTGTGTGTGAATTGTAATAGCTCTTAGCCTCACGTCCCTTTTTTCTTAAATACTTTCTAAATAAGCATCCCTCACATAATTGATCTAAATGAATGATGGAAAGCGATCCTTTCACCATTACTTTCTCACTCAGCAACTTTAACACTCCAAACTTTAGATGCCTAAATCCTTTATGTCAAAACTAAGAAGGGTCTTTTATGTATGGTTGAAAACATTTTGCAAATTCATTTTGGATGTTAATTAAGAACATTTTACTTCTTGTTATTGACACTTTCATTATATTTCTTTGATCTTTTATTGACATATTATATTCTTTAAAGTGAATATCATAGTTTTTCTCTAAGAGTTATCCCAAACTTAGTATATTGTTTTTTATATTTAGACATAATAGACATTCAAATAAACTGATGCCTTCCATCTTTTAATCAAAGTAAGATGTTACCTTTGCTTTTAATAGGAATCTTGGATGCATCTTTAAATGTCACATTGCCGCTTATGAACTAATTGAGTTCCACAAACATATATTTACTCCCACATATGGTTGTTAGTGTCAGTGTCAGTGTCCAAACATCAGGTACTCTTTTCCATGTCTTCCTCTCCTTTATAGCCAACAATAGAGTATAGTCTTCTTGCTTCTATTTATCAACATAGCGATCTTTCTCTTCAACATTGTTAGGAATATTCAAAACAAAGTTGCCAAGTTTGTGACCATTAAAACATTCATCATAAGATTTTTCATAGCTCTAGCCTCCATTATTTCTTGACATACTTTCTCTTCTGTTATAATGCAATTTGTGTTAGATTTTGGATAGTTTTTGTTCAATTTTAGACTTTTCTATTCTTCTTGTTCAAGATTGTTGTTAGGTTTTTATGTTTAGGTTGAGCTTTAAGGAATTGAGAAGAAGACTTTAAAAAGATCAGAGATAGACAAAGTATATGGCCAATTGGACTAAACTTGGTCGTGTCTTCTTCTTAGAGAATGTAATTGAAGCAATAGAAGACAAACCAAGAAATGACTTGGCAATATGGCCATGTCAACAATCTGAGCATTTTGTCTATCTACAATTTTTAACATAGATGGAGAATCCGAATCTAAATATGATCTTTAGAGAATGTTTAGAGGACATCTCAATATTTTAAGGAAGCCTACATATGTAGCTGTTCGAATTCGTTTGGACCAGTAATCATTTATTCAAAGTAAAACTTATTTCTGCAGAATTGGAAACCTGACCACTGGAGATTTATGTGGACATATTTGAGGCTTATAAGATCCTAATGAGGTGATCCAAAAGATCAAATTCAAGACAACATCTTGGGTCATAATTCCTATATAAAACTTGAGGTCCTAAAGTGCTATTTTGGGCGGATAAAAAGGCTAAAAATGAGATAAGAAGTTTGTCCCAGTCTGGTTTGACCTTTACTTGGTTTGTAACCTATAACTTTAGCTATAGAGCTTTGTTTTAAGCAAAAGAGGATCCATTAGAAATCTAGGAATTTCTGTGAAGAGATCATGACTTAAATATGAAGGGATTGAAGTTAGAAATAGGGGGAAGTATCGAAACAAAAAGGGAGTTCCAAACAAAGTTTAGGGGAACAAACGTGGGGACACACAGGATAGGAGAGATTTCTTCAGTCTTTCTAATATACTTTTTCTTTAAAACACTAAACGTTATAAACAACTTAGGGTGAATCAGTTTAGTTTGTCATTAACATTGATTGAGAGTTAGAGAAAGTGAACGAGAGACTCCCAGTAGTCATTCAAGGGTTCTTTTGTTCTCTATTCTATCGGTTTGATTTTAGATATTTTCTTATTTCAATTTCTTCTTAATACAATGGAATTTATTGGTTTGAATTCAATTGATATAAGTATTCTTTTTATTTTAATGATGACTTAAATTATTCTTACCTGGGGTTTGCATCTAGATTTATTTGAATGTCTTGATTCAATAATTTTTGTTAATATATATCTTTCCTAGATTGATTGTGTTGTGTTGAATGCTAGTTTAATAGATTATCCACCTATTAGTCTTAAGATCTTAACTAAAGAATCAAAAGATGAAACTTGATATTGGAACAAAACAATTAATTACCCTAAGAATGAATTAGAAATATAAGTTCTATGGATTGCTTAGTTTGTAACTTCGATCGATTAGTAGTTATTATTTTATGAATGTGAGAACTATTAAATTGATTGTTTCAAATTTGATTAAAGAGAGAATAAAGCTACATATTATATTAATATGAAGTTTAAGAATTTAGGCTTGAAATTAGATCGAAGTGTAAACCTTAGGTTATCTTCGAAAGGTTTATATCAATTATGTGCAGTTCATTCTTTTAGTTAATTTCATAATTTCATAACCTCTATACCTTCTTGAATTTGATTATGTAATTTCTTGTTTTTAATTAAGTTGTTACAATTAATAACTTCCTTGTGAGCCGACCTTAGGGCGTCCACCATATATTACGGAAACCTCGTATACTTGCAGGTAACATGTTTAAGTAGAACGTAGCCAATTTTTGGTGTCGTTACTGGGGAAGACTTTTACTACTAATAAAATGATTTTTTAATTTAATTTGTTTGCTTATTTCTCATTGAACTGCTTTTAGGTGTTTTATGCAATGGCGTAGGTCCCTAGGAAGCGAAATCGTTCCTTACATTGATAACATTTATAAACTACCAAGAGTAGAGGAAAGAAATTGAGGAGTGGAAGAGGACTTGAACTTATAATTGGAAGAAAAGCAATTTGAAGAAGAAATAGAAGGAGCACCTATGGCCAAGGAACCAATGCAACCTATGGAGGAATATGGTCAGCCGATCATTGGGATAACCATTTCTTACATATGGTTGAGTAATGCAATGAGAAACTAAGAGCTGAAGAATGCTCACTATAACATGCTGCCATCTTTTCAGGGGTACTAAATGAAGATCCTCTTAACTTGTTTCGTGATTTCTACTCCATACTCCACACATTTCTATTAAAAAGGTTGTCAAAAGATGAGCTACTTTCCTTACACCTTAAAGGACAAAACCAAAGGATGGTTGATGGCTCTACTAGAGAATTCTTTGACAACATGGACAAAAATCTATAATAAGTTTATGAGCAAGTTCTACTCACACCAGAAAACTAAGGAGCTCTGAGGAAACATTGCAACATTTATTCAAATGTATGGTGAACCATTCCATAAGGCATGAGATTGCTTCAAATCCCTACTATTCTTGTGTACTCACCATCATTATCTACAATAGCTTCTTAATTAGTTCTTTTATCAAGGGCTCACACAGTAGAGCTAGAATATAATGGATAAAGTAGTTGGAGGAGCTATGGGAGAAAAGATAGATAAGGAGACCTATCAATTATTTGAGATGCTGGGTGTAAACTCTCAACAGAAAGGTGTCAGGGGAAGTCGCCAAGGAGTTCATAAGTTAAAATCCAGTTTTAAGATGGCTACGCAAATAGCCGAGCTAACCAAAGAGGTTATGTTGGACCCCACTTTGGAGTCCAACTATCTAGAATATCATAAGACTTGAGCATATTATCCTATAGGGTTATTTCAATGAACCGCCATTGTTCATCATCCCACAAGAGTGACACCCACACTACTCAAACATCCAAAACAAACGCATTTCTCCTATTTCAGCACAGATTTTGGGAAATCTCAAACTGGAATTACAATTTGAATTCTTCATAATATTTTTTACCCATCGGCTTAAGTTTCTAATGACATAAAAATTATTCAATTTGTTTAAGAAACTTGAAAGTTAGGGCCCAAATATTTTTAGACTGTTATTAAACTAAAATAGTACATTATTCCTAACTTCTATCTAAAAGTTGAAAGTCTTAGAGACTTAATTAGAATTATATTCTTTTAGATAATTTGTAGCTCTATGTATCTATTTTATTTATAGATAAGAATAATCTCATTAGGAGCTCTACTGATCAAGATACTATCAAAATACTGAAATATGTTCAGTAAAATATCTGATTCATACTCTTCCAAACCCCTACCCTTACTTTGATTCAATCAATGCTTTTCAAATAAAACATCAAAAGCTATAAAATTTCATGGAGAGGTAGAAATAATGTGTTAAGAATATATTGGTCTAAGAATCAATTCATTTGAAGGTTAGATAACAAGGTTATGGCCAAAAGAATCAAACAAGGTTTAGTCCTCAATCACATTGAACCTATTTCGGGACAATTAGCATAACTTTCTATATAGATGTCTAATTAAGGTAATCTTAGGACGGTTTCGAAGAGTAATTATAGATCTACAACATTTATGAAGACATCAAAGCAAGATTTTGTCATAAAAAGGGTCAACACTGGACCAAACGATAGGCTAGACAATTTAGTCTACAACGGATAAGAAGGAAGGTTTAAGTCTAAAACCTATTTTGGAACAAATGGGCATAACTTCCTCTTAGATGGTTTGAAAGAGGAATTCAAAATCTACAACTTCCATGAAGACCTTGAGGTAGATTCTATCATCTAGAGGGTCAAAATTGACCTAGACCATTCTATCTACAGTGCATAGGAAGATAATTCAGTCTAGAGTGCTTAAGAAGATGATTCACAGTGCTTAAGAAGATGATTCAGTCTATAGTGCTTAAGAAGAAGATCCAATATATAGTGCTTAAGAATGTGATTCAGTCTACAGTGCTTAAGAAGATGATTCCATCTACAGTACTTAAGAAGATGATTCAGTCTACAGTGCTTAAGAAGATGATTCCGTCTATAGTGCTTGAGAAGATGATTTAATCTACAATACATAAGAAGATGGTATTTCTACTAGGTCTTCCTCACATCCTCAAAAGTTCTAAATTACTAACTACACTCTCCAGAGTACCTCTACTTATAAAGATCATAACTTTTGACTCAGATGTCCAAAAATTTTATATTATATACCGTTGGAAAGCTAGAAAGATAAGCTACAACTTTCTAGAAGACAACTTTGTCCAATTTAGCTTAGATCAATACAATTTTTCTCCTAAAGTCAGAACATAAAATTTACCTCTATGAAAGACTTGAAATTTGCACAATGCAAACTTGGAATGTCCTGAGCATAACAATTTAGCTACCAAATTCACTTCATTAAACTCTCAAATCTCAACTCATTTGACTCATAACATTCAACTATATCTGATTAGTCATAATTCCTATCTTTCTTTTCCATAACATCTCACTTATACGTGTATATATATATATATATCAACAATTCATGTTCAAAAACCATCAGCTCAAGTTGATAACTTCTTCAAGTATATTTGATTCCAACTCAATATCATCCATACACAATTCATATTTCATTAACATCAAAAGAACAAAGTTTTACAAATCTTTAATGGCATTTCAAGCCACAATATATTGTCTCAAAATCTCAAATTACAAAAGATTCTTGAACAAATAAACCTAAAATGCGACTAAAACATTGTGCTTTCCTAAAACCAACGCAAAATACGAAATAGGAAACTTTGGAGAAATTCCCTTAGGCTCTTGATCACTTGATCTTTTATCTATCACCTGAAGATGTAACGAAAGGGGGTGAGCTTGAAAGCTCATAGGTAACAGTTTATAACAGAAAATAAGCAAAATCGTTGAAATGTTCATTTATCATAGAAGATTCATATTGAATTCATAAAACGCATAGTTCTCAAATTCTCAAGTTTAGCTCAAAACTCATAATTTAACATCATCACATAAACATAGAATATATATTTAACCATCAATACAGAACACTCAAATTATGCAACATACTTGACAATTCAAAGATGCAATGCACTAACAAATAGCTCGATGGTTCTATGGAAACAGAATGGAGAAATCGAAGTTTACCCCATGAATAGAATGAGTCCAATTTCAGAGCTCATATATCACAAGTGGGTAAACAAGAGAAGGATTTTGTCAACGTGCACATGATGAACAGAATGGTTCCACTCTCACCCAAACAAAAGCACATAATCATGCTCAAATTATTTTATCATATGCTCATACTTTCATGTTCTTTTCATTTATACAAAATGCCATGACATTTTTTCAAGGCATAACATAAATATTTCAAAACCATTTTCCATTTCATCATCAAAATTCACACCAACATGTAGCAATTTCTCAAATCACTCAAAAATATTAAAAGCAACATTTATGAAGTAATTGAAATCATTTTATTTTCTTGATTTGGAAAAGCATTGGTGGCTCATAACTCTATTAGAAACATGTAACCCACCTTGATTTCCTTGCTTAAAGACTTGCTTAAAAAGTGCCTCTCCTCTTGTTCCTCTTGCCTTTTTCTTGATCCCCTTATACAATAACAAAAATCCTACTTAATAGGGTTTTTAATTGAAAATCCCACAATGCATAATCAATTGGTTCTAAAATACTTAAACCCATGCATTTTCTAACTCTATGGACTAAAACCCTTTCAAAATCTAAAAGATTCAAAATGATCTCACCTTGATTCTTCACCAAATGAAGAGATCTTTGGCTCAAATGGAAGCTCTTCTCTTCCTCTTCCCTTCTTGAACAACCTCAAAATCTCTCTTGAAGGCTAAGAAAATTGAAACCCTAGCTTGTTTTCTCTTCTTTCT
>JAOQMP010000002.1:14487067-14510590 GCA_027563575.1 Erythroxylum pedicellare
CTTTATTCCAGTCTTTGGAACGCCGATGATTGGGCAACTAGGGGAGGGCTGGTGAAGACTGACTGGACACAAGCTCCATTCACAGCCTCATACAGAAACTTCAAAGCCAATGCTTGTGTATGGTCATCATCAAGAGGATCGTCATCTTGCAACTCAGTCTCCACAAACTCCTTACAGGACAGTGCATGGCAATTCCAAGCACTGGACGCCTCAGGCAGGAACAGACTCCGATGGGTTCAAAACAAGTACATGATTTACAACTACTGCACGGACCTCAAGCGATTTCCTCAGGGTCGCCCAACTGAGTGCAGGCGATCAAGATTTCTCTAGATGGCCGCATTGTTCATTCTTTATTCTTTCACCAAAATCAATAAAACGAGTAGGGTAAATTATCGTCTGCCCGCTATTACTTCAAACTTTTTCCAAGAATTTCTTGTACTTTCAATTATCCCTTTGTGTCTAATTCCACTTATATATTTCTTGTACTTTCAATCATTATTCATATCTAACTTAACGTTTGCCAAGAACTTTTAGGGACGTTAGGACAACTAACATGTATTATATATTACTTAAAGTTTTCAAGGATATATTTTTAATTGTTATTAATTATTTTTGTATGATTAATAATTATTTGCACGCTTCAATTTGGTTTAAAATGGTTTAGAGATGTAAAATTTTCATGTCAATGTGATGATAGATATAGTGATTCAGTTTAGATTTTGAGGATTATTCATGTATAATAGAGATTGGAATTGTTTGAAATTTTTTATGTAGTTATAGTTTTGGATGTAGCTTGTAATTGTTATGCTGTGAATATACTAGTGATGTATAACAAGTTTACATTAAAAAAATCTAGAAAATGCTTACATAGAATAAAAAGATCGGGCGAAAGAAGGTCTTCTTGTCTCAGCCATTTGCTTTCACGTAATAAATTTATGGGCTTTCCATTCGCTAAAATACTGAAGGAGGCTATAGTGATAAATTTATTGATCCAATTATAGAATTTATCTAAAAAGTCAAAGACTTAAAGAAGGAGGCTGTAGTGATAAATTTATTGATCCAATTATAGAATTTATCTAAAAAGTCAAAGACTTAAAGTAATTGTAAGGTAAATTCCTACCTTAAGGAGTCAAAAGTCTTATTAAAATCCACCTTTAAGGCACAATTCTTATAGGAGTTGGCTTTGGCATAATCTTTAAGGAGTTCCTCAACTAGGAGTATATTGTCCTCAATTAGTCTCCCTTATAGAAAATTACCGTATGATTCTGCAATCACACTATAAAAAGTGTTATTCTGGTAGCTAGTATTTTAGAGATTGCCTTGTAGATGAAGTTACAATAGGAGATGGGTCTAAAACTAGTAAGGCAGTCAAGGTTAGGCTTCTTTGATACTAGACAAATGTGTCTTATTGACTTCCCTTTAACATTTTCCCATTCTCAAAGAATCCCTAGATAGTCTCCAACACTATATACTTGATCGTAGGGTATGAGCTATGAAAAGGTATCCGTTAAATCCATCAGGGCCTAGGGTTTTCATAGGTCCAAACTTAAGATTATGTTTTCAATTTCTGGTGGGGATTCAGGGCATCATAAGGAAGTTTTGAGCTCCTCACTAACAGTATCATTGATTAAAGATTTGAGTAAAGTTATTGTGGAACTACTAGCATATTGTGTCCCAAGTGTATTTTTAAAGTGGCAGAAGGCCTTTTCTTTAATAATTGTGTAGTAGTTAAAGTATTGTTGACTCTTTTTAGGGAAAGAATTTTAATCGAATTGTTCCTTGCTTTGACAAAGATGTGGAAGAATCTAGTGTTTTTATTGCCAATTTGAATCTATTAGATTATAGTCCTCTATTTCGTGATAGAATTATGAATATCCATGGCTCTGAGATAAGCCTTGACTACTGCTTTTTATCTTCTATAAGCTTAGGTTTGTCGGGGTTAAGGTACAAAAAGGATTAAGCATTTGTCTATTTTAGCTTTAGTTGCTTCAACTTGTTCAAAAGTGTTATATCTTTTGAGGTTCAGTTTTTTTCATCTCATTCTTGGCACTTTAGATACTCTTTACATATATGAACAACTTACTACCTGAAATCCTTAGTTGGATACCTTTTTGAATGGCCTCTTGATGCCTTTCTTCTTCTACTAGATGGTTGTTAAATTGAAGGAGTGTTTCAGGATTATGAGAACATCCAAGTTTTTAATGAGAATGGGATAGTGGTTAAAAATTCATTATACTTCAAAGGTTGCTTTGCTATCAGGGAATACATCAAACCATTCTTCATTTACTAGAGCTCGGTCTAGTTTCTCCCTTATCCAAAAAATATTATGATTATAGAACCGACCCTCTATCTTGAAATTAGTAACCCCAATATCTTGAACATATTATTTTAGATCAGTGTTGAATGTTCTTTGGCTTGTATACCCATCTAATACGTTCCTATGAAAAATTGCATTAAAGTCTCCAAGAAGTAATCATAGCCCTTGTACAATTGGTTGTAAGTCCTTTAGTTTCTATCATAAGTCTCTCATTTGGAAAATAAAGTTAGAGACATATATATATATAAATGTAACATATAGTGTGCAATTCATCTGGATCAAGGTAAATTTTAGGTGCCTCATCTAGTTTGATGAGCTTACCAGATTGATCAAAACTTTATTAAGGTTGAAGGCTACAATAACTGTACTAAAGAAGTGATATTGGCGATTAGATAGGGATGTCTAATAGCTCCCCGTAGCTTTGAGCTTCAAATGTTTTCCACTTTAATTTAGTTTCTAATAAAACCTAACAAAACATAATTGTTAGTTATGAAAAAATCTCACAATGTTGATAGCTTGTTAGGGCAATTAATGTCCCTCAAATTCTATGAATGATAGACATTATTTAGAAGGGGATATGGTAGTGTCCTTACGTTTATTTCTTCTACCAAATTTCCTCTTTTTATTAGTCTAGAACTTTTCTTGGGACTGCTCCTTAGTAGAGGAGCTACAAGTTTTTGCGATGCTCAACTTAGTTTATTCCCCATTAATGTATGTAGTAAAGATAGTAGGGGTCTAAATGAGGGATACTGCAGTTTCCTTGAGGATGTTTATCTTCTTAGGTGTATGACTCAATTAGAGGTACTTTTTCTTCATTTACCTTCGGAGTAACCAGGTTTTGATTTAGTTGCTTAGATTCCTTACTCATTAGCTTTTCAAAATCCCCTTTAACAAAGTGTTTGCCAGTAAGTATCCATTGTTTCCATTTGTGTTAAAAGATGGTTTCTAAGTGTATGTTACCCTCATAGCATCTTCATAAAACTTATCATCTTCACAAATCTTATTAGTGGGATAGTGTTAAGAAGATCTTGAGCCAACCTTGCACTTACACATATACATGCAAACCTAACACACTTTTTTTTTTTTGCTATAGTTTTATCTATACATAGGGGCTTGTCAATGTCGTTGGCAAATGAGCTAAGCTCATGAAATCTTAGCAATATGGCAGGTCAGGTTCATGCCTGGATAGACTCAAGCTTGGCTCAAAATTCTAGGGTAGGCCTAAGCCCAATTTAAAGTTTGATAAGACTCGAAGCTCGATTAGGGTCAAGTAACTCAAAGTCTAATTATATTTTAAATTTTTCAAAATTAAAAACAACATTGCTTTACTCAAAACATCTTTGTTTCACTTAAAATTTTAGCTTCTTTTGAAGAAAAAAACTCTAACTTGACCCGAAACTCAGTCAACTTGAATCGAGTTTATTGACTTTTGGCTAGAATGGACAAGTTTTGCTAAGCCTAAACAAAAGGTAGTTTTAGAATATATAATTCCAATTATAATAAGAATTTCATAAATAACTTTACCACTTAAAAACCATTAATAGATTAAGGAACTTTTTACGTCATTATGATTGGAAATTTTTCTTTTTCTTTTATAAGACAGTTTTTATTTTTTGACACAGCTGATTGTATTAGAATTTTTAAATTGTTAGAATTATTACATCAACTAAAAAATAATTAAGGAATGATTATATATAAGAATGATGTCATTTAACCTAAAAGCTTGAGTTGATGAATAAGAATTGATCATTAGAAAGATAATTTCAATCTGAATAATTGTTGACATAACATATTTAAAACAATGAAAATTTAACACACTTAACTAAAAATTTAAGATTGTAAAAATACAAACTTAACTCTTCATTACGTTAAAAACCATTCGATTTAAAAGCTTAAATTTTATAGATAAGATCTACTAAATAGAGCATTTATTATTTTA
This sequence comes from Erythroxylum pedicellare, assembly GCA_027563575.1. NCBI lineage: Eukaryota > Viridiplantae > Streptophyta > Magnoliopsida > Malpighiales > Erythroxylaceae > Erythroxylum > Erythroxylum pedicellare. The sequence continues at coordinate 14,491,324 of JAOQMP010000002.1, forward strand.
ACATGCTCTTTCATATGTACATGTGGACAAACACAATATATTATAAATAAACTAATAAAAAGCATATCATAGATTATTATAAACAAGAATGACATGATTTGAATTTTTGACTTTTTAGTCACAAAAAATTTCTGTTTTGAAGAAAATGTTATTTATATATTAAAAAAAGAGTACTAAATACTTTTTGAAAAGATCCTTAAGACATTAAGTTATCATTCTTATATATACGGCCCTGTTAAATATTTTTCCTAGAATTTAACAATTTGTCCTCCCCAACTTCCCGGTGTTGTGTAAAAAAGGCGCCAACGTAAGGCCCAATGTAAACCAGTGTCGAAAACCATATATCTACCAGTCTCTACTTTCCTCAACTCCAAAACCAGAACTACCATGAACTAACTACCAGTCAAAAGCGACCTCATTCCTTCGTTGCCACCACGTCCAATCATGTTCACATGTTTATGAAAATACGTATGTGTACATATATATATTCTTACACGTACGTAAACATCTCCCATTCTCTTTCACCTACTCTTCCAGGTCAATCTCTTTCTCTGTCACTTCAGTTTTCGTGGTTCATATTATTGTTTGTTGTTTCTCCCTTGGATCTTTCTCTTTGTTTGACTTGCTTCTTTCTTCGTGTTCTTTTCCTCCTCTCGAAAGATTACCCGAAGCAACTACTCTTGGTCTGCAATCACGCGGGGATTCCATCCAGTTCAGATGCTGAAAAACTGAACCTCATTCTCTGAAGTTGTTGCCAGGTCTGTCTAAGAAATAGAACAAAGTGAAAAAGAAAAGATTCTTTATTCCTGCAAGGAATAGTTTCTGCAAATCATGGAGGAACCATCAAATGGGAAAGTTGAGGAGTCCCAGATGGTGGAACTAGAGGAAGAAGATACCAAGAAAATTGCCAAGGACGTCGAGGAGATCAAACTTGAAGATGAATCTGTCAAACAAATTGATATGGATGGCAACTCCAAGTCTGTGAAAGAGGCTGATCATGATGGTTATTCAGTAGAAAAGGAAGAAACTGAAGACAAGAATCCACAGGCGGAGGAATCAACTCTAGAGAAGCTGGACAACGAAGTTTCTAACATTGTTGAAGAATCAGCTTCACTTCCAGTAACTTTTGTAGCAGACTTGGTCCAAGGTGTGAAAGCTCTGTCAGAGGAGTCTCAAGTGAAGGAAGTAGAAAGAAAAGAAGTAGTGGAGATTCCTAAAGAAAATCCAACTCCAGTAGTTGTAACAGATTTAATGATGGATTCAACACCATTACCACCTGCAACTTCAGATGGGTCTGAGGTGGTGTCAAATGCAGCCAACGAAACAATTGTTCCTTCTTCTGCGGAGAACCCTGACTTCACTCCAGTTGCAGGACATACTGTGACAGAAGTAACCGAGGAAAATGTTGAACCATCTGCCAATGAAAAACATGATTATGCGGTTCCAACAGATCTGACAAAGGTAGAGTCAAAGGTAACTGATGCAGCAAATGTAGCAGCTTCCGTTGAGGAGAAAACAGAGGAGGCATCTGTTGTTGCTAGAGACGAACCTGTGAAAAAATCATTGCCACCAACTACTGAGAGTGCTACTGTTGTTGGAAGCACTGATTCTTCACCTGCAAATACTGGAAACCCTGTTAGTACATATGAGTTTGACTAATCTGATGGCTGTTTGCTGCAAAAGACCACTATTTTTTTGAACCTGTTAAAAGTTTGTTTCGCTGATTCGATATTCCTATTCTTTGCAGTCTGTCGTCTCTATGAATCGGCGAATTATGCAACCTACATCTTGGAAGAGCTGCTGTGGTCTTTTTGAAGTTCTTAGGCGGTCAAATAGGTAACTCAAGGTGAGTAAAAACAAAACTCTCCTCAGTCTGGACACCCAACTCTTCTTCCTCTACATTTTCGTCGACGAAATTGATTATCAATTGTGAATGCATCTGCATCCCATGGGAGAGAGATCAAGATCGGGTTTTAAAGAAAGTTGGATGTCTTTGTCTTTTCCTGGGGGATGGATGGTCACAGTTAATCCATCTCTTACTTGCTGTTGCTAAGGAGTCTTGAGTTAGAAATTGTCATACAGAGAGGAAATGACGACGATGTTTCTTCATTTCTTCCATTTCCCTTCTGTTTTTTTCCTTTATTTCTTAGAGCTTGTCATCATGATCAGAGTCAGGCAATAATTAGCTATTTGGGGATAAAAAGATTATGAACAGTCACCTAAAGACTAAAATTATGAGGTAAAAGAAAAGGCAACCACTGAGCCTAGATATAAAGCTGATGGAGCACGTAAGATTCTATCTCAAGGATAAATTCTTAAAAAGCTGGCTAAAGCTGTACGTGGATAAGACACTAATAATACGATGTACCCTTCATGCATGGTCGGTTGGTCACTCAAAATGGAAACGCATATATGAAAACTTTTTACCCCAATGAAATAGTATTATCCATATCGAAGGCCTTTAACTTGAATGTTTGTAGCAATCCCTTGATCTGGTTTCTCTTACAATCTTGTTGCCAAGTAGTTAGCTACTGATGTTTTGAGGGCATCTGTTCAGTGTACAAAGGCTATGATGTTGAATGAAGAACAGATGCAAACGAGACAGAATCAAGTAAAAAGGCCTCACTTTATCCTAAAGATATGAATAGCTATTCCTTACTGCATTGTTGTTCCGTGTAAAATCAACTCTGCGAAATATGCTTGCAGAATAACGTTAATAAACACTTTCTATATTGATAGGTTTTGGATTGTTATTTCTTTCCTTTTTCCTTTCTTCTCGGTGGGGTTGGTAGAATCAGGTGCTTATTGATGATTGTTACATGGTAAGTTGTTCTTTTGAGAATCACGACAGATATAATTCTGAAAACAAAACAATAATAAAGGAGCGCATATGCTTATTTATTGGCCCACCAAATGTCGTTAGAGTGCACGTTGATACAACTATTAACTGGAAAGAAAATTGGTAAGGAGGAATTATCTTGATTGATATTGAAAGGACATATGGGAAGTGCAGACAGAAAGTGATTTTCTTTGGAAACAGGTTTATTTAGCTTTGCTTTCGTTTTAGACAGATCAAGAGCTTCACTGCATTCATGTAGTTTGAGTGGCCTTTGATTCATTACTTGCTATTAATTACATAGCCAGTCAAGTTTAGAAAAAACGACTCGGAACACCAGGACTCTTTTATTGTTGTCATTTCGATTAATTGGAGGTTCAAACTTGTTGAAGTTCCCTCATAATTTTTTGTTTTGCTGGTTGAAAGATGATTTAGTTGTCTCCTGCTTTGTTTCAAGAGTAGTTTAAGGGTTTGAAGTATGCATATACGTTCTAGGCCATGACCATAATCAGATTAAGCTTATGTTTTCATTTCATCTATGTAAGCCCACTTTATTCTCAAGCTTGATGTCTTGTTATAGAAAGAACACTGTAAAATAGACGTCTACTGAGTATATCGTCTTCTTTTTCTGTTTGATGTAGTGACGTGGAACCAATTGTACCATTTACAAATACATTGCACGAAATCATAAAATACATGAAATACTTACAAGTCGAGAAATGCCGATTTTGTAGCGGAGGCAACAACTAGAGTGAGAGGCAGATTCTTACTTTTTTGTCTTGTCTTGGCCTTCCTGTGCAGATCAGTCCCAATCTGGATCCGGCTACAAAACTTGCAGAATCGTAAATGTACCATCTTCTCTACAGAGGATGTCTGGGACAAATAAACGACGTCCACGTCAAGGTGGATCAGAAAGAGTGATAAAATTGGATGGCCGTTTGTTATTTGTTTAGTGTGCTTTGCATCAGATAAATTCTAGAGTATTATTGATTCTACTACGAAACCCGTATCTACAGATTCTACTACGAAACTCCCATTTGTAATTGTAATACAGTGATTGAGTTTATTTTTAGGATTGAGGGTAATTATAAAACAATTGAATTTGGTGGGTGAAAAGAAACAAATATTGCGAATATAGTTATTATCTTTTGTCTTCATGCCCAAAGATATAATTTTATACTCAAATTTGAATTTGCAACAGATACAACTGAAAAGGAATTCAGAAATTCCACTTAACTTAGACTTATGACTGAGAGAGTTACAAACAATGTCTTCGTCATAATAGATGCACATGCATCTAACCATTAACATCAGTTCTTAAATCTGAAACCAAGAGAAGCAGAAAGAAGAATGGGAAAGTCCATGTTAGAATATACTCAAGATCCGAGGAAAGAAATGTACGTTGTAGTCCCTTCATCCCCCACATACCCGAGACTTTAAACAAATCTCTCTACGCAAGGAACTATGTAACATTGTAGCATTAACATTCAAAAGCAATGCAGTCATGAGTGAATTGACTACCAGGAATCCCTAGTACCAGTCATTCCTACTTTTTTCTTCAGCAGCTTGGCTCATCCCATAACCAGCTATGCCTTAAATTTGTTTCCAATCCAATGCACTTCTAAGCTATTAAAATTGTTTCCAATCCAATGCACTTCTAAGCTATTCCCAACAGGCAAGACTATTCATCAGAACTGAACCGAATTTTCATGTGTGGTCAACCTTACCATCTAAAACTAAATTTATTCTTGAAGAATTCAAAACTTCATATTGTAAAAGCGTAGAAACACTTAGTAATGCAGTTTAGTTCGGAGTCTATTGTTCTACTAACAATCCAAAACAGGCATCTTTAAATGCTAGCATATTGCCGCTCATCAGCAACTCCGAAGTTTATTAGTCATTTGGTCAAGCAAAGGATTACAAGATCACGCAAAACCCAAGAGTACCACTTCTCAAACACAAAAATAGTAAAAAGTTAAGCTGGACACAACACATCCTCCCCATTAGCTTGCAAAAACCATAGTAAAAAGGTTGACAATGCGTCAATGAGAAGAATTTAGTTGACAGGTGCAATTGTTACCAACACCTGCATTTAAACAAGAATAATCAATTTAATCACACTTTTGCCTGGAAAGTAGTTGCTCTTAAAGCAATTCATAAGAGACAATTTCCATCAAACTTGGAAAGAAAAAGTCAAATTATCTCTTGTCATGAAATTCGAGTGCCTTGTATCAACAGGGAACATTTACGGTAGCTTGTTTTTAATTGTATACCATTGTAAATGAACAAAAAACAATGAGATTTTGTAAAATATTGCATGCAGACATACACGCTTCAAGACATTTGTATTAGAAACACTAGTGCTACTCATACCAAGTCTGATTTCTTACTTACTATCCGTTCTTCATACATACGAAAGAGTAAACATTGGTTAAGAGTTTTTAGAGCCTAGGGGTTTACTTATTTTACTCTTTCATTAGATACAAAAAGAACAACCAATAGAATCAGCCCACTTTTACTGCTGCTGCACCCATCTATCAGTTAAGTGGTTCTAAATGATCTTGCTTCTAGTACGTATCATGATGGAATTGCAACAAATTGGCCAATCTGTTGTAAAGCTAAAATGTATCCTCATAACATAGGGGGTAATGTATCATGATGGAATTGCAACAAATTGGTCAATCTGTTCTAAAGCTAAAATGTATCCTCATGACATAGGGGGTAAAAAAAGGACAAATTTGCATAAGCCTTTAGGAAAGATAAAGATTCTAAATATATTGGAATTCAAGAAAGTATCACAAAGAAAGGGCCAAGAAAAGCTGACCTCATGTGCGCCTTGCACTGCGAAGATAGAACACCACACAAACAGAAGCCGCGGCCAAAATAGCGGCGGCGGCGGAAGCAACTGCCAACTGTGGCCAATGCTCTCCATTCCAATCGTCTCCCTTATTCTGCATCTCCTCTATCTTCGTTTCCATTCGCCTCAACTCATTCGTAAATTTCCCTATCTCCGCCGTCTTCTCACCCTGCATCTTCTCGATCTTTGCTTCCACTTCCTTCTTCATGGCCTCTGAGTAACCCAACTCATTACTTAATTCCCCAATCTTCTTCTCCAACTCCTCGATCTCTCCTTCCCGTTTCCTCAACTCATCAGTCAACTTCCCAATCTCAGCGATCTTCTCTTTTGTCAACTCCTCACTCCTTAGTCTCTTGCTCTTCTCTTCCGTTTCCCTAACTTCAAGAGCCCCAACCTTTCGCTCCAACTCTCTCACTCTCATTTCCCTTTCCGCTTTATCTTTCTTAAGCTCCCCTACCTCCTCACTGGCCGCATATAACTCCTCGTTGAGCGTAATTCCATCGCTTTCCAACTGCAGCGTTCTCTTGGAAACCTCTTCGAGTGTTCTCCTCAATTCCCGGAACTCGCGTTCCAATTTTTCATTCTTCTGCGTCTCTTGCTCCAAGGCCTCGATCGTTTGCTGCAACTTGCTGTCCTCCATCTTACTCCCTTTCTGTTCCTCCACCTCCGCCACAACGCCGTTCGCACTAAGGTCGTTGTCATCCATATTGCCTATGGAGAAGAGAACACCACAGCATCAATCAGAGATTACAAAAAGCAATTTAATTTCATATAAAGAAGAGAGGAAGAAGCAATACCAAGTACCACAGGGATGGAAATAAGCAGCGTGTGCGAGTGTTGCAGGCGGCTAAACAAAAAATATCTACGATAGGGCTCCTCAACTCGAAGGCACTTTTTTAACTTTCTTTTTCTTAATAATTTCTAGAATATTAAATGGATAAGGACTTTTCTTCAATATTCGGGCTCGGGCCATCTTTACTTTATTGGTCTAAAATACGACATCGTTATTTCAAAAACATGGGTATTACTATTAGGGTCTTCTAAGTTCTACCTCTCCTCTTTCTGTTCTTCTACTTCCACACCGTCGTTGGTTCACTATCACTGCATTTTAACTTCCGCCCGTCAGTGCTTCTGTTACTTCTCTTACTGGATTGTGAGTTTGTCGCTCTATCTTATTCTTTCGTTTGCTTTTCTTTTTTCTTCTTCTAAATTTTTCTTTTTTTATAATTATTGCAGATATCATAACTCGCCTATTAAATTAATTATTGAAATTGGAATGTTGGAGTTGTCGAAGGATTACTTTTATGAGAAATTTTAGTTATCATCAGTTTCTTTTCTCTTCAAGTAGAGTTCATGAGTGTCTTGGGGATAATTCCATTTTGTTTTCATAATCTGTCTCTTCGTATACGATTCCATTTCATGATTTCCTTTCCATTTTTCTGCTTGCACTCTTTTTTTTTTCCTTTTTTATGTTGAATGTGCTGTAGTTTCTCTCTACATGGATCCATCCTTGAATGATTTGAATGAACATGGAATGAGGAAAATACAGATCTAATCTCTTTAGGCGTTATTAGGGATTGACGTTCTATTGCTTTAAACAATTGGGCTTTTTACTTATGATGTATGTTTTAATATGTGAGTCATTCATTAGCTTGTTTTATACTTTGTTGCTGTTGTTGTAAGGCGTCTAAATGCAATTCAAGTCATCTAACTCACTTCTTTTCTGTTATGGTAGAAGAAAAAAAATTGAGAAATGAGTAGTGGGGGAGAAAAAGGAACAGCAACCACGAAAACACCAGCAGATTTCCTTAAATCAATTCGTGGTCGACCTGTTGTTGTAAAGCTCAACTCTGGTGTTGATTACAGAGGTGAGTTATTCTCTATCATAACTTGGTTAATTTGGATGAGATAATCCTTAGTTGACCTTACATTTTCGATTATTATTTCTGTTCAGGAATTGTTCATGTTTAAGACTAATAATTCCCTTCTGGACTGGACTTCTATTGGATCACTTCATTCGCTTATTTTACTCCAGTAGGGAGACAGACTCGGTGGTCCATACTCCATAAAGCGTTGCAACATTTGTGTCATTTTATACTGTTTCGTTTCATAGTGTGGCTTATGTGTGCTCCAAATATGACACAAGTAACTGCAGAACTAAATCTTAGTCTCTTATTTGGTTTCCAATCTCTGGGATCATTACATTCTGGGATTTGTGCTTATAGGTATCCTTGCCTGTTTGGACGGATATATGAATATAGCGATGGAACAAACCGAAGAATACGTTAATGGTCAGCTCAAAAATAAATATGGTGATGCTTTCATCCGAGGAAACAATGGTAAATATATCAATTTCTTTTTCAGCTTTTTACCTGGACATCTTCGAATGTGGTGATAATTACTATTTATTCAAATTTCTTGCAGTTCTCTACATTAGTACGTCTAAGAGGACACTTGCTGATGGTGCATAATCCTGGGAATTGCGATCAATAACCATGTTAAGTGATTTAGAAGTGTCCTCAAATGCATTGACTGAATTTGTATCCCTGTTGTTATTTGAACTTGCATGCATAGTCTGAAATGAGACATGAAATTGAAGTTGAACTGTTCGTATTTTCGAAAAGCTTGGGGTTACCTGTTATGGACGCATCTAGCCAGTGGTTCGTAGTATTAAAATTGACTATTACAATCGCACAAACTTTCAATTTCAGTATAGTTTGCCCTATTGAACTTATGGTTTGCAAAATCTATCCCCTTTCGCAATATTTAGCACATCTATAAGCGTACATTCGTTTACTAAGGGTTCTCATTAAAATTGGATAGACGGTATAAATGATTTACACCCTATTTCTGTTATGCGTTGCTTATAAGAGAGTTTTTTTAACTATCTAATAAATGTTGTTCCCAATCTATACTTCTGACTTAATAAAATGTCAATTATGTTTTCTAGTTGTTTGGACTTAAAAGTTTGAGTTTTCTTTGTAACTTTTATTGATATAGGGTTATTCTATACCATTTACGGGATGGGTTTCTTTTATGGGATCGAGTTCTTAGTTATGCGACCCCGTATTACTAACTGACTGGGGTCTTGCTTTAGTGGGGACGCAGCCGATCACTAGTTTTTATTTTGATAATGGACTCTCAAGAATAGAAACTAACAAAGGACAATTTAGGGAGTGTTTGGTTTCATTTTTTCTTTTGCTTTTTCATTGTTGTTTTTGTTAAAGACAAAACAGTCCCTGAAATTTTGTTTGGCTGGAAACGACTATGACTTTTTGAAAACATAAAAAGGACATTTTTCTGTATTTTTAAAACAGGCTTTTATTTCCTGTGCCGACTGATTATCTTTTACATCTTCAGCCTATTCTACTATTTTTCCAGTCATACATGTTTCCTATTTGTTTTAGTTGCTTGAGTTTGCTTTTGAGTTATTTCTGTCCCTTGCGTTAAAAGGCCTCTACACATAAATCAACGAAAAATTTATCATCTTCATCGCCTTCTTAGTCTCTGTCTTTTGAGTTTTTTACCGTCTATGATTTCTAGACTTGTTTTCGTATCTGCTTATGTGTGTGTTCTAACCCGTTGCTTGACAAATATTGATGTTATTTGCGTTGAAACAGAAACATGTCCTTCACCTTCCCTTCTTAGTATTCACGCGAGGGAAGTGAAAGTTATGCTACAATAACGTGCACTTGTTACTGAAGCATAATTAAAATTAATTTATTAATTCATCAACGTTGTTTTGTTTTACGAGAGGTCCTTTTGTGTTTCTCACTAGACAGTGCTTATGGATAGCTTTAGAACAACAAAGGTGCCAAGTTCTTCATTGTTGATCCACCCATACTTCGCCATGAATGGGTTGGCAAAATAGTCTAGTGGGTACTTAAAAAGACAATCATTTTATGCATTATTACCCTCATTTAAGCAATGTTATTTCAAAAGTTGAGAATTTTAGAGGTCGAGATTGATGAAGTTTTATATCAGACAATGATTGTTGCTTATTTATATGAGAGAGCAAATATATTAATCCCATATTGTATGGATTGTTCCATTTACAAAAGAATTGACTGATGAAAAATGTAAGGTGAAAAAAAACATTATCAGAATCAAACTATGATAAACCTTTTTCCAACTTTGACAGTTTTTTTGTGAACCAATCCTTTAGGCATCTCATCTTGTTTGATAGTTCAGTATTTTTCACAAAATAAAATTGGGCACCAGATGATGAATCTGTAAATTTGAGCCTAGTTTTACAACAACTATCACCAAAACTAGCAACAGTGGCATAGCAAAGATTTTCCACCTTGCAAATTTCAACTACATTAACGTATCCCTTAAACACACTCCAAAGGCCTTCCTCTCATGAGCCTCTAGACTTAATATGCTCTTGGTGGCCTTGAAAAAATGACAAATTGATTGATAATATCAAACAACAATTACTTGGAATTAAGTTCAACATTTTATGCAAAGGATAATATTTCAAGATATCTTTCTCAACGACCATATGTATGCATTACATTACAAACAAAAAATAATTGAAGTTGCATTTATATAAGGAAAACCAGAAAGAAAAAATGTGATAAATGTCTCAGATATACAACTTCATCATCTAGCTGAGGGATATAACGATATCCATCCTCATGTTTTGACAACATCAATTAGGATAATTTCCTTAGGGGTTGATTTACTTTGCTTGCCATCGAAGCCCACATGTCATTATCATAATAACTAGCTCTCTTATTTCTAGCAGACCTTAGTCTGACTGTTGCTTTTGAACTTGACATCCTTTCTTTAAAGAGGACCTTATTACTAGAAGTCTTGATCATCTCTGGCAATGATAGCCCACTCTCAACCTTAAGTTATAGGTTGACAAATTTGGTTCCCAATAAGATGCTTTGATATTTACATTGTAAATTGCATCAGTTGTAACTTCAAATAAGCCACTTCCTGAATTTTGATGATTAACTTCATTTGAAGGATATTCCTTGCCACCATCAAACCCATTCAAGTCATCTCTCAATTTCATTGACATGTCTCTTTTAAGAACATCACCACTGTAGGGGTCTTGATTGTGTTGAAAGGTTCAGTTCACCTAAACTTTTTCTATCTACAAGCAATCCTTTTGTTTTTATTCATAACTTTGTGGATTTGGTTGATTTTATTTTGAACTATATTTAGAGTTTAATATTTTGCAGAAATTGTTGTGTTTGTCTCATGTTTATTTTAAACCATGTTTAGCATTTAATACTTTGTAGAAATTATTATGATTGATATCACTTGTATGTGATTACATTTAGTAATGGAAGCTTTAAACAATATGAACGATTTCAATGATTGTGTGGAAATAAATGAAAAAGATAGAGTATGAATGATACCATAGAGATGTATTTAATCTCCTTGATGGTTAAAAAAGTGAAGAAGGAAAATCGAATGACTACTACCTTTTCCAAATATAGTTGAAAGAATATTAAGGCAAGGCTTTAAACAGAATTCAATAAGTAGTATAATGATATTTAATTAAAGAAAAAATATAATGGATTAAGGGCAAGATTGAAGAATTTCAAAAACTTACTCAAAGAAACAAGAATCGGCTATAACTCACTTACTGGTGAAGTTAATGTTATAAATGAATATTGGGAAAATCTATTTAAGGTAAAATATGTGTTTGTTTTATTAATACATCATATTATATAAAATGGCTCACAGATTCAAGAAAAAAGGATGTAAGTAATTTTCAAACTTGTGTCATATTTTTGGAGATACTACTGCAACTAATGTGCATGCACATCCATTAACTAATTCTTCATCGAATAATATAGAAGAGGAATATAGAAATGATGTTAATGAAGATCACTCAGATAATGAAAAAGAAGATTAAGATATAAGTTCTCTATCTAAGAGAGAAATCTCCTAAGAATAAGAAGGCAAAGAAGACACAATATAATGTTGTAGAAGAATTCTTGCTTATACTTGGTGAACAATCAAAAAGGAATAATGATTTACTTGATAAAAAAAATAAGTGAAACATCATCCACAATAGAGAATAGATCTCAAGGGTCTAATATAATGATAGAATGTATGAATTCCTTAGATGAATTGGGTGTTGATGGTGTGCAATATGGAAAAGCTACAAAGGCTTCACAAGATTCTCCATTTTATAGGGATATTTTTATGAAGATAACAGATACAAGAAAGCTGGATTGGATTATGTCACTTCAGTTATATTTTCATGTTATTACATATCGAATTCTTATTAATTTGACACTTTTTTAAAAAAAATATTCAATAGTTTGAACATTTAAGTTTGTGCTTTGTATGAATATTTGACTTAATGTTAAGTTTATATTTTGCATGAATATTTTTTCTACATTAAACTTTTTGATTGAATGATATATTAATTATTTAATGTTGTCATTGTAGATACATGGATTTTTTACCAGATTTCGAATCAAATTTTGATGATGAACGGAAAAAGGTAATCATTATTTCTTTAGCTGGGGGAGAGTTTCATTTACAAAAGCAACCATGTAGAACTTCTACTTTACCAGGTTATGATTGGATATTAGAACTTTTGAATGAGAATCCTATAAGGATTTATGAAAACTTAAGAATGAGAAAGATAATCTTCTTGATCTTATGTGATGAGATGAAGAGTTTAAGAGGCTTAAAGGCAATAAATCATTTGACTGTGGAGAAACAAGTAGCAATTTTCTTGATGACTATAGGGTATAGTGAGACAAATAGAGACAATGCAGAACGTTTTCAACATTTGACCTAGACAATTTTGAAGTACTTTCATAAAGTCTTATATATAGTTAATTGTCTTGCAAAAAGAGTCATTATTCCACCATCTTTTACTAATAAACCTCCTAAGATTCAACATAATTCAAAATTCTTTCCATATTTTTAGGTACATTCATATATTTAATTACTGTTTTAATTATGTCCTTTTGATTAATAATTATTCTAGTATATATTTTAATTTTTAGGATTGTATAGGAGCAATAGATGGTACACATATTGATGCACATGTTCCGACTGATGAACAAATACCATACAGGGGCAAAAGAATTAATCCAACCTAAAATAATATGCATTGTTGCTCATTTAATATGTAATTTACATATGTAATGGTTGGATGGGAAGGTATTACAAATGACACTCGAGTTTTTTTAGAAAAAGTGATAAATCTAGCGAATTAATTTCTTATGTCTCCACAAGATATTATATTATTTTAAATAAACATAGTAATTATGATTCATTATTAATATCCTTTTGTTAATATTATGTTCTTTATATATTAGGTAAGTACTATTTGAATGATTCGGGCTACACTAATATGCCTGAATTTCTTTCACCATATCGAGGCGAAAGATATTATTTACGAGATTGTAGAGGCAGAAAAAGACCTCAAGTATTAGAATGTATGGACAACACGATGAATTATTTAACAATTGTGCTTAAATGAAGAACAAATTAGGAAAAGTGAAAATGAAGATGCAAATTCACAAGTGGAGTATAATATCACTCCAGCACAATTTCGAGGTATATCTTGGAAGCGAGATGAAATCGCTAGATAAATATAGAGTGATTATATTATTCCTAATTGATTTATATTTCTTTTTGTAAATAATAGTACTATTATGTTATCAAGAATTATAATATGATGGACATCTTTTATTAATTAGAATGACTACAATTAATGTGTAATTTTTTCAATTATATTTAATTTGCATATATTTTAATTTTAGCTATAATGATAATTAATTAATTTAAAAATATAGTGTATTATATTAAAAGTATTAACCTAATAGTATAATTACAAAAATAGAAACAGGATGATAAAACCAAACATGTTTTTGTTTTTTGTTTTTTATTACAAATCTCAAACAAACATGTTTTTTATTTCGGTTTATATATTAGAAATTTTAACTAAACAGGTTTCTTTTTTTAGGATAAAAACATAAACTGAAAATAAAAAACAAAAACCAAAAATTACAACAAAAAAGTAGAAATGGAACCAAATGGGCCCCTAACTTTTATATTTTCAGAATTATTACTATAATCTACACAATAGATAAATTTAAATGAAAATAATTTGCTAAACTTTATACAAAATTTAAATTTTCAGTAATAACTTAAATTTTAATTTAATCAATATCTAAAATGAAAGGCATGTAAAAAAAGTAGGTCAAAAAGTTGTAGTTAACATGTACTTGTTATCTCTTTTTACATTAGGTAACATAATATAGGCAAGGATATTATTATACTTTTCAAATCCAATATTACATGATAAATATTGATGTGATTAAATGGAGTTAATATTTTGAATTTAGTCACTTTTATCCGAATAGAAGTAAAATTTTTATATCAAATTACTATAGTTATTTTCTTATGTTTAGAAGTATGTATTAAGTTATAGATGTTGGAAATTTTTTTACAATTATTAATTACAAGGTTTTATAAAATCTAATATTAAAATTAATAAAGAAGCTTAACAAAGGATTTGGTTAAATATGATGAAGTCCAATAAAAAGAGGTCCTTTTCAGTATGAGTTGATTATTTCGTAGGACTATGATAGGGAGGCCTAATAACGTTATTAGAAATAGATGCTAAAGTTTTATGCTTTCTACTTAAGTAATTTCGTCAATGTTCAATTTCTCTGACTTGTTAAAAGGTTCATTCATTAAGAGGGCATATAAAAACGTTTAAGGATATAAAGTTATATAACTTTAATGTTGCAATAGTTTATTCATCCGTTGAGGAGCTTGTTCAAACTGAACAACAGTTTGTTTAAGTTAATCAACGATTTGTTTATTGCAAATGGATAGTAAAACATATAGTTTTCAACATTATTTTCGTTTATCAAGTTCATGGTTGATCCTGGGCCAATCGCTCAAGTTTATGTTATATATAACACAAGATATCAAAGCGGTTACTTGATTGTATGAATTTAAACAAAGATTTTCATATTTTTCCATAAAAAAATTGGAGAAGCTAATATATTTTGCTTGTATAAAGTGTATATATGTTGCTTGGATTTGTTTTTGTACAAATATTGCACATAAAAAGGGTTTTTTAAAAATAGTTTCGAGTGATTTTTTTGACAAAAATCACCCAAATTCAACAAGAATCACCATAAATAACACCGAAAACCACTTATTTTGCCAGTTAGGAAGGAGAAGCAACTTCAATGTAGAAGTTGCATGCTGGAATGGGTCAAATAGTTGGCATATGTACCTCACTAATGTTCAACGTGTGTCCTGCATGTGTAGTGTATGTATTAAGGTAATGAGCCTATCATCGCATGTATAATGCATATGTCACACATGCCATAATCTAGTGGGCGCATTGATGCACGTAGGGCATATGAGCTTTGCATGTTTGGGCGTGTCGGGAACACGCTTCCATTGCATTGGATACATGGATTGTACGTACCTCATGCATTCAGTGACATATGAGGCTTCGCACATGCAATGAACACATTATCTACCCACACATGGTACTAATGTCAACAACTGATGTCAACACACTACATAATTAAAAAAATTTCAAAATCTTTAGATTTCACAAAATGATCCTTCTTCAAGTTATTTTGGGTCAATTTTTAGGTCTTATAAATTCATTGAAGTGAGTTTTTTAATTTTTTATAAATTTATTACATTGGTAATAAATAAAGTGTAGCTCCAAAAAGGATAATAAAGTTAAAAAAGCTATAATTAACTTAATTTTCATGCAATTATTGTTCTGTTTAGCATGATTATCACTTTCTTGAGATTTTTATGATGAATTCTCAAACAAAGATTGTTGGTAATGTTTTATAGCACTCACATGTGCCAATGAGAAAGTGTATAAGGATTTTGCATTAATTAATGGTATGTTGTCACGTGTTTATGCCTATGTAAGTAATGTGAGGATAACATAGAGGTTTGTCTCTTATGCTTATAGAACTTTTTAAGTGTTAATGAGAATGCAATCACCACAATAACCCTTCAAATTAGTATTTAGATTGTTTTGCTTACATGTTAGGAGTTTTCTTGTATCTTGTATTTGGTTATTATGTCCATAAATGTTGACCTTAAACAAGACTTTGAGATGTGTATAAACACATTTGTTAGGAGATAGCCATTATTTAAGTGATCTATATACCCATATGTAGTAGAGTCACAAAGTGTATACCTTAATCACTTTTATAAGGAGATCTTATCAATTTCTATTTTGTATTCAGCTTACAAGTGTCCTGTAATATGTATGATAAGATGCTCATTACAAATACTATTTTATGGCTATAAGTGTCTCTATTATTATACATTTATGTCAATGATTAACATTATTGATTTTGCAATAACCCTTTTTTTCAATAATAGTAATGCCACTATTGAAACCCTTACTAGTTTCAATTTTAAGATATGAAATTTACATTGGAGAAGGTAGATATTAACATATCCATAATCAAAGAGGCTGCCAATTCCCACAACCATCATTATTGAAGCTAAAGGAACTTATATAGCCTAGGAAAGGTCAAATAGAATGTGTTATTTGATCACAAAGATGTTTATCACAAACCATCCATTAAATGGACTTCCAGAAGTCAACATAACCAAAGACTTCCTTAACAATGTATCTCAAAGGTCCATGGTATCTTCAAATGCTGAAATAGGTACCATACTGAAAGAACTATATTTTAAAAGATACACTAGAGCAGGGGGAGTAAGGGAGTGCATCATTAAAATGGTCCACCTCTAGAGTATACTGAAGGCTTTAAATATTTTTATTCATAATGCTTTTATGTTCACTAGGCTTTGAATACTTTTCCTTCAAAGTCTAGTATTCTAGATACTGTATAAAATTATCAAGATGAGGCTTGGGATATGAATTCCCTGATTACTCATTGTATTATTAAGGAAGAAAAGCTGAAAAATACCAGTCATACTACTTTGATATAAACTAAAAGGGAAGCAAATTTTTGGGCTGAATTCAAAGTTTTTGAAGTGTAGTAAATGACATGTGCAACTTTTCTTAATCTTTTCCCTAAAACTGCCTTCATTACGTAATCACTTGCATCACACATGATCTCGAAGGGAAGGCTCCAGCTCGGAGGCTAAATCACTAGTGGGGATGTCAATATCTCTTTAAAATTTTCAAACTCCTTGCAATTATCATCGAACTCAAAAAATACATCTTGTTGTAACAACTTACATAGAGGAGAGACTATCTTTCAAAAAACCTTGATAAACCTGCAGTAAAAATATGCATGTCTAAGAAAAAAAAACTTTCTCCAAATTTAAGGTGTAAGACAAAGAAAAAATGAGATTAATCTTAGAACTTATCCACCTCGATACCCCCAAATGATACAACTTGCCCTAGAAATACACCTTGATCAACTATAAGATGACCTTTTTTCAATTAAGAACAATGTTAGTTTTAATACATCTTTCTAAATGAGTGTAAGATTCTCTAAGCAATTATCAAAAGAAGAACCATAAATACCTCTATGATCTTCAACATACTCCAAAAATACGCTCACCATATAACTTTAGAAAGTGGCAAGCGCATTGCACAAATTGAATGACATCCTTCAGTAAGCAATTGTACCAAATGGGCATATAAAGGTTATCTTTTCTTAGTCTTCTAGTACAATTGGGATTTGAAGATAAACTGGGAATCTATCTAGAAAATAGTAATATTCATATCTAATAAGTCTCTCAAGCATTTGATTAATAAATGGCAAGAATAATTAGTCTTTACGAGTTGCAATATTTAACTTTCTATAATCAATATTCACTTGCCACTCGATTTGCACACGAGTAGGAACCAACTCACTATCTTGATTAGCGACCATCATAATGCCAATTTTTTTTAAAACTATATGTACTGGACTTACCCACTTATTTTCAAAGATAGGATAAATGACTCCAGTATTGAGAAGTTTCATTACTTCCTTCTTCATAATTTTCATCATTGGAGGATTCGAACTATATGATGCTTATCTAGTGGATTTGGGATCCTTATCAAGCAAAATTCAATGCATGCATATAGAAGGGCTTATTCCTCAAATATCCGCAATTATCCATCTAATTGCTTCTTATACTCTCTTAACATATGAACTAGTTTAGGTTCTTAATCAAAAGTCAAAACTGTAGAAATAATAACTAGAAAATTCTAATTTTCTTCCAAATATGCATACTTCAAGTTAGCAAATGATGATTTCAACTCCATATCAAGTACTTGCACATCAAAAGGTAATAGCCTCTAGTAAGATTCAAGTAACTATATGGAAGCAAGCTCATACCTTGTAGGAGATGTTTTCAAAGAAGTAATGTAACCTCCATCTCAATTAGCTCCTCTCCCAACTCAACATCATTAATGGATTCCAACTCTAAATGTTTGGTCAAAATTGCTTCTAATTGATCTCTGCAATTTAACTTAAACATTTCTTACATTAGGGGATCAATCACATCAATAGATAAAACGAAATGATCATCTTGAGGATGAAATATTGAAATGAATTACTTCCCTATTAAATTCCATTATGAGGGTGCCCTCACGAATATCTAACTTAGTTTAGGCCATGTTAAGAAATGATCTCCTTAGTAAGATAGGTACGGGATTATATCAGGTTTCTCCGTTCTTATCCACCACATAAAAAATCTGCAGGAAATACCAAGTTATTCACCTACACCAAAACATCCTCAACCTTTCTATATGGAAAAGCATTAGTAAGGTCAGTTAATTATACGATAAAATTATTCTCTTTTAAAGGCCCCAAGTTTAAAGAAGTATAGTTAGAGTGAGGGTAACATTGATTGATGCTAGTAAATCTAGTATGACTATCTTGATTATGTTGTTAACAATCTTACAGGGAATGATAAACACTCTTAGTTCCCTGCAATTTAGAGGTATTTTCTTTCTAAAGACCACAGAAACATTCTCACTGATCATGACCTTCTCATTACCTCTCAACTTCCTCTAATTGGCATACAATTCCTTTAGAAATTTTGCATACTTTAGCACTTTCTTAATTGCATTTAGCAAATGTATATTTAGTTCTACCTTTCGAAAAGTCCCCAATATCTACTTATCCTTTTCACGCCTGTTAGATTTTGTTAACCTGCAAGAAAAGGTGAAGATTTAGCCTTAACCATCTTAGGACATTCAAATTTTACCTTTAAGCTAGATGAGGGATTTCCTTTTCTCTTAACTCCTTCTCAATCTCATCTTTGTTTCTCATCCTTTGTAGGATCCTCAAGCTCTCTACCACTCCTTAAGGTCACCATGCTAACATTCTTTGGATTTACATCAGATTAAGATGGCAAATTTGTAACATCTCGTTACTCACATTCAGGCTAAAATAGTAAATATGAAAGAGATTATTGAGAGATTAGAAATGCATTTCATACTCGTGCATTATATGATATATGCATACATGTGAATAGTGAATTTTTGCACATGAAAATAATTGTACATGCATTCATGGATAATTCCGGGTATAATTAAATTGGGATGTGATATTATTGAGAATTGTGAAATTGTTGTATTGAAATTTTAATTGGAAAGTGTAGCTGTTAATTTT
>JAOQMP010000002.1:14510690-14525839 GCA_027563575.1 Erythroxylum pedicellare
GGGTGTCCTGCAATTGCTTGATAATTTGTATATTCATGTTTGATTTTTAATTTGATTGATTTAATTAGGTTCTCGTTTTTAGTTTCGTGTAATTTGAATTTTTTTTATTGTTTCTAGCCTTAAATTTTAGGATTAGATTAACTCCCTCCTCGTGGGATCGACACCTTTGGTACTATACTAACGAACTGTATGGTTGTAGATTATTAGAGGTTGATCATTAAAACTACACATAATAAACATCTTATCAAGTTTTTGGTGTTGTTTCTAGGGAGCGATTAGTTTAATTCTTTAGTTTAAGGCATTTTAGTTAGTTTTTATTTTCTGTTCTTTCTTTCTGTTTACGTTTTTGAATCAATGCTCTTGCATGAACACAAGAGTCATGAGAAGTTTGAATTATGTAGCTGAAACCTTTAAAGTTAGATATCACTCGATTAGAACAATTAATTAGGAAAGCTCGGCGTGAAGGAGAAGAAGAAATTGCAAAAGAAGCAATGGGTGAGGAATTTCAACAAGATTTGGATCACGGAGCGAACCAAGGATTTCAGCAAAGAACACTTATGGATTTCATGAGACCAGGGTTCAATGAGCTAACAAAGGAGTAGCTAGGCCATCCGTATAAGCAGCCTTTTTTGAAATTAAACCAACCTTCCTAAACATGCTTTAACAGAATGTGCAATTCTAGGGACTAACGAATGAAGATCCTAATAAACATATAGTAAATTTCCTTGAAACCGGTGATACCTTTTGATACCATCAGATGTCGGAGGATCCGATAAGAATTAGGCTCTTTCCTTTTACCCTAAGACATAGTACAAACACATTTATCATATCAAATTTGTATCTCCTGAACATATTTACACAGAATATAATGTGGACCTATATTCTCCCTATATTAGCAATTAATGCCTCCTCAAATTCAATAATCCAATCACATAGTTGGATACTTTACATTAAACAAAAGGCATACATTCGCAGTAGCATATTCCACCTCTTATGCCTGAGTCTCTGCTAGGGATATGACTTTAATATTCACTTTTGATCCATTACAGATTCATTTCTGATTTGTTTCTTCATTGATCATTCTTAAATTGAATCATCTGATCATCCTAACCTAATTCAGGGAAATTCTTCTTTGAAAGAAGATTTCTTGCTACCATCATCGATATTGTTCATATAATCCTTATCAATCAAGGTCATCCCATTCTATTTAAAGATTTATTTATGACGGATCACCAATTATCTTACAATAGTAATACTTTGATCTCAAATGATCATAGACAATGTTTCTCTCTTTATCCTTGCCATGGTCGGGGTTTCCTTGCATTTACATATGCTAACATCAACTTTACCTCAATTTTCCTGAATTTACCTCTTCTAGTGTTACATCATTTCATAATTATTCAACTACCATATAGAGTGCATTCACTCTTCACATTTGATTCATCATCTTTTTTTTAATCTCGTGCGTACATAAAATCCTCTCTTATATGCATTTCTAAGTTTCTCCTTACTACACATCATTCATCTCTTATAAAGTCAATTATGTCTACTCCATTCCCCTTTTATTCTTTCCTCCTTTCTATCTTATCTTCCTATTGTCATTTATTTCATCTCTCATATGTATATCCTCAATCAATTCAGAATTATTGATGCATAATCATTATGAAATTCTAGTCTCATTTCCTCTAATATCTTCTTATAGTGGATCCTAATTCTTGTCATATTAATCAAACAACCATTTCAGTTTAGAATTCATCTTCTTAAGATCATAATTTTTTTGTTTTCATTATATTTTGCTTGTACACTTTAATCTCCTCATTTCTACTTATATTCCTATTTTCCTCGAATAATCGATGACAATACATTCACATTTATATCACATTCAGGGATATATCACCACAGTACAATATTGGTGTCATATTCAATAATAAATCCTCCAATAAAATTGCATTGAATCATAATTTATGATATCTAACTATGTATTATTTCCCATTTTTGGTTATCCATAACTTTCATCTTCTCACGTTCTGAAAGAGCATCACTCTTCTCACTAATTCAATCAACTCAAACTTTTAACACATGCTCACACATATGACTCATATACATGCTCACACATGTGACTCAGACTAAGGATCAGTTGCTACTGTCTGCTATGACATGACTAAAATGCATGTAACTTGATCCATATTTCAGAAAAATGCCCATGTAAGATACTAAATCTAGGCTCTGATACTAAATTGTAGCACCCCACTCTTGCAAGACACATACCCGACATCCTGAGTGATGTTTGAGTGCGTATCCCGTAAAGGTGGCATGCTAAAATAATCAACTTTAAAAAACTCAGTACAAAGTTTTTTTTATCGTTAGAAATTAATTAATTGCTAGGGCCCATTTCAGATACAAAACACTCATAATCATAATGTCATTACAATATAAATACATTCGCATACACATTGTACAATAATTGCAGAAGACTCAATTCGATACAAAAATAAGAAAATACAAATGCAGATGCGAACTGATCCTGACCTCAATCTCTTACTTGAATACAGTGGTTATACTCCCATTTGCCCAATGGGGTAACTCTTCTGAGCTTGAAAATACTGCAAATTTTGGGTGAGTTTTGCGAACTCAGTGAGTGACCATCCTCGAAGGCTCACTTAATCAAATAACACGTACAATTCATCAAATCATCAAATCAAGTCACATACATTACACATTCACTTAAACATATGTCATTTAATCATTCATTTCACATTTCACCTTCAACACATATCCTATACATATGCAATGCTCATGAGACTCACTTTCAGTTATTATGTTGTTGTGACCGAGTGCCTATAATTGTCCTATATCCATTGTGGATACTTGGCTTATTAATAACTGTCCTGTATTTGTTGGAGATACCAAGCTCATTTTACATAATGAGTATTTGGCTCTTAATCACTTTCTAAGCTCTAGGCTCTTTTTCACATTCTGAGCTTTAGGTTCTTTTTCTGTGGCTACTCCAGCCAAAACTACCTTTATGTTTCGTGCATTCATGTAATGGAATGCATCACATATCATATGCTCAATCGGTCACGTGTTTACATATTCACATTTTCCATCGGACCCAAAGTCCGGCATTCAACATCCATTGGTATCAAAGCCAGTACCCAGGCCAATGGGCCAGCGAGGATGCTGGGCCTCCACAAAGGAGGGGATATCCCGGTAGCACTAAGGCTATAGGCTCTATGCCACATCGATTGGGAAGGAGAACGAAGCATGCCTTATAAGGCTGTGGATACCTTCCCCTTACAAACGCGTTTTTCATGCACCAACGCACCGGATCCTATCAGAACTTCGATGTTAAACGTGCTTGGGCAAGAGCAGTACTAGGATGGGTGACCTCCTGGGAAGTCCTGCGGGAGTAGTGCCCTAAAGAGGCCTACACACTGAAAAGCAAAATCGTGTGGGTGCTTGGCACAAAGGCCTTGGCTCAAAGCGGACAATATCTGCAAGCGGGTGGTCCGGGCTGTTACAATAGTATAACATCCCGTTACTAATGTTCAGGCTAAAATAGTAAATATGAGAGAGATTATTGAGAGTTTAGAAATGTATTTCATATTCATGCATTATATTATATACACATGAACATTGTGTTTTTGCACATGAAAATAATTGTACATGCATTCATTGATAATTCTGGGTTAATTGAATTGTGATGTGATATTATTGAGAGTTGTCAAATTGTTGTATTGAAATTTTAATTGGAAAGTGTAGTTGTTAATTTTGAACTATGGTGAATTTTAGGATTTATTTTTTAAAATGTGGATATAATTGTACTAGGAAAAATGCTATTTGGAAAGTAAATTGATGTATGAAAAATA
This sequence comes from Erythroxylum pedicellare, assembly GCA_027563575.1. Lineage (NCBI taxonomy): Eukaryota > Viridiplantae > Streptophyta > Magnoliopsida > Malpighiales > Erythroxylaceae > Erythroxylum > Erythroxylum pedicellare. The sequence continues at coordinate 14,514,560 of JAOQMP010000002.1, forward strand.
GAGATAGGAAACCAAATGATATTAGAGAATTGTTAAAAATGACTTTGTAAATTTCTGAGATGACTTCGGATTTATAAAAAGATGATATTGACAATTGTGGAGAAAATTGTAATGAAAAGATGAGATTTAATGGAACTAGTTCAAATAGAACTAGTTAGTTTAGGGAAATTGGCTAATGTCTTCAGAAGTGGACAATTGTCTAAGTTTTAAGTTAAATTTCCTTAACCTTGAAAGACAAGTTACTATTCTTGTCTTCATCTCTCTCTTGTAGTTTTCTTCTCTAAAGTTGTTTCTTTCTGTAACACAAAATTTTTCATCAAAACTCCCCCTAAGTTAAACTTTGTTTTTATCTATTCACTTTTACTCCCAACTTCGGTTTCCCTTTTTTTCCATTAAGAAATACTGAAGCTTACCGACCCTAAAGTGGTATTATGTGAGTTGCATGAAGTTTAGGGCTCCTTGATCTTTTGCAAATTTTGGACAAATATCAAGTAAGTATTGTTTAAACCCTTTAGAGTTGTTGGTTTATGGAACCAAAATGGTGATTTATTTGTCATTGCATGATCATGACTAAAAATTGGTGTTTTCATGAACATTGAGGGTATATGATATGAAAATTTTGATGTGTAATTTTTGAAAAATTGATGATCCAGATGTCTTAAGATAGTGTAGAAATGATTTATAAGTTGAAAGATCATAGGAAACGTGTATGATTAAGTATAGAAAAATTTGGAGAGAAGAACAAGTAAATGCTCTGTTTATGGTTGTATATTCACTGTATACGTGAGTTTAGAGTGTTTTCAAAGATGATCAAAAGAAGGAATTTAGAGTTGAAGATTAGTTGTAAGATGATGATCTGAGATGAGAAAGTTTGTTTAAATGAGAGTTAAAATGGTAAAATGAAACTAGAGAATGTAAATGGAAGGAAAGTGTAAGGGAATGAAATAGAAAGCACAGAGAATGAAGAAGATAAGTTAGAAAAGTTAGTTTTGGTCTGAAACTTCCATGATTAAACTATATTGATTTATAAAGATTTTGACAAAATTGTCTTCATGAAAGTCGTAGATCTTTCTTTTATCTTTTTATTGATATAAATTTTGAAATTTTTGGAGATCTAAATTGAAAGTTATGTGGGTTAGAAGTGAGGGAGATTTGAAGAGAAGGTGTGTCATTGGGAAAGTCGCGATCGTGCTCTATTATTCACTGAAAGTCGTGATTGTGCTTTGTCATGATTTCAACCTCGATGTTTTTCACTGAATGTCTCAATCACGATGAAGCATGATCGCAATGAAGCGCGATCGTGACTTCACAAGTTGGTCAGCTGCACGATTGCAACTTTGAATTATGAGGACTGATGCAATATCCTTCGATCTTTTGGCTATATCTTCTTCGTTCGACCTCTAAATGACATGAGACTTAAACCATTGGACTTATAACAAATTGCTCTACCTCTCAACGAAAAATCATAGCAATCTGAAATCAATTGAGAGAGATAAAGTGAAAAACGTGGGACAAGTCTGACAGAGTGTGTTTATAACATTTGTTGTCCTTATCTGTCACACCTGTGACTTTTCCTCACATGTGTGAGCCACTCACGCCCGTGAGTTTTCTCCATCACCCCTGTGAGTTTAATTGCTAGACTGATGTTTATTTATCACATCAAGTCACTGTGCTCTCTAATAGTAATCGTGACTTGATTTTGGTCTGAACACCTAAAAGAAATTCTGAACAGTCCTGTTTCTTTTGACCATAACTTCTTCTCTAGACGTCCAAATGAGATGCTCTTTGATTTGGAGTAAACTAGAGACATAGGATACAAATCACATGAAGAAATCAAATTGTAATTCAGATTCTAAGACTTTCAATTTATGGATGGAAGTTGAATCTAGTGTACTATTTCAGAATGAGAATAGTCCAAAAATATTTGGAGAATAACTTTCAAAATACTAAACCAAATTGAATGATTTTGGTGTCATTAGAGACTTAAGATAATGGGGAACATTTTTATAGCAGCACGTATTACCAAATTTCTTCGTTTTTTATTGTCTAATTGATCGTAGAAAACAGACCCAAAGGTTTGGAAATTTGGAGAATTTTATAAGAAGAAAAGAGAGTTTGGATAAAGTGTAATCTTGTAAGGTTGGAATAACACTAGTGAATGAATTATTGATATCAAAGTACCAAAGGTATGAGTTTGTTTGGGAATAAAGATATTCACATGATTCAAGTTGTGATTCAAAGAAGAGGGGTACAGTGTATCAAGATAAAGTGAATGAGAATTTGATAATAGAGCAAAGAATGCTAGAAAATAAACGATGAGTGATTGAATTATGATATAAAAAGAAGCATAAGATGAGAAATTTGATAATATACCCGGGATTGTCTTTGAGCATGCATCATTCATTACACATATACATATGTGTAAAATTGAATGTTACGTGATTGTGCAATTATTAATAATGTGTATGCAACGTGCGTATTGTATAATTTTGATATGCAGGATAAACATCCACATTTAGACGATTCCAGATCTTAGAAGCAAATGTCAATCTAGAGCGTATTGTGAGTAGACCTAGATGGTCTTACTTTACTATTTGTTTGGTTTATATTATGAATTGAATGATTATGCAATATGATGTGTTGGTTCTGGACAATATATGTCCGAGGAGTTTGATAAATGTGAAAACATTGAAGTACTCCTTGTATGTGAATTTGATTGAAATAAGTATACATAACTTGATTGTTAAATGCCGAACCATAGTCCGATGATAAGTGTGGTCTGAATGTGTATTTGCATATGAATGATAAGTTATTCTCAAATTTAATGTTGAATGTCGGACTAAGGTCCGATGATATGTGCATGTGATTGAATGAGAATATGTAAATGTGATTGATGCATTTCATTATATGAATGCATGAAAGATAAAGGCAGTTGTGACCAAAGTAGCCACCGAAAAAGAGCTTAAAGCTCAGAGTGTGAAAAAGAGCCTAGAGCTCATAAAATGATTAACAGTCAAAGGCTCACTATGTAAAATGAACCTGGTATCCCCAATAGATGCGGGACAGCTATTAATGAGACCGATATTCTAAATAGATACAGGACAGTTATAGGCATTCGGTCACAACAATGTAATAACTGAAAGTGAGTTTTATGAGCATTGCATATGTATATGACATGTGTTGAATGTAAAATGAATAACCAAGTGATATATACTTAAGTGAATGTGTAATGTATGTGACCTGATATGATGACTCAATGAATTATGCGTGTTGTGTGATTGAGTGAGCCTTCGAGGATGGTCACTCACTGAGTTCGCAAAACTCACCCAAAATTTGCAATATTTTTTTGGCTCAGAAGAGTTACCCTATTGGGCAAATGGGAGTATAACCACTGCATTCAAGTAAGAGGTAGAGGTCGGAATCAGTTTGCGTCTGCATGGAATTTTCCAATAATTTTTGTATTAAGGAATGTATTCCAAAATTATTGCACAATGTGTATGGGAATGTATTTATATTGTAATGACATTATGACTATAAGCATTTTGTATTTATAATGGGCTCAAATGGCTATCAAAATTCTGATGATTGTATTGCTGTGATTGAAAAAGTTTATAAATAAAGTGGGCCCGTTTTGATCATTGATTTCAGCGTACATGTGTGTTGTTTTGAAAAAAAATTGTAACGAGATTTTACTGACCGAGTGTGCTAACATGCCACCCTCATGGGGCAAGTTCTCAGACATCACTGAGGATGTCGGGTACGTGTCTAGCGAGAGTGAGGTGCTACAAACTTCCCTCCGCTTTGTGATTCAAAACTATTGATAGCTACTGCCATCTGACCCATTTGGCTCTCCGAATTTTGGATGTTATGCCTTGTATCTTAAAATATAGATTTGGTCTCTTATTAAAATTGTTGCACATCATGTTGGAATTGCAAAGGGTTAGTTGTAAGAGACTTAAGCATATTTTCCAATGACGCACCTTAGGTAGAGGATGAGGCTTGTTACTTATGTTGAAAAGTATGCACCCTGCAATCTATTTGAGAAGTAGTTTTGTTGTCTATTCTGTCTATAACTTAGGTTCAGGTAATCTGTCTAAAGTGGGTTATAAGTCTATGAATATGGGCTGTATTAATGGGGAAAAAAAATCCTCCTTGCAGCATTGACATACTTCATGTTTTGATCTTACAGAGTTGGACATGTATCTATCAGATGGTTCACATTTGCAAATATATCGCAAGCTTTCACCTATCTGTATCCTAAAGTCATTTGTCTAAAAAAAGATGGTAGTTCATCTAAATGATATTCTATGGATGAATTTTTTATCTCATTTACCCTACAAACATAATTGCTAATGCTAAATTGATAAATGTTTGTTGCCATACACTCAATTAAAGTTTTGGCCTCTACGAGAATCTTTTCACACAGTGTTCCACCACTCGCTGCATCTACAAAGCTCCTATCTATAGGCAATAGTTCTTCGTAAAAGTATTGGATAAGGAGTTGCTTCATGATATCGTGATGAGAACAGATGGCACACAACTTTTTGAAGCACTCCTAATACTCGTAAAAGGATTCTCCATGGTGTTGTTTTATTCCATAAATATGTTTCCTTATACTGGTTGTCTTTGATGCTAGAAAGCATTGAAAGGACTCTCATCATAATCTGCTCTTCCATCACCCCCGAAGGATTTATACTAAGACAAACAACATCGAGCTCTTTGAAATGTTTGTAAGCATCCTCACTTGGAAGACCATAAAAAGTTGAGGAAAAGATAAATTAAGACAGACTTAAGCTCAAAAGTAGTACATTCAGTCAATTTTGGAAAACTAATGCATAAAATTCTTTGAATCAAGTCTAGTACAACCAACTTTCTTAGAGTTCTCATATTGGTCATGCCTTCCTCAAGTTCCATTCGTTGCTATATTCTTGGATCCAATTTTTCTAAAAAATATTTTGAGATCAATTTAATTCCAAAATTCAGGTTGAATATAAGAAATTCATTAAAAACACTAAAAAATAATACAATTTGGTTTGATTTAAATCTCTAAGTTTTATTTTAGCTTTTCGTCAAAAGTTTTTTGAAAATTTAGAAAACTTTTATCAACCTGTGACTAATATTCAACCCCAAGGCCCAAAAAAGAAAAAAAAGAGAAGTAAAACACGAGAGAATTTTTAATATTAAAAATACGAATAAATAGTGAAAAATAAACAGCGACTGTCGTTAATTAATACCAGTGTGTCTCTGAAGTTGGAATTTCAACTAATTCCCTCTCGGTAACTCGTCATTTTCTTAAGCTTAACACTAAGGCTGAGTGGTAGTTGAGCTGGAGTCCAACTTCGTGTTTGATTTCACTTGTTTTTGCTTTCTTCGAAAGAAACGCAAGTTGACTGATTATTCAGATATAAAAACATAGCCTAATGACAACAAGTGTATGCGTATATAGTATATAGAAATTCAAAGGACCAATTAAAATGACCTCTCTATCTATTAACTAGTTGGACGATTTTTAGTTGGTAAAATTGAGTTGGAGAGTTCGAGGTAAATTTGAATAGAGTTAATTGGTATCTAACTTGATGTTGACTAGTTAACTACACAATCAACTTAGCATTTAGTGGAAGTCAAGCAGAAGAGTAGGTGAGCAGAACGTTAATTACATCCAACCCCAATTTAGAGTAGCATCGAAGAGCAGAATGTTAAACTATTGAGGGGAAAATGACTGTTTATTAATAATTATACTTGTACTTGAGCGGGGGAGAAGACAGACAGAGGATGATTTCCGTCGTTTTTGGATTCGCATTTTAATGTTAGGCACTGAAACCGATGGAGCGTGCGTGCCTAAGGTTTTTGGAATTTGGCCACGTACAGACTCGGGGCCCAGGATACTGAGAAGTGAAACCTGGAGTCCTGAGTCAGCCTAATTAGCAAAGTTATCTACCGGCTCAACCACAACGCAACAACTCCTATGACTAATCGAATTAGTTAGATTCAGCTACTCGTCTTCCATATTCCTATTGCAATCATGTTAAGGTTTCGGGAATGGTAGGTAGCGAATAATAAACCCTAGCATAATATGAGCAAGGACCAACAGAATGTACAGCATGTTATTTAACCTTGTATATCACGGACCTGTTGCTCAAGCTCCACTGACCTTTCACGAACTGTAATTATTGTTTCGGGTGTCAGTTCAAAAGAAGTGGAATGGGGCCGGACAACAACACAGCGTTGTTATTAGGAGTGAATGAGGACCAGCATGTCCGAATTCGGGATTTGTCCTCCGATGCCATTGAAGAATTCTTGGGACAGAGAAGAGTCGGGGTCCGACAATGGCCACGTCTTGTTGCTTGGGAGTCAAGGTTGCTTTGGCAGCTCTCTGGTGCGTCCATAACCGTGTCTGTTTTCAATTACATGCTTACCTTCGCCACCCTCTCCTTTTCCGGCCATTTGGGTGCTCTTGAGTTTGCCGGAGCCTCTGTTGCCGCCGCCGCCGTTCAGGGTCTTGCTTATGGGATTATGGTACGTAAGTTCACTTCCTATAATTTATCATTTCATAAAACTGTTTGTGATGCAACTTAAACTAATTGACATAACTAAAAGATTGGGATGGCAAGTGCTGTGCAAACTGTATGTGGTCAAGCTTATGGAGCCAAGAAGTATGCAGCAATGGGAATAATTTGCCAGAGGGCAATAGTACTGCAAGTGGCAGCAGCCATTCTTCTGACATTTCTCTTCTGGTTCTCTGGTCCAATACTTAAAGTTATGGGGTACTCGGAGAGCATAGCCGAGCAGGGTCAAATATTTGCTCGTGGTATGATACCGCAGGTATACGCCTTTGCAATATGCTGTCCGATGCAGAGGTTTCTTCAAGCTCAGAACATAGTTAACCCTCTCGCATACATGGCAGTTGGGGTGTTCTTATTTCACATTCTCATCTCATGGATTGTTATATACGTTCTCAACTATGGTCTAGTAGGAGCAGCTTTAACTCTGAGCTTCTCTTGGTGGCTCCTTGTGCTCTTGACTGTCCTTTACGTTGTTCTGAGCCCATCTTGCAAGGACACCTGGACTGGCTTATCCATTAAAGCTTTCAAAGGAATTTGGCCTTACTTCAAGCTTACTGCTGCTTCTGCTGTCATGCTTTGGTACTGATAAATGAATTAATTGATTAATTAATTAATTATTCTTTTCTTTAATTCATTTATAACTTGTTTTGATTGGTTTAGTCTGGAAATATGGTACGTCCAAGGACTACTAATCATAGCCGGCCTTCTCCCTAATCCAACTCTCTCATTGGACGCCCTCTCCGTTATCCTCAACTACTGGAATTGGGACATTAACTTCATGTTGGGGTTTTGTGCAGCTGCCAGGTCAGTAGTTTTTCCTATAGAGTTGCATTTATTATTGGACATTGACCAGATTCAGGCGATAACATATATCATGGTCATGGGATTTTTTTTAAGAACAAGTTTGACTTAAATTGAGATATGATATGATGCATTGCAGCGTTCGAGTAAGTAATGAGCTAGGCGCAGGGCATCCAAGATTAGCGAGATTCTCAGTGATAGTGGTGAACGGGACGAGCATGCTTATCAGTATTGTGTTCTGTGCAATAGTGCTGATATTCCGGGTTGGACTAAGCAAACTGTTCACAAGTGATACTGAGATTATAAAAGCTGTCTCCAATTTGACTCCTCTACTTGCCTTCTCTGTTTTCCTTAATGGCATTCAGCCTGTACTTTCAGGTACTAATCATCTCTTTTATTTTACTTGCACCAAATGTTATACTCACTCCATTTCCAAATTTAGGTGTTGCCATTGGGAGTGGATGGCAGGCTATAGTTGCTTATGTTAACCTCACCACATACTACATTATTGGTCTCCCCATTGGTTGTGTCCTTGGCTTCAAGACTAGTTTGGGTATCGCTGTAAGTCTCTCTGTCTGTCTTTTCCTCTTCACACATGTACCCATTTAGAAGAATTTCACACTCTTTTCACTTTTAGGGGATTTGGTGGGGTATGGTCATTGGAGTGTTTCTACAGACAGCAACCTTGACAATTCTTACTATCAGAACAAATTGGGAACATGAGGTAATACATCTGAAGTACATACCCAGTTGCTTCTTCTTTTTAGATTTTAATTGTCTTGTCATTGTTTTGTACCAGGTGGAAAAAGCAGTAGACAGGCTCAAAAATTCTACAAATGTAGAAGCCTTGGACTTGGTGAACAGCGTTTAAGGATACTTATGAGGACCAGTTCTCAGTTCACATTGACACGCTACAGTTTTTCTTCTTCTGATTGTCTTCATGTCATTGTCATATTCTTCCTTTTCTTTTCATGTTTTCTTCCTTCTATAGCCTCCTAAAATGCCTCTTGCTGGTGCTTAGAAAGGCACCAACGACTTATCATTTCCAATTACGAGGCGCATGGAAATATTGCTACAAAAATCTCAACACCAACACACATTCAGAGGAGAAGATATCGTGTATTTATGTTTCTGTTATGAAGAAACAATAGAGATTTGACATTGTAGTTATTACAACTTTAGGCATGTCCATTTGTCTGCCCTGTTTTTCTATCTTTGCTTTTAGCAATTGAGAATGGCAAAGTCCCTGTGGTCCAAATGACTCATGCCTCTTCTTTCAACCCAAAAAAAAAAAAGACATCCTAACGTTTCAATAAAATTTTAAATTCAGACTTTTAATACGTGAAGAGAAGACATCTAGAAAAATATTTAAAATGGACAATTTTTTTATATTAATAAATTCGCATAAGTGGCATCAACTTACATAAAATCTCAAAACGATATCGTTTAGTTATTTTACCCATCAAACCTAAAAATTCAACTCACTCACGGGTTGGCCCAATTGCCATGCCTGTACATGCTTTGGTTAAATTAGACAGTCGTTTTAAATAGCCAACATAGACCATACACGATAGTGGCATCAGAAGCCATGAAGTGACTTCGTAACAGTACATGTGCATCGAACGAATCATTTAATAAAATATACATTTAACTTTTTGCCGTCTCATATATTTCTCCGTCCTTTTCAGGATTGTACTTCCATTCCAATTTCTTGAGAATATCACGGTCTCGCCATTGTCCAACAACTAAGGGAGCTTCTTTCTTGGCCTTCCCCATAAGAATTTCCTGCCAAGAAAACCTAGCATCAGCAACTCTCTTCAACGCCCCATCATTAGTGTCACCAACAGCAACTGTCTTTATACATCTTAGCTTTGCCTCCTCCAGAACATCAACAAAATCAGAGTCATCTGATACAAGCACTAGGCACTCGGCTTTCCTCTTATCCATTACATCCACCATATGTTCCCTCAATGCCACATCTGTTGCCTGTGGCTCATCTGACACAGTCCTAACCCAAACCCCTGCTCTTTTCAGTTCATCCACCAGACTGTACCTCACTTTTGGAGTTAGATGAATATCTCTTGATGCATTCTTATACTTCTCCATCTTCACGGCATACCTGCCAACTAGTTTTAGTCTCTTTTTCCCTCTGGCAGATTCCAACTGATTCAACCTTTTTTGATGTTCACGTTCGTGAATTTGCTTGAAATGATTGATCAATTTCTCGTTGTTATAAAATTTTCTCCCACAAACCCTACAGAGATACGGTTCCACTGGTTTAATTACACCGCGCTTCTCTAACTGATTCAACAATTCCCTCTCTTTTCTTTCCTCTCTAACAGCTTTCGGCACATATCTAGAAGTGTGACGATTTGCGTAAGCCACCATGTACCTAACAGCCCCAAACGAGGATACTGAATTTTTTAGCCTAACAGCAGCCTCATATGGAGGGAATGACTTTGGGAGTGAGTTGTCCAAATCCCAGAAAATTGCGACATCATTTTGTGGCATTTTAGGTGCTAAAGACAGTGCCTTGTTTGAACCCTTTTCTGGTTCAAAATGATAACACCTATGTAGCAGAAGATAGGGGTTCAACTTTTTAATTTGTTTGGTATTCACAGAAGAGATGTTAAAAAGTTGAAGCAGCATAACTAAAGGAAAACGCATGAACCAAAAGCACAAAACGAGAAGAAGACAAAGTCTGTCCTTTATCTCCTCTCACCTTCGACACACAATAGAGACACCCATTTCAGCCACCTTCACAGAAATTTAAAACCTTGAACAGAGCTCGTTGCAAAAGTGCCAGTGAACAGCATCTGGAGAACTATAATAAAGGCTCTATCGTCCATCTAGCCTTGACCAAAGGTCATTCGAGTTGAGCTCCAGAAGAAAGCTCATTTGTTCCACAAAAATGGACGGTGAAACAAGCAGACGGGTTTATCTTGGAGATGGCAAAAGGGTTTCAGGCGGCTGGGTGTTTCGTCAAGCAGCTGGTGGGCGGAGGGACGTAAATAAGTGTCTTGACAACTTTGTGTCAGACAGGCAAACAACAGGGCAATATGGGTTCTCTGTCCTTTTATGAGATGAGATTAAATAGAAAGTGGAATTGAGGTTTGGGTACCTGGTGTTTATTGTCACATCACATGTATGTCACTGTCACGTGTACGCACATGACGATGTTCTAATTGATAAGAATTAAGGGATGGTGTTATTGGTTAGTCAGGGAAAGAAAATAAAAAGGTTGGCAATATATTACGATGAGATGAATAGTGTTTTTTTTTTTGAGTATTCTCACTATAGTAAAAAATAAAATTTATATGTTATATTTATTATAATTCTTATTATCTTTCTTTCGTTGAACCAAATAAATCTTAAGATTATTATAATTTTATAAGCGACTATACATTTTAATTTTAATAAATAAAATTTTAATTATTTATATTCTTTAAATAAAATTTTGTTCATTTTAAAAATAAAAATTAATTGCTTGAAAATATTGTGTTCTTCTTTAATTTTGGAACAAATTACAATAAAACTTTTGAACTTTACCAATTTAAAATATTAATTAGAATTGTTTAAAAATACACAAAAGTTTAAATTATAATAAAATAAAACTACAAATTGTTGTTGGTCGTTTGCATTTCTTTTTGTTTACGAAATTAATTTGTTATTTGCTTTTCTTAAAAAACTTATTTTTTAACTCAGTTGTCACTTTTATATTTTTTTTCCTTCCTTTTAAATTTTAATTATTTTATAATCTTTATATAAAATTATGTCTTCTCTTTTAAAAATAAACAGTTAGTTATTTTAAAATATAAAAAACCATCACAAATTTTTGAGAAATTATAATAAAAATTTTGAACTTCATTCAATTTATAATAAAAATAAAATTACAAATTGAAAAGGAGATTAAACC
>JAOQMP010000002.1:14525939-14543605 GCA_027563575.1 Erythroxylum pedicellare
CCCCTTTTGTTTTGGTCGTTTGCTTTCTTATTATTTACTAAATTAATTTGGTTTCCGTATTTATTTGTTTTAGAATTCATGTGTAAGGGAAGGAAGCCATAGGGGTTTTCATCATTTTTTTTTTTTGTTCTTAAAATTGTCGTATCTAATTTCTTTCCGCAATTTTGGATGGTCTAAGCAGAGAGACGACGTAAATTAAGAGCTTTTCGTTAAGGATTAGGGTGAACAGGCGAAGATTGAAATTATGTCCCGTTGACAAAGCGAAATGCTATGGCTCAGAAGTCAGACCAGGGGAGTCAAGCTGGAAATCAGGAAGGCAAGATCGGACACGAGCCACATGGATGAAGATGAAGAGGAGTTTCTCTTCTTTTCTTTTTAATTTACTCTTGCATAACATTGATGCCTTTCGTCTTAACAAAATAAAAAGGTAATTTCATCTCCAGTCTATCGATTGCATTGCATGTTAAGTAATGATCCATTGATGCCTATCACTATCCCATAGAACCAATATTTCAGTCTCACGTAAATAATAGCAACCGAGGAAAAAGGGGCAAGGCTATGAACCATGATATTGGCACATGAATGGGGCAAGGCGGTGGGTTCGATTTATTAGATTGACCAACCGAGGAAAAAGGGGCAAGGCTATGAACCATGATATTGGCACATGCATGGGGCAAGGCGGTGGGTTCGATCTATTAGATTGACCTATAATACATTTTCAAGTGTGTTGAGTTTGTTTCCTGGATAATCACTAGATTGACCTATAATACACTTTCAAGTGTGTTGAGTTTGTTTCCTGGATTTACAGTCTTCTATGCCCGGCTTGAGAGAACCTTTCAACTCTTTGCACCTCTTTAACGCCTCCCATCACTTCCAGCCACTTCAAATACTTCCACTTTCTTCCTCAAATTCTACGTTCATCGCTCATCTTGAACATGGTTACTCAATTCTTCTAAGACATCCTAGTCCTACTGTACTGAACCGTACCTACCTTCATGTGAGCACCTGCACTTGCCGCCGAGGCACCAATCCCACCATATTGAACCTTAGTCTGCAACAAGTTTGTGTCGATTGTAATGCACTCGTTAGGATGTTCCACCTTATTCACTCCCACCCTAGTCATGAAAAATGGGTTGGAGTCGATGTTAATTGCGACATCAGGAGAAAATTTGGTAACCACGCCCCATTGTTGTTGCACTTGATTTTGTGAGGACAAGTTCCTCTCAGCTTCCATGGTAGATCTATCTTGGTTTCTTGTGCTAGATTTGTAGAAACAATATGCAGGAGGGGCAACCTGAGATGGAAGGACTGCGCTTCTGATGTATGTTCTTGGATCATAGGCATCATTAATCATACTTCCAGTCTCATATGGTCCAACAAGCTTTCCTGATTTAGCTGTGAAAACAACGATAAGAATTTATTACATGGATACTTAAAAAAATAACAATACCACTTATATGAACAGTACAAGTTGAGTCTTACTGTACCTAGTGGAATTCTTTGTGCTGACTGTATAGTTCTTGATATATTTACAGGAATTCCTTCACATTCTCCAGGACTTTTGCCATATACCTTTTCTGTAGATTGCCGGTCTTTTAAGGAAGGAACAGTTTGCTGTTCCCGTGGAGGGACTGTATTTGAGTTTACAATTGTAGACCTGCAACAGGCAATTCCAGAAAAAAAAAAAAAAAAAAACATTTATAACAGTTGCCTATTTAAACATAGCTGTTATGATAAAAATTCTGCAGCCAATAAGTGTAATTTATTTTTGATGCACAATAAAATATCATGATAATCGGCAAATATGCACTATGGAGTGTGCAAAAATAACAATATTAATGTTAACCGGATTATCTGCAGAAAAAATCTTCCACATATATAATTTCAAGTTCAAGCACATCAAACATCAATGATGGAACAGTACCACACAAAACTTATCTAGGATTGAGCAGTAAACAGTAACAAGCAAATGCACTGCTCGTAGGTTCCCCTTCATCACTCATTTTTCTTCCTAACTACTCATTTATTTTATTAAACAAAGCACACACGAACACCAATCAATTTGCTAAACATAATCGCTAGGATGTTTGGATTGCAAACAGGGTATGACATCAATCGAGTGGTTTCAGTTGGAGATGGGTTTGCATGTGTTTATGGATTGAACGAGATTCAAGCTGGGGAAATGGTTGAATTTGCCACTACTCATTTATTTTATTAAACAAAGCACACACGAACACCAATCGATTTGCTAAACATAATCAACAGGTTGTTTGGATTGCCAACAGGGTAGTAGATGGAAAGCAAACGAATTTCATGGGGCCATTCTATTACAATCACCCAGAAAGCATAAAACAATCAGTCCTTGTTCTGAGAGTTCCAAAAAAAAAGGGTAAGAGGATATAAATTTGACATTGTTCATTACTCGACTGAATGGAACCTTGCCAGAAAGGGGAAACAATTTCTCACTAATCTAGAAAATCTCTGTTTTTTAAATATTTTGGCTTTAAGGATGTGATACCAAAGCCCATCACAGCCCTGGAGCATGCGCCTAGCCAACTTCTTTTTTACATAGTGAACGGACCTCAACTAATGGACAAATGAAAGAGTAAAGTAAATCAACACTTAAAGCACTTGAACAAATATACAGGAGCTAAATTCTAAAGCCCATACACTAATAAAACACAACCAGAATTATTAAAATAATAACCAAGAGCCTGATCACCACCTCACATATCATATATAACCCAAACACTTAAGAACTACCAGAATTTGTACTTTGAACACACAAAAAAGATTTGAAAACATAATAATCATTACCTAGGAAGAGATGTATGCTTTCTTTCAAGTGGAATTACTGGCCCACCTTTCCCGGCATTTTCCTCAAGATGTGCAAACTGTTTGCGGAATTGATCAACAGCACTGTCATAAGATAGATCAGAATCAGAGGAAAGTGGCATTGTAAGCTGTCTGTAATAACTTGATCCATGAAATGAATCACAAAGAATTGAGAAAGTTAGAACCTAGGGTATAGAAAATTGGTCCTCTCAGTTCCATTTATGTAGTCCTTGAGCAGTTGAGGATGGTACTCTAGTATCTCCCGAAAAATTAGCTCTCTTATGTCCTCCTTTGTAACTCTTCGTCTCTCAAACTCAAACTCCATCTTAGTTATTGGCTGACAAGAAGGCTCCCTTTCAATCTTTGCGAGCCCCTTGAAGTAAGGATCTGTCAGTGCCTGAAAAATATCAAATAGATATTACAATGCATACCAAAGTAAGTAAAAAACTCACCACAAACTAATCACATTTAGTAATAACAGGACAGCTAATAAAAGATGAGCAGCATTAAAGTTCCTTAGGAACAGGGTAAGAAAGTCATAAAAAATAAATAAACAGATATCATTCAATTTGATATGATATGGCAAACCTCTTCAGCACTTGGGCGGTCTTTTGGATCAAAAGCAAGCAGCCTTTCCAGCAAACGTAGAGCCAAAGGATCTGCATTTGGAAATTTCTGAGCGAACGGAACAGGCATCTTTTTTCTCATGCTAGTTAAATACCTCCTTGCCTTGTCATTTCGAACCTATATCCAAAAAGCATTAGCCACCTAGTTGTAACTTTTTCTTTTTTGGGGTGATCTAAAACTGAGAGTATAGAAAATTGAACGGCCCTGAAAACCCAGTACAATGGGGATGGGTACAAGTGTGGTTGTGGTTTAGGCTTGCATGTTGGTAGAGACCATGACTGGGACATACATCAAGTTAAAGTACACTCCAATCAAAATTTGCCTACCCGAGAAATTGTGTCTAATGATGGTGTGCCAAGCAGATCAGTGATCAAATCAAGTTGGTGGACAACATTTTTTCCAGGAAAGAGAGGTTTTCCAGTCAGTACTTCAGCAAATATGCAGCCTATACTCCATATATCAATTGCTGGTGTATACTGCAAAGTAGATACATATGTTGGTCAAAAAATTCCAGAGAACCCTGCATGAACTTTTAAAGTAATCAAAATAAGCTAATATTTACATGATCTCAAAAACACTATAGCATCAGATTAGTTAAGGGCAACATCAAAGCATTTCAACAACTTCCATAGCATTTGTCTGGAAGGAAATGAATATTTTGACTGATATTCCTAGGTCTAATATATACTCCTGAATCAGAGGCATCTTGTCATAATTTCATGAAAAGCAATAATTTAATTCCTTGAAATCTGCACATATCAGATAGGGCTTGATAATGCTCACATGGATATGCATACTCGGCAAAAAATGGTCTGTACAGTGGCAATGACTATAAATGTTTAGTCTGCAGACACTTGAGAATACTCTTTACCACACAAAAAATGAGAAGAAAAAAATCAACAATAATACTTAGCAAGATGTGTTTAAATCATCCTTTTCTCTTTCCTTTGATCGGACGAGAGCTTAATGCAACTTTGATCTCAAATGGATGAGACATTCTATCTACCAAATAATCCAAAAACCTAATTATCTACAATTAGAGAGCTTACATTGCAATAGATGTATAATGCTTACATTCCTAACTCTATCTCACAAAACCCTATGAGAAGACAATAAAATGACCAGATGCAACCAGAAAACTAGGGATGGCAATGGGATGGCCCATGGGCTTCAGATGTTTGCAATGGGCAAGCCCATCGGTCAAATTAGGCCCAAACTGGAATGAGGCCCAATTTTTCCAAACAGAACGACATCGTTTTGCTTAGGAAATTTAGGCCTCGGGTAGGCCCCAGGCCTAGACTCAATTAAGAAAGACCATTGTTTTACACTTTTAATTTTTTAAAAATTAGCAAGACCGGCCTATGGGCCGGCCCATTGCCATCCCTGAAAAAAACCCATCATCTGGTTTAGTCATAACTCAAGAATCAAGAATCAAAGATAAACAAACATTAAACAAAGCCAATGCATTACATAGTTCAAATCTACAAGAAATAATGGAGTATATGAAATAAAATTCATACCCTAGAAAAAAATGATCCACACAGTTCTGGAGCTCTATACCATCTTGTAGCAACATAGTCCTGGAAAGGTACAATGAAAACTTAAAAAGAAAAATCTTTATGCACAAAGAAAATGCAAGTTAAAACTAGAGAGTAACAGCCAACAGTAAATTAATCAGTGGGACTTACTGTCCAGAATACTGTTGTGGGTGTATCACTGAAGGCAACTCTGGCCAACCCAAAATCACAGATTTTAAGTTTACAGTTTGCATTTGCCAATATATTCTTCGGTTTTAGATCTCTATGGTATACATTAGCTGCAGCCATGAAAATAAAGATTTAATGTAATAAAATTTAAGGAAAAAACCAGAGACAAGAAAATAGAAGAAAAGAATTGAAATGGCATAAAATATCAGGATTTCCAAGCTTCCAACAGCAAGTAGATTACAAGCAGCACATACAAAAATGGAAAGACATTGGCATTGACCAAAGGCAAGTCCTCATTCTTGGCAAATCTTAAAGATACAAATTGCAAGTGACCACCAAAATTATAGACAATAGCTTTTTTATCTATAATAGTACCTGTATGGATGTACTTTAAGGCACGAAGTAGCTGGTAAAGGAAAAACTGATAGTGTTCCCGTGTCAAGTCATCATTCGCTTTGATGACTTGATGAAGATCTGATTCCATGAGCTCAAAAACCACATAAATATCCTTAAAATCCCTTCTTGATGGTGGAAGCATAATATGTTTAATTTCCACTATATCGGGATGTCTTAAGAGTCTAAGTAGTTTTATCTCACGAAGGATACGAGCAGCATCTGAAATGTGTTCAAAAATATCATGAATCTTTTTTATTGCTACTTTTTCACCAGTGTGAGTGTCTATCGCTGAGCAAACAACACCATAGCTTCCTTTTCCAATAACTTCCTGAATTTTATACTTATTGGCATCACCATATTCAGAGAAGAAGTCCATTTCCGTTGAGTTCTGTAGCATGTGGAAATACTCAGATACCATTTAAGCAGAGAAGGATGAGACACTATATTAGAGAAGAAAACATTGTACATGATTCTGAAAATTGATGCATGAATGTAATCCTATCTGCAGTTTATAGTCGACCATGTGAAAATCCACAGCCATTTCTAGCCTGCCACCTAACCATTACAAAAGAGATCGATATTGTATATGCAATTGCATCATCACTTGCCATTCAGGAGAACAAAGAGGTAAACATGGAAATAATTAACAAAAGAGAAAGATCACAGACCAGAAGAAGACAAACAAGAAAGAATTGGATGGCTGGATGCGGCACAAGTTTCCAAAACTTTGTAACTCAAAGTCACAGTGAAACTTTAATTCCCTTGGCAAGCAGGCAAACAATTAGTTTTCCAGCCGTTTAATTATTGAAGCAGCAAAATTTGAAATGCAGGTAATATTGATAATGATGCAAGTGCAAGAAGGTTTAACAGGAAATTGTTAAAAACATGGGAGGAAAATCACAAATCAAGTAAAAACTTGTTCAGCTTAAGACTGAAAAGGAAAAATAGGAATATTACTTACGGAAATCATCAAAGAATATGAAGAGAAAAATAAATGGAATAAGCTGGAAACGATATCAGCGGAAGATAATAACATTGAACGAAGCTGTTACTAGTAGGTAAAAAAAGAAAATTTACAAATATAAAAGAAAAACTTGAAACAGTTAGCAGACGACAACGCGTCTGGGTGTGGCGCCTGACTGTCCGTCCGTTATTGCAGAAGACATCAATCTCCCACATTACCAAATACCAAAAAGCATTATATTACATCATGGGTATTCATTAGAGATGAAAGGCAAAACAGACCACCCCAACAACCCCTATTTTTTTTTTGCAAAAACATTTCTAGAATCTCACCAGTCTGTCAAACAGAATTAGTTCTGAACTGCAAACTTACAAATCCAAACAATAACGTAAAACCAAAATTTTCTCTTTGATTGCAATTCGTATAATAAGCAAAAACCAAAATATTCTCATCGTATACAAATGTAGCAATGACAAATAATTGGAAATGGAAGAAAAAAGAACTAAAGAATCTACCTTTTTTCGTGGATCTTGGTGCTGCATAGCTTGAAGCCCTTGATCTTGGAACCAAAAACAAACAAGTAAAAGTAAAATCCAAGTAATGCGAGTAGACGATGAAAAAGAAAGGAATGTAAATGGTGATTAGGTACGAAATCTCAACCACATTTGCCCCATCGACTCCGACTCCTTATCGACAACCCACAATCCCACCCTTTTACACTTGGTCTCGCTAATTCCTTCACCACCACCAATAATAATCCACTCATAAACTCTTCCTCCTCCCTCTTCCAATAACTCCCACTCAAACCTAGCAGCATAAAACACACAAATTCCTTGTTAATTCACTACCACCAAACCCCACCGATCCCTCTCTTTCTATCCCTACTAAACACATATACAAATTCCGATAAGGTAAATGGGGGTGGAAGGAAAAAGGTTCCTATTCTTGTTGTTGTTGTTTATTTGGGGGCTTAGGGTATTATAGTGAAACAGAGAAAGAGAGAGTGAGGTGGGTGCGGATTTATACAGCACACCGACACAAAAATAAAATTGGAAAAAGAAAAAGTTGAATGGGCACGAATCTAGGGGGCTTCCGGGGTATTCTGGTAAAGTACGACTACATATACAAACAAGATAAGGAAGGGGCATTCATGTAATTGTGTGTTCAGAAGATGGAGTAAGAATTCAGAAACAAAAGCTGGCGGTGTGCTTCGCTGTCGCTGGCTTTACGTTACTTGGATCGGATTCGGATGGAGCTTTGCTTGGTTAACTTATATTTCTTTTTATTTAGTATTACTACCAATAGCTACAGTTGCAGATGGGGACACGAAACTAGACAGAAACATAAATAAGACAGCGACTAGCAATAGCTATTACCATAAGCTGAGACACTCTTCCTGCCACGTGGAAGCTCCAAGGACGATGGATGTTCACTGGGGGACATTTCACTATTTCCCACGTGCCCATTCATCTTCTCAATAATTCCCCTTGGAAGGTAAAGATAATCCTAACAATAATATTATTGAATTATTTTATTACAACCTCCCTCCCATCACCTTGGAAGTTACGCGCAAAACAAAACAAACGTAGCATGTGAAAGTGAAAGTGAAAGTGAAAGGCCCTTCCATTTTGGGGATGGTAAATCTCCGTCTCAAGGGACGTATGCCGATGACCGTAAATTTGATAGGGTGGGTCATGTTTTTAACGTTTTCAATTACCATCCCTAACATGTTAACGGGGAGTCAACCTTGTAATGTCTCAATGGTTTTCTGCTGCCAACTCACATACAGCCCATGCGCTTCTTTGCTGGTCTTGATATGTGACTTCGGTTGCAGTTCCAATTCTTTAATATACCTATTAAGAAGGGAAGATTACAAAAGATTTTGATGCTTCTTTTAGAGCTAGCGATCGAAATACAAGATTTTGATACACACTTTATAAATCTTTCGTCCGCCATATTTGAAACAATGTTTGATGTAGGATTTCAAAACAATGATATACACTTTTATATCTTCCTTCTGCCATATTTGAAACGATGCTTGCTGTAGTATTTTAAAAAAATGAACTTTCTCAATCAACCCAAAATCAACGAAGACAATGAAAAATTTTACTGCTTTTTCTCTCTATTTTTATACGAGAAGCTTTAAATAAGCTCCTTAACATTCGAGTAAGTCGCTGAAATTTTCCGACGAAAGTGGTTTTAAACGATCCTAACAAGGTCTATTTTATGCTTTTCTTAAAGTACCAAACTTCTAACAGGTTAAAAGGTCATTTATTTGCGTAGACTTAAACTAACAACAAAAGACATAACACTTATTCATAATAATATCTTGTTATCATAAGCTCAATAAATACCCGACTCATATTAATAAGGTATCTTTTTTTCACTAGACTTTGACCCATGAACCAAACCCTTTATTAAGTCACTTAAAAGGAAAAAAGGGTCAAATTGAATACTAACATTTCACTATAATTTGATTTGAATTCACACGATTTAAAATGTTTAAAAAGTACCCGTAATATTTTACGAACAATCAATTTAGAATATAACTAAATATCTATGTCAGCTCTCCCTTAAAAAAAAAAAATCTTACGTTATATTTTCTATCTTTCTTTGGGCTCCTTTACTAGATTTAAAAAAGTTAAAAAATTGATTGACATATTCCTAGAACTAGATAACAACATTTGGATACCATACTTTAAGGAGTTGAGAATCAAATCCAATGAGATCCAAAAGTTTGAAGGATTTCTCTCCAATGAAGTAGGTTCCACTTCTAGGTTTAGTGTATCATGACGAGGAGAAGTAAGAGGACTTGAATAACAACTCCTATCATGCAAGAAACTCACCTTTGAGAAGAAGCATCCTAGAGATGCCCCCTTACTCATTTATTGCCATCCAATTGAGGTGAACTTAACATTATTTCAGCCATTTTTCTTGATTCTAATCCCCTTAATGTGTGAGTCATTTACTTTGTAACGTTGTTCATTCTTCTTAACAACACAACCAAAAGCATAAGCTTCTTAGAGAGTATCATGGCAATGACATGAGTCTATTGAATTACCATAAGCTTTGTAGCGAAGAAGACTGGCCTAATTATGGGGCCTTTAAATTAAAAATATAAAAGAAAATTTTAACTTACCTAAAAATTGGGTGATCCATAAGAAATATCATTTAAAAGACAATATTCATGCATTACCCAATTTGTTTTATCCCAAATGGGAGCCCATCCATGATTAAAAAATTTGAAAAAAAAAACTAAAGTCTTTTTATACCCAAAATCCCATCCATGATTAAAAAATTTGAAAAAAAAACTAAAGTCTTTTTATACCCAATGTTTGATGATTGACGCATAACTTCTTTGCTTTTACCAGGAGCTTTCTAATAGCCAACTTTAGCAGCTCTATTGGCTCTTGAATCATTTGGATACTTTTAGTCCCTTTGATAGGAAAAAAACCATTATCTATATCTTTTAGAAAGAATGACTTCCCTGCAGGTTCACAAATGAAATTGAGACTTAAATTCCCAATCAATAAGAGTGAAAGGAATATGGGACTAACCAAATAATAAAATTTGTACAAAACATTAGATTTTTGGTTTATTATGCTGCAAAAAGGATTTGTTAGAAGAGTACTTAGAAGCTCACATGGATCAAATTTGTATAAATCAATCATTAGGATAACTTCAAGCTCGATCACAAGCCCCTAAACTTTTCTTTAAAGCTAATATCCAACCAATTCATCATTATTTGGATGAAAGCGAAACCGAGGTGGCAACAAAGCCCTCATATTTTCATAAGCATCTCATACCCATACATAACCTCTCAAATTTTTTAAACATTATCATCTAGATCCAGACAATCTATCTATATAAGAGATTGGTATTGTATAAGGTTTGTAATTCTTTGTATTAAATTTTTTAACACCTGCTCAGTATATATACTCTGTGAGAGATCTAATAAGTTTTGAGATTTCTCTTGATGAATCTAAATACTAAAGACAAAAGATGCTTCACCAAAGTCTTTATCAAAACATTTACGTAACAATTACTTAACCTCATGCAAAATGGTCAAGTGAAATTTAAGTTACAAATTGAGAATAACGAGGTGTGTTTTTCATTTGTTGAAACGGCGTCGTCTCAATTTTATCATGAAATGATGTCATTTCAATAGTCAGATTGCTAATGACACTAACATGTCTGATTAATAAAGGTCTTTTGATACGTGGCAATGTCACGTTAGCAAAGATAATGGTCATACTAACATAAGGCTAAAATTTAAAAAATTTGAAAGTTTGGAAATTTTATTACTACTTTTTAAGGTTCGGGCTATAATTGAAAATTTGACGAAAGTTTGGGTTTTTTTGGTAATTAATCCTTTATTTTAATATTAAATATCTATCTCTTAAAAGTCTTTATTTTTTACTTTTACTTTGCTTTTTATTTTTGTTTATTTATACAATTATTTGTTTATGTATTTGGTTATTGTTTTTCTTTTTTTCATTTTAAAATCATTTTAAATACTTTTTTCTTTCTTTTTTATAAGTCTA
Organism: Erythroxylum pedicellare; assembly: GCA_027563575.1. Lineage (NCBI taxonomy): Eukaryota > Viridiplantae > Streptophyta > Magnoliopsida > Malpighiales > Erythroxylaceae > Erythroxylum > Erythroxylum pedicellare. Next base: position 14,537,012 of record JAOQMP010000002.1, read on the forward strand.
TGAAAAACAATCTCTCCAAGAATTAGAAGTAGGGATGACATTTGAGCCCAGGCTCAGCCCGTCCGGACCTGAGGACAACTAGCTAGGCTTGAGATAATTGGACCTTGTGCCTATTTTTAAAAAAAATTATGCCTTAGGCAAAGCTCAAACTTGGGCTGCCAAGCCCAAGGCTCGACAATTATATGAAAAATGACCATTTTATATTTTTAATTTTAAAAAATGTGGGGTTGGGCTCAAGCTCGACATTGTTGTCTTGGGGTCCAACAGAAATTGTTTGGTCTAGCCAAGGCCTGGGGCAAGCTTGGCCCAGCCCAGTCCATTACCATCCCTAATTAGAGGTAAGCTGCGCACTAATAAACCTCCCAGACTTTGCATCTCAATGGGATTTTTACTGGGACATTGTTGTTGTTGTTGTTGTTACTTTTTTTAATATGGTCAATAATAAAGTTATTCCCTTCAAACAACTAATGTATGTGGATATAAATGTCAAAGGGAAAGAAATCACAATTATGCTAAACATTAACGTCACTTATTTCTTCGTGGCAGAGCAAAGGGTTAAAAGTTGGGGCAAAAATTTAGTAAAACCCTGATGAAATTAAAACTCTCATCTTGAAAACATAAGCAGTGGTAAGAGCTTCGTACAACATTCCAATAAGGTCTCGTTTGGTAACTAGTAATGAAGAAATCATAATAAAAAAATATGAATGGAAATAGAAAGTACGAATTAGAATATGAATAAAATTACTGATTATGCATGTTTGATATAATAGTAAACAAAGTTAATAGTTATGTCAATATTTGGTATTAAATATTAAAAATGATAATCAAATTCTTTTTACTCATATTTAGTTACTATATAATTTATTTTGTTCAGAATTAATTAAAATATTTATTTTTATACATAAGTAATCGATAATTTTCAATAATTTTAAAATATTTATGAATGATATTTATGATAAGAACAAAAGTATCAATGAAACAAAATAAAATAATTATTAAAGAAATTAATATAAATGATAATTTTGATTATAATATTCTGACAAGAGTCAATATCTTGATAATGTTTTGGTAATATTTCGATAACAACTTGATAACGTTTTAATAATATCTATATATCTTATTCCCAATTTTAATTCCAAGTCATACCCACATACCCCTCCGAATAAAAGTCCAGGATCGTTTAGGATTCGTTCCAATTTTATCATTCCTTATTTTAGCTATTATTAGTAACCAAATAACTAAAAATTAGGAGGAAAAAAAAGGTTGCATTCTCGTTCCTACATATTTATTACCGGTTACCAAAATGACCTAAGTATTACAAGTTGGCTTTGGAAGTTTAGTATGATGGTGATACATATTGATGTTTTTTATTTAAATTTAAGCATCAACTTTCTCAAGGTAGTGCAAGTAGTGTTATATCCACATATCAAAGTTATAATGTTGTGCATGAACAAAAATCTTGTTATATCAATTATTGTAGATTCAAATAAGGAACAATAAATAAAAAATAAAGATGGCCCGTGTTTCAACAAGCATCAGGAAAGGGCTCTAGAAATGTATAAAAACTTACCTTGCAACCATGTGGGAGATAACCTAAAATTATAAGGTGGAAGTTCTAAATTCAGTTACAAAAATATTAAGGAAGTTCAACTATTGTATGTTCTTATTAGATTCGATGGAATTACAAAAGCATCTCAATAAGTTGATGGAAATGGGATTTATCCAACCATTGAAAGTCTCTTCTAATACTTTTGAGCCTTTTCATATGAAGCAAGAAAGAGCATTACAAATGTATATAAACTATCAAGCATTGAACAAGGTAATAATCAAAAGAAATGTCATATTCCTTTAGTTTAACAATTGATGGACTTATTATCAAAGGTTAAAGTGTTCACAAAGCTATACTTGCAAAGTGAGTATTTGAAAATGCATTTGCTCTTTTTTGTAACTTGATGAATTATGTGATGTATGATGTTTTGAACAACTTCATTATGGCATATCTAGATGATATTATGATATACAAAACTAACATGATAAATCATGTATAACAGTTGAGGAAAGAAAGGTTAGGATAGCATAAACTGTTTATAAAGATGGAGAAACGTGAGTTTTCTTAGTTTAAGATCAAGTTTTTGGGACAATTAAGTTGGCTAATTGAGAACAAATTCGAAAAAAAGGTAGAAAATATTATAGGTTGGTAAATTTCTAAAATAATGTGAGAACTTTAAAATTTTGTTGGCTTAGAGAAATACTATCATTGATTCATTGTCGGTTATTTGAAGCAAGTAATGCCCTTTATTGATTTATTGAAGAAGAAATAAAAGTAATGCTGGTTGGAACTACTTTAAGAAATGAAGAAATTGAAGGTTGTTATATCAACAAAGTTGCCATATTTTGATCTCCTTTTGAGGTAATTAGGACAAAGACATTGTTGGAGTCTTAATTTAAGAAGGTTATTATATTACTTGGGAAAGAAAAGAAACTCAATAGTGTCAAACAATGATACTTGACACATGAGAAAGAGATGCTGATAGCGGTGCATTGCCTCAGTGGGTGTACTAATTTGGAGCTAGGTTTATAGTTTATTATCTATATGGATAATGTAGCTAAATATTTTTTTCAAAATGAAAAAGAAGTCTGTAAAACAAGCTCAGTGGTAGGAGTTTCTTATTAAATATAACTTTATTTTAGAGTATAAACTAAGGAGGCATAACAACATGATTGATGCATTAAGTAGGAAAGAAATCTTTCTGATTTTGTTTTTCATCACTTGAGTTGTGTTATATTTGTTGAAGCAAATCAAAGCGATCATGCCCCTTGACAAAACCTATTATAGGATAGTTCAATAGTTGAAAAACTATGTTGTTTGAAGATTTTAGTCCAATATGATGGTATGTAATCCAAAGTTTTCTACTATGAATTACCAAAAATGAACAACCAAACTAAGAGGAACAAAGACTTATTAGATTAATACTTATGGCATTATATAATTGCAAGTTAATAAAATTGGCTTAATTTACTTGATAATCCACAATTTTATTATAACTTCTTATACATTCGACCATGGAGAAGATTCCTTTTGAGCTTTTGTTGGAAAAATAACTCCTTATTGCTCTTAAGATCGCTCAACAAAAATTAAGCCAGAACACTTGGTTATTTATTAGCTTACAAGGAAAAAAAATAGGAATTACTAGATGGGGTGAGAGATAGTCTTCAAAAGGCATTCAAAGACTGTGACTTCTTGAATTCAATATTGGGGATAAGGAACTATTAGAATTACTCCTCATATGTGCAAAAAGATCAATATCAAGTAAGTATGATGGACTATTTGAAGTATTAAAAAAAGTAAAGAATATGGTTTACTAATAAAAACTAATCGAACAATTAAAGGTACACGCAAATTTTCATGTTAGTTTCCTTAAAACTTATTATGAGGATGTAGTAAATCGTAACATGAGCCAAATAAAGAGAGATCCATTAGTTGAAAGGAATCAATTCAATTAAGAGATTGATAAGATTTTAGATCTTTAAATAATGGGCAACATAAGAAGAATTAAAGTATGGAATTCTTGATTTAATGGAAAAACAAGTTTATTTTCACAAGATATTTAGAAAAAAGACATAACATTTTGGCAATTTGAAGATCAGGTAAATGACTACTTTTAATTTGTTTCGATGAAGGTAGCAGATTCATCCAGTGGAAGTAGTTTGTTAGCCCTTTAACACTTATAGGACTATGTTACTATCTACTAGTCAATCTTGGCCAAATATTAATATTGTTTAGATATGAGAATGGTTTGCCAAATAAGCTAAGGTAACTTAACTAGGTGGGATCAAGAATGTTAAAAGTTTCAATTGGTTATGACAGGCTATTATTGCATTGATTGACTTGGCTATGGCGATTCAGACTAATCATAGATGTTCTTAAATGGACCGAATATTAAATTATGCTCAACTAACAGATCATAGATGAACGAACTAAACCATAGGCAAACATTTATTAAACCATATGATGATTGAATTGAAACTTGACTAAGTATCACCTCTAAATATGACAAAATTAGTAAGTTGGAGCAAGAAAGAAGTGAGGGATGTGGTAAAAAACATGACAAAATGGGGCAATATACTTTAGTTTCATTTTTATCTTGTTTATTTTACTTAAGTAGAAAACTTAGTGGTTAATGCATAAATCACTCATCAAAGTAATGCCTAAGTGGTTGAGAGTGTCAACAACAAACTAAGTTAGTAAATTTAGTGTCATTATGCCCTCTTTCTGGCATTTTTACCCATCAAGTCCCTAAATGTCTATAAATAACTCATTTAAGCAAAGACTTTTATCAAAAAAGAAAAAAGCTTTGTACCCTTTGTAATTGTCAGGAGAGTTGATAAAGGTTAGCATTTTTATTGTAATCTTTATGCTTTCTTTTTGTCTCATTATTATCTATCCCTCTTGATAAGTTAAAAACATTTGTTTACTTAAGCTTTTATATGAAACACATTTAACGTATGGAATTTAGAAAGAGCGAGTTCCTTCGAATAAGTTCAACTATCATGCAAAGACTTTTGTACATTTTAGCGCAAACCCAAAATTCTTATTAAAGTTCTTTTAACACCTGGTATGTTCTTTTAGTTGCGTTTCTTAGTAAGTGGAGACAAGTATTTCTAAGATCTTTTTAAGTAATTATTAAATGGAAATACTAAGTATGAATTATTGTGAAAATTGAAAAAACTTAGATAGCAACGTTGCAAAAGAAATCTGAACAATCATATTAGCTTGAATTGATTAACTGAATTTTTGACTTTTTAAATAATTTATTTAAAATACATGATATATAATCAAATTATGCATATTTAAAAGTTCAAGTAGCTTTGTAAAAACCCTCTTAATTACTTCCAATTATTGGAGGTCTTGAATTGAATTCTTATGAAATATTTTTTAAATATTAACCAAGTATTAAAAGTTGGATTGAAATTATGTAAGAGGCATTTGGTTGAATTGAATTTATTAAATAATTTTAAAATATTAATTTATTAATACTTTAGGTAAAATATATAATGTTAAAACAACTATTTACAACTAAAAAATTTTAAGCATTTTTAAAAATATAATAATCACAACTTTTTTTTAATATAAAAATTACCTTATCATCGTAAAGTCTATAGAAAAAGACATTTTTATTATGCGACAAACTACATAAGAAGAAATTTATTAAGCATGTGTAATGTAAGAATTTGATTATTGTTATGTCGTGGGTGTCAAATATTATATATATTAGGAGAAGATATCCTATTTCATATAAATAAAATTTAATAAAATACGATAACAACATCGTAATCATAAAATTTTATGTGATGGATCATGGGCTTAAAATTTTATCCAAAAGTTGGGAGTGTGTTACGTGGCAATTATGATTGACGTGACATTCTGTATGACGTAACATTTTAACCGCTGAGTTGATAAAACATGATTATTAATCAAGGTGGTTATTGTCTAATGAGTTGACTTCAGGGCAGATTGGTATGCAGTCGCTTCAAATGATATATGTTTAAAGTCATCCATCAATACTGAGCGGTAAACATCACTCTTTAGAAAATTGGACTGAAAATTAAAAAATTAATTAATATTAAATTATCATAGAATTAAAAATTTAAATTTGAAAAAAATTATTTTTATTTATAAAAAATCTATAAATTTTGATCGGTTTATAAAATTTAACGGATCAATTAATAAATTGAAAAAATTAAGTGAATAATTAATAAATTGAACAAATTTTAATAACAAAATTTACTAAACTAATTAAATTAAAAAATTTAGTAAGATCGAATCCAATTCAATTTCTAAAAAATCGGTAAATTTTGAATATGTATAATGGCAAAATTGGTCTTTTATACTCCTACTTATGTTGCATCTCCCAAATTTTGTTTTTTTGTTTTTGTGGATATATCCAGGATGGATTGGGTCGGACTTTTCAACCCAGAATATTTAGATATTATACTGTCCCTGAGAGAATATTGTAAATGTAATTTCCAAACGGTCAACCGAAGCAGTCGATGATAATCATTGAATTGAAGTAGATGTTTTGATTAAGGTAAAAAGATGCTCTCAGATGATATTATTTATTTTTTAAAATTATTATTAAATTACTTAAATAATAATTCGTAATAATGTAAACTCTAGAAAATTATTATTAAACTTCTAATAAATTATGTTAATAGTAATTATTATGCAATTAATTATTGCATATGCGAAAATAATTTGTATAATTTTGTTAAAAAATTTAAAAGAAATATAATAAAAATCAGCCACAAAAATATTTTAAAGAGAATTTAAAATAATAAATATATAAAAATAAATAAATATATAAAAATTTATATCTCTTGAGATGAGTAAAAGTTATAAATTTAAGTGGCTCCTATAAAAAAAAAAGAGTATGATGGTTGGTTTTATTTCTATTTCTCTATTATTATTTTTAGTTTTATTTTAATTAAAAATTAAAATATATTTCGTTGATAATATTGACGTAGTTATATTTTTATTATTAATGATAATTACAAATCAAATAAGACTTAATAATAAGTATTCAATTAATTAAA
>JAOQMP010000002.1:14546040-14558771 GCA_027563575.1 Erythroxylum pedicellare
GGTAACTCCTCTCTCTCTTTATTTGTTTGTTTTTAATTGAATTACTTTACAACTTGATGATGGCTTCTTTTTATCTCTTTCTCTTCCTGGGGGAGTTGCGAAAATGATCGCTTATTGTGCCTTTTGTTTTTCTGGCCGAAGCGGTTTGCTTTTTGGTGAAATTAAGAATCATACTTATTGGATTTTTATATTTCTTCTAAACAAGATCGTCTTTTTCAGTTTGGTTATAAGTTTTGGGAGTGGGGTTGACTTCAAGTTGAGACTTGGGACTTCGAGACACCTTTATTAGCTGCTGCTCACCTACTTTATTTTCATTGTTCTGTTTGTTTGTTTGTTTTTTTCCCCCCTTTTGTCTAATTTCACTTACTTCTTCTTCCCATTGAACCCAACCCAATTTTGTTCAATTTTGGCGCTATTTCTTTTCATTTCTCACGAGGGTTGACGTGGGAAAATTGTTGTTTCTTTTGTGTTTAGCCTTATTATGACCTTGTTTAGCTTTTTTATTTCTTTTCTGAATGATGTTTCTCATGCAAACTTCTATTTAGACATTTTTCTAACATTTTCAAGCATTGGCGTTGGAATTGCGGTAACTTTGACTATAAACATATAATCCCATGTGAATGATTTTAAACGATGTAATCTTCCCATTTGACATTTTGGTTAATAATTATTTGATCATAGTTGCACAATGTGTATACTAAAATTGTTGCTTTAAGTTTACCATTTCCATCCATTTCCATGTCTTATTGGTTTTCCAAATTTCTTAGTCTGAGCAGGAGGTGATCAATGGAGGAAAGTTTAAACGATGTTGCGTCAGGTCATTCTGGAGATGCCCTTTTTCCTTCATGTTCTTCGCTTGAAATTTGGGATATATTTCATAAGCAAATTTGTTGTATCTTAATTAATCTTAGTACTTTTTCTATAGGTTTTGCAGGAACTCCTGCAGCCAATGTTTTTAAGAAAGTGGCTACGGGTGCGTGGGGCATCCCCCTTCGAAATGATTTATACCACACATCAAGTGATGCGAGCTTGTTTTCTACCTCATTGCCCGTACTTCCTCATGAAAAGGGTATGTATACAAGTTATTGTTACTACACATGATTTTTATTGGCAGGAACAATCTATAATTAAACACACCTGTTTCTGGGCTTCCAGTAAACTTGAATGATTCAGAGTATCATGGCCAGTCTGTTGATGATGGTTCACCTGATCTAGAGAAGCTTTGCCTAGAAGATGAATTGAAGGATCCATTTGATGATATTGAAACAAATGCAATAGGGAGCTTGCTTCCTGATGATGATGAGCTTCTGGCTGGTGTAGCCGATGATTTTGACTTCAGTAGGCTGCCCAGTCAAGTGGAGGATTTGGAAGAGGATGATGTCTTTGGCAGTGGTGGGGGGATGGAGTTGGACTTGGACCCACAAGAGAGCCTTCGCATTGGAATTTCAAAACTAAGCTTCTCAGATGGGATAGCAACTAATGGGATTGGCCACTATGCTTTTCCAAATGGTGTGGGGACAGTGGCTGGAGAACACCCCTATGGGGAGCATCCTTCTAGAACATTATTTGTTCGAAACATCAATAGTAATGTGGAGGATTCTGAATTGAGATCTCTCTTTGAGGTAGAATTAAGATTCAGATACATCTTAGCTTCATTTATTTAATCATCTCTGCAGAGTCAGATATATCACTTGTTTGGTCACAATGATGGCTTATTTTAACTGCTTGTTTATAGTCAGATTAACATTCCTTCCGTATTCGGTAATAGGAATTCTCATTTCTTTAATAAACTGTGTTAAATGTTTCGTCTGTACTGAAGAAATTGTGTTTCTCCAGAGTTAGTGACCTAGGAGTCAAATTCTTTTACATCTTACCCCTGAAGGGTATAAGCGGTGGTCTTTGTTTGCAAGATTGAGGCGACACATGATTTGTTTCCGTTGTTATTGGCTTATTATAAATATTTGTAGCCTTTCAGAATCTTAATAAGAAACAGCTGTTAATTTTTTTTCCAACGGTAAGTGCTCCATGTAGCTTCTTGATTTCTCCTTTTCTCTATGGTACCCCCTATGTATTTTTATGTTCTGCTGCTCTCTTGTTACCTTCCCTTTCCATTTCTTCTTTTAATTTACTCTGTAGCTACTGTTCTGAAAAGTCGATGTCTAGATGCACTCCTACTTTCTAATTTCATCTCCCATTCAAGCTAACTTCTTCCCAACGCCCGCAAAAGCGATAGTAAATGAGCAAATGTCTAAGGGCTGGGATTTGGACATCGTTCTGAGGGTATCAGCTCCTGAGAATTATTTGGTTTTGAAAAGTCAGCTCAACTTTTATATGTAGACATGTATGACTTTAATTACGTTTAAATATAGTGACAATGGTCCATTTATATACCTGTACATTGAATAAATCAACAATTGTGTTTGACTTGATTCCTGATCAGCAAGGTGTGATAACCTTTTAATTTTTGCAGCAATATGGCGATATCAGAACACTGTATACTGCATGCAAACATCGTGGCTTTGTGATGATTTCATACTATGATATTCGAGATGCTCGAGCTGCAATGCGTGCATTACAAAATAAGCCATTAAGAAGAAGAAAGTTGGACATTCATTTTTCAATTCCCAAGGTTTAAATAAATAAACCAGTTACGCTTTCACTTACTTTTATTATTTGGTTATTTATCTGAAGTATATTTGTCTTCAGGATAACCCTTCGGAGAAAGATATAAATCAAGGAACACTTGTAGTTTTCAATTTGGATGCATCTGTGTCAAATGACGAACTTCGTCGAAAATTTGGGGCTTATGGAGAGATCAAAGAGGTGCCAATATTTGAAGAATGTGACTGTTGCTTGTACTGCTTTTACATGTCCACTTGTTTTGATAAGATGTGTTCTGTCTGCATTCAAACTACAGATAAGAGAAACACCACATAAACGGCATCACAAATTCATTGAATTCTATGATGTTAGAGCAGCAGAGGCAGCTCTTAAAGCACTAAATAGGAGCGATATAGCTGGAAAGCGTATTAAGCTTGAACCGAGCCGCCCTGGTGGAGCTCGTAGAAAGTAAGTCTGCAAATTTCTAGATTTTGCAATCTATTGTGACTACACATTCTTTGTCCTCAAACTATCCTCTGGTTAAACCTTTGTTATTATAACTATCTTTTGTTGTGAAAAGAGTATATAAATTACAACATTTTGAATGATTTTATTTAGGCATTAATTAGCAAGACTAAGCGGAAACTTCTGCACTTCCTATCATCTTTGGGTATGAATCTTCAACCAGTGACTCGTAGAAATGGGAAAATGACATGGCTTAGTTCTTACTTGACATTTTTAAAGACAATATAAAACTTGACTATTGGTTATTTTACAATTAAAAGCTGATGCTGAATGAAAATTGTTATAACTCCAATAACTAGAATTTTAAGATTTTACCTGATTATGGAAATGCCAAGTTCCAATTTAAGACTGCTTCTTTTCCAATTCTTCATTGGTGAGTGCAATTGTCCTACTTTGTTCATCATTTAAAGCATGAGGGTCTTATTGTTGAAAGAGTGAAACATCCAGGAGAATTTAAATAACTCATGGTTGGAGCTTTTGAACTAATATATGTAGGATGGTGTTGGTTCTGGCAATTCTTAGTGAAGCTGCTTCTTTGAACATCACAGTTATGTCTTTTCGATATTTCATCGATTTCGATGCCAACTCACTATATGTTTCTTTTTCTTTTCATTTGGTAGAGTACTTATGTAAGAAACCTTTGCTTTGACTGTCTCAGTTTCTTGTATCCTCTAATTACGCTACTTCCCTAGTTACCTTCATTATTTTATCAAACTTTTTTCTCATATTTGTTTTAGTACAACGTTTTCATCCAACAAATTTGATATTTTATGAATGGAACTGATAAAAGAGCTTGAAGTTGAGGATCCTTTATCTTTAGCTTGATGCAGCAATTAAGTCAAGAGCTCGAACAAGACGAAGCTCGAAGTTTTAGACATCAAGTAGGTTCCCCCATGGCTAACTCTCCTCCAGGTAAGAGAAATACTTGTTTTTTTTCCCTGAAACTTAACACTTTTTTTTTTGTCTAAATTCCTAGTTTGCTGTGTTGGAAATACATGTTTTTCAGCTCATTCGGCATTACTTCCATGGCAGGTAATTGGACAAAATTTGGCAGCCCTGTTGAGCATAATCTATTGCATGGTCTTAACAAGTCTATGGCCCTTGGAACTTTAAGTCCTGTAAATGGAAGTACTTTGCCTGGGTTGGCTTCTATTCTTCCTCGTGTTTCCAACCCTGCAAAAATTGCTCCTATTGGTAAGGACCAAGGAAGGGCTAACCAGGTCAGTCAGTTGCTTACTAACACAAGCTCAATGCAAGGATCAACACATCAGCACTCTTGTTCCTTCCCTGACCAAAAATTAAGCATAAGTCCTGGCCCTCTTTCTGCTTTTGGTGATTCAAACTCCAAGACATCTGGTATTGAAACATTATCGGGTCCTCAATTTCTTTGGGGAAGTCCGAATCAATACCCTGACCATGTTAGTACAGCTTGGCAGACTCCATCAGTTGGACACACTTTTGGATCCAGTGGACCTGGACAAGCCTTTCCTCCTGCAAGTCGAAATGGTGCTTTCGCAAATGTTCACCATCACGATCATGTAGGTTCAGCCCCCTCTGGTGTTCCTCTTGAGAGGCATTTTGGCTTCTTGCCTGAGTCACCGGAAACATCCTATTTGAATCAAGTTGCTTATGGTGGAGTAGGTTTAAACCGCAGCACAGGAAGTTATATGATGGGTATGTGTGCTCCTACAGCTTTTGGTGCAAGTCTTGGCCTTCAAGGCAGTATGTCTGAAACTGGTTCACCTAGTTTTAGGATGATATCATTCCCAAGGCAAAATCCTATGTTCCTAGGTTCTTATTCAGGACCAGGAACAGTGAATGGTGATGGATTTGCAGAGCGTGGTCGAACTCGGCGAGTTGAGAATAGTGGGAGTCAAATAGATAGCAAGAAGCAGTATCAGCTTGATTTGGAAAAAATTATTAGTGGAGAGGATACCAGGACTACTTTAATGATAAAAAATATCCCTAATAAGTAAGAATAATCAACCAATGCCTTAAATTAGTTATCAATAAATTAGTTATCAAGTATAACCAAGGCAAGTGCTGAACATATCTGTTACCTTTTGCCCATTTAGGTACACTTCAAAGATGTTGCTGGTTGCTATTGACGAAAATCATCAGGGCACGTATGATTTTCTCTATCTGCCAATTGATTTTAAGGTAATTGTGTGTTGAACCAAGTTCTTATGATTGTTTAACTAGGCAATTAAGATGTATTGACAGATGAAGGTATTTGGTTGCAGAACAAATGCAACGTGGGATATGCCTTCATCAATATGGTGTCTCCTTCACACATCATTCCTTTCTATGAGGTTCATTTTGGTCCTTTGATTATGGCATTAATGAATTTGCCAGTGTTATGCATATATATCCTGTATGCTGCCTCCATTATACGATTAAAATATTTGCAGGCCTTTAATGGGAAGAAGTGGGAGAAGTTTAATAGTGAAAAGGTTGCGTCACTGGCATATGCACGAATCCAGGGCAAGGCTGCCCTTGTGGCTCATTTTCAAAATTCAAGCTTAATGAACGAAGATAAGCGATGCCGTCCAATTCTGTTCCATTCTGAGGGTGAAGAGACTTCTGATCAGGTGATAATAGTGATCTTGGTTTTTGCTCCTGAAATTCTTGAAGTTTTTGCAGTATAACTATGACAGTCTGTTCTACTTTTAAGTAGTCCTAGTGAACAGTGTCAATGTGAGTTCTTTTGGAAAAACCACATGATTACTTTGATATAATGTCTAGCTAACCCAGTTTGATATCACATCTGGAGTTATTTGGCCCATTTGCCTATTTGAGTATTTAAGCAATCAGATGATTGTATATGTACTTGTGAATTATATATTCTGGTCAGGACTTTTAATCAACACAATAGTTGAATAATGCCATAAGAAAATGTCTCCCGATTATACCATCCCACACTGATTACAGCTAATTTTCCGAATTTCGGAAACTAATTGGAATAATAGCTATGTAATATATTTTATATGATGTTATCGAGTTCGATCTAATGATTCTGGAATGTCATTGAGTCAAATCACATTAGAGTGCATTTGGATCAAGATGCAGAGAATCTACAAGCTATTAAATGCAAAGAATTGGCTTTAGAAAAATGGGCACGACCCAAAGCAATGACCATGGTTCTGCCTTTTCACAGCCTTTATGTCCTAACAAAACCCTGTACAAAATAATCTAATTCAGTTTTAGAGTTTTTTTTTAAAGAGTAGGTTGTGGTGTCCACATGATATTTTAAATTTCAGGATTCAGGGGTGTAGTAAACTGCTAATTGCTTTTTTTGATTTTTGTGTATGTTATGGTTTCCAGGAACCTTTACTATCAGGCAATCTAAACATATGTATCCGTCAGCCAGATGGATCTTACTCCGGGGATTCATTGGAGAGCCCAAAGGGCAGTCTGGATGAGAAGAATTAACCGGGATCATTTTACTCTTAGCCTTTAAGTGGTGGCTAGGAGCGCTAACATTTGCGTAGGTATTTTCAAATGTACAAATTTGGAAGAGATTCCAAGGAACAAGCATATAATTCCTTGAATGATGTTCAGTATCCACTTTTGGGCCATGGATACTGCATAATATCATATCAGAAGAAGCAGAGAGCATTTTGTTCATATCTAGAGCAAGAAATTGTGATTAACCAAGGAGAAGAATGAGGTGCAGCATTTTGTTGAGAACTGAAGTCAAGTCACTCTGCAGCTGATGCGTACTCATCAATTTGTGCTGATAACCATTCTTCGGACTTCTCTTTTAATCCTAGTTTCATTTCACCTCATTTTGTACCGTGACTTGGTGTCCACTTGCATAAATTATTTATATAGTCATATGCATATATGTCTGTTTGATTATCTGGGATCAAGGGCTGTTTACCAAAATTGTATAGAAAAGGGAGATGAACAGACCCTAATGTCCGGTATAACCCTGTGATATTGGGTCACTTGAGCAGTCAATTTGTTAATGTCACTACTATGTATATTATTGTAAAGGTTTCTCTCTTTTCATCGTACTCCCCTGCCCACATGCATATACAAGCAAATAGAATTTGGGCCTAAATGCATTAGGCACAGGTTAGTGATGAGGATTCAAGTCCTTTGTTATGGTAACTGTCAGTTGCTACGTTGTTATTGGTAAAAGAATAAGGTAACTTTTTTTGTGCCAATCCCATTGAGCCCATGAGATTGACGGGTAGTTGATGGAAAATGTCACCAGTAAAACTTTGTTGACAAAAAATTAAACTTTAGTTACAATTGTAATTCATTAGGGTAAGTTAACAAGACCCCACCTTACCCTATTCCTACACGCTTCTTACGTTGCCTCCCTATCAAGATTTTGAAAACAAGCCTTTTGGTTTATTTCATGCGGCATGGTTTTAAGTATGATGTAAATTAAAATTTACAACGATTAACAGGCATGAAAAATATTTGCTAATCATAAAGATGAAATGAAAAAGTTACATAGGCAAGAAAGCAAGTTTCAATATCATGAGCAGTAGCAGATAGCAGAGTTTCTCCTTATCCAACATATTGGAAATGGATTCCTAGAGATCTCCTTCCTCTTGATCATAGAAATACATGGACCCTTTCAAATTTAAGTATCTCGTTCAAATTTGTAAAGCTTCGGCAATGGACCCTGCAAGACTCAATACCTCAAATGGGGGTTGATTTCCAATAGCTTTGACAGTCTGGGGGCATGAATCCGTGATCCAAAAGTAGGAAAACGCCTTCTCAAAACCTACTAAAGGAACAGGTGGAATCTCATCATACAGCTATCTTTACAAGTTCAAATGGAAAAGTAAACAAATAAAAAACATATACAAGGTAACAGAAAAGGCTTTTATGGGTTGATGTCTTGTATATTTGTAGTAAAACAAGGCAATCCATTTTGAGTTTAGAAAGAATTAGTGTAGAAAGAGTTGAAGCTTCTGACCATTATTCTTATGTATGAATCGCTCCCACGACCGCTTAGGAAACACGCCATGGGTTACATAGGCACTCACTTTTGCTGCACCATGGGCTGCCAAAACTTTCTGAAGAACAAAGAGCAGAAAACAAAAGCCTACCCTCAGATTTCATGTCTTAATTCAACATAATCAATGTTAAACATTCAGATCCCAATGAACTGTTCAACATCGAAGTATATACTATGCATTACTGTTGCAGACATATGGCAAAGTCACATAAACACATAATTCACTAAAAGGGCAATTGTGTTTCCAGAAGAGAACTATATCAAAAACTGATGTCAATTCTTTGCAACCAATTTCCCATGCCAAGATTATGTGATAAGGGCCTATAAATAGTAGGATGGTTGACGCCTGGCTTCTCCCTCAAATTCCTGTCTTGAATCTTAGAGCCTTATGAGTTTTGGTCCTTTTAACAGCTTCTTGGATCACAAGACAAATAGGGCAGTTGAAGTTGAACTTTTGCTCTGAATCTTCTCATAAACTAGCAATCGCCACAGTGAGTATCTCGGTCTGGATTCTACTAGATGGGAGGAAGGCAAACATCTTTTAATGTAGAGGGGAAAAAATATCAGTTTCCATGAAGAATTAGAAAAGGATGCCATAGCAGAAAGCTAAATCAGCTGATATGTTCTTTAAATAAAGATCACTTTAGCTAGAGCTCATTAGCAAACTTTAGAAATCCAATTGAGCATTCATTTAGTTGAAGTCACTTATTATCACGTCTTTCCGATCTCCTAAGTTTGACTGCAAACTCTCAAGCCTCCTTTTAATACTTCAAACATGTTTCATTCAGTATGGAAAATGTTGCTATATTCTACACAAATAAAAGAACAGGAATGAAAAACAGAGTGAAAGCATCAATGCTATGGCTAATTTGTACTAACGTGGGTAATTAAAGTCTACATCACAGAAAATTTTCACTTTGCTTTTTCCCCTCATCCTATATACAGGAACATTTACAAATAAGTTTCAACAACAGATTTATAAAACAAGGGATTGCAGGATAACTTCAAATCTTACTTGGCATTCAATAAGCGTGCCTCCAGATTGCACCAAATCATCAACAATAACAACATGGTAACCAGCAGGATTTCCCTCCTTTAGACGAACTATCCTCTTATCCCCTTCACGAACCTTTGTGCACACTACCTGAAAGTTGGAAACTTTATTTATGCGATGAAATGATTGTAATATTAAATTCAGGAACCATAAAGTGCAAACTAACCACAGGAAACTGATCTAACAGTTTGTGGAATCGCTTCCAAGCACCATCATCTGGAAAAGCTACAACAATCTGCAAAAGTTCAGATTGCAAGCAATGAACTATCCTTAATTTCCAAAAGAACTATCCTTCTTGCATTCTCAGTGGAGATGACAAGGTTGATAGTAACAGGAGCAAGAGGAAGTAATTTCTAGAATCCCGAACAAGAACAATACATTTCAAGAAGACAAGCGCCGTCATGAATACCTTATCAGCATCAGGAAGCTGATGAAGACGTTGCTTCAACAGAGGGATCCCGGTCTCAAACAAAGGCAAAACATGGTCTCCAAAATAAAATCGTTCCTGCAAAAAAAGGTTCGTTGAAACATAATTATTTAGCAACTCGATATCTGACAACAAGATTCAGAAAGTGGTCCAAATCTATATGAACAAAAGTGAAAAGATGAGATATCTCAGTGCTTTTCAAGTCTTGCATAAGCTTATGTATTTAGAGTTTAACATCTAATTTAACCCATGCATTTCAACTCCAATTCTACACAAAGATTAGCAGGCCACCCAACGATAGAATGAAGATTCCTAAATAGATCATCAAAGAGTTCGAATCTGAGATCCGCACCATTTTTTAAAATTCTATATCAGGAGACGTATAGAGTATCATGATTCCCGTAAACTACATTTATTGTTCAATGATTTAGTCAAAATGTATAAACAGGAAGAGGAGAAACAAAATAATTGTAGAATAGCAAAGATCACCCAATAATAGGAGACGATTGCAAATGGTTGCATGCAAGCCCATGGGTGATATAGCACAATGTGAACTTCTCCTTCCAATCTCTTAATCAGCCAAGTAATTTTCCAAATGATCTCACTTTCAATGTCAAAATTTTCAAATTGAGAAAGGGTAGTCTTTTGCTACACTGCAAAATAAGTTAAGTAAATGCACGAAGAAAGCCACCCTTCGACTATCCTTTTCCTTAAAACTAGCTCTTGACCGGTAAAACCTTAATAAAAAGTAAAATTTTAATAACATTGTTCAAGAAATTTTGCAGAGGTAACAGGCTACCACTATGTCAAAAGGTAGATCTAGTGGAAAACTCAACACATCGATTCTGGAGTAAAATAACTGTCAACAAATGTAAATGAACGTCCAAACATACTCCACCAGTCCGGACGTATTAGAAAAGCCAAAACTAATTGAATAACCATGAGATCAGGAAAAATGAGAGCACATATAGAACATTACTAGAAGTCTGGATAAGTAATGATTTTAGTTTAGGCTGAGACATTGGAAAAAGGAAAACCTGAAGGGCATGAATGTCATAGATGACAAGGCTAGTGGGGCCACCCCTTGATATTGGTATATTTGACAATATCCTTGCCAAGGTAAATGCAGTTGCAACATCCCCTTCTTCTTCCATCCTCTCAAAGGAGCCAGTAGGAAAGAATGGCAGAACCAGTGTAAAAGAAGCAACAAAAAGGCGCGGAAGTGCATATATTACAGAAAGTTGTTCAAATATAACTGCCGGAGAACTAAACGATGCAAGAAATGCAACATGCTGACCGCGTATGTCATGCGCATTGTTTATATAAAGGTTTGGAAATCCGTCGTCAAAGTTCCTACCAAATTCAAGAATGTTCCATCAATAATAACTCTTATGTAATAGTGATCCTCTGCAAAAACAAAACTATACTTAAACCTTTTTAATCTTTAGTACAATCAACCTAACAGTTACAAAAAATGTATTCAATTTTCATATGAAAGCAGATACCTGTTTTCCAAATCAGATGTTCCGTTAGTACTGGTAAACAGGATCTCCAACAGAAGAACTATAAATCTGTTCTCACCTAAAGTTTAATATTTTTATGTAAACCTGCATGCTAAAATCTCCGTTCATATCTACGCAATTGAAAATGCTGCAACTTTATAATGTTAAGACAAAATGGCAAAAACATGAGTATATCAGAAATGTCCAAATCATAACGAGGCCATAATATCGATTGAAAAATACGATACCATTCACATATGTATAGATTTGTGTGAGAGAGAGATAGATGCACCTCCAGTTAATTGACTGCAGCGTGATGAGGTCAGATTGAGCAGCAATCTTCACTGCAATGTCTTCACATTCAATACAGTAGAAGAGAAGCACTTGTTTCTTCCTCTTTTGGTGCTGCTGTAGCTTGGTTTGTACTTGAGTCTCAGCGTTTCCCCCCATTTGAGCTTTTAACTCTTAGCTACAAGACGCAAGTACAGACAGATTACAACTTTTAGTCTGAACTGGTTTGCTGCTATGAAAGAAGTAAAACTATTGGTCCTTGAGTGAACAGAGGAGAATTGAGAAACCGACGGTTTTGATTAGAATCAGAGTAGTTAGTAAGAAAAGTCCAATACGAGTTACTGTTCTCAAAGAGGGAAAAAGTAAAGAATTTGAGTCCTCCATCAAAATGCAGACCGAAGGAATAGATACAAATTACCATATACCGAAATCATAAAGTACAGTAAACAAGTTTCATTCCACGGTTCCAGGGATTTTCGGCCTTGTGCTTCTACAAAGAAGGACTTGAGCTCTTAAAGACAAATATAGCTTATCCGGTGGTTTGATACTAAGAACTCATCGGCTCTAACTCTAGCGTGCAAGATTCTCAATATCTTAACAGTGAAAGTAAACAATCAAATGAACAGCGGTTTCTTAAATATAGCCCCGACTCTTAAAAGCAAGACACCAATTGTTATCACTGACAACAAGCATTCTGCAAAACAGAATTGTTACCCATAAAGGGTGCAACAATGAAACACACAAGTCCCAAACACTGACAAGTTGCAAAAACTCCGAAAACCAGAGAAAGAAGTAAAATTTGATGGGTTCAGTTCATTAAAACAAAACGTTTGAAAGCCATTAGTCAACCAAACCGCAGATTAAGTAACCCATAAGGCAAGAGAGTTGATACATGGACACAGAAAAAATGAAAGGAAAAAGAGAGGAAGTGGCGTACACACCTGAGAGCAGAATTTCGAGGAGTGCTGTGAAAGGATAGGAGCAGACGCAGACACACCACAACCGAGGGTGAGTTAAATTGAAGAATGGTCTTCATTAATTGCTGATTTTCTGTGTCTTTATTCCTCCTTTTCTCTTTTACCCTGTTTTTTGGCGTACACTTTACGTACATATTTACATATATATTATATATAAAGAGATATGGCAGAGTTAAGAATAAATAGATCTGGATGGGATTAAGGTATTTTTTATAGCTGAGAATCGGATGGTTTAAAGATACCTTCCTATTAGGGGTATTTAAGAAAACCTGTGAACTTGTGAATCAGATCTAAACTGCATGAACTGAACCTATAAATAAGGTTAATCGAACCTGAGTTTAAGTTTGGTTCGAACCGAACTTGAAAAATCAAG
>JAOQMP010000002.1:14571514-14587111 GCA_027563575.1 Erythroxylum pedicellare
CCGCCGCGGTGTAAGCTAGAGCAACTCTGGACACAAGCTGTGATCGTAAAGCTACTGGGAAGGAGGATAGGCTTCCAAACCATCGTTGCGAGGCTGAAGAACTTGTGGAAACCACGAGGACCCATCAAGATCGTGGATCTGGAGCATGAGTACTTCCTTGTGCGTTTCAGGCAGATTATATCCACTCCCTCACCAACGGACCGTGGATCATTTACGGCCAGGCGCTCTTGGTGCAGCGATGGACACCCACTTTCAGATCGGCACAAGGACAGCTCCACCGCGCAGCTGTTTGGATCCGCTTCCCAGACCTTCCTATTGCACGGTACCATCCAAGCATCCTCACGGCCTTGGGAGATCTTGTTGGAACCACTGTCAGAATTGATGAAGCCACCTTACTAGCATAGTGAGGAAAGTATGCCCGGATTGTGGTCGACATAGACCTGCCCTCTCTATTGTAGAACATTGTGCAGATGGACGGGGAAACGCTTGGAGTTGTTTATGAAGGCTTGCAGTAAATATGCTACACCTGCGGAAAAATTGGGCATGAGACTACCGTGTGTCCTCAGCGACCAAGGGCCACACCTGCACGTCCCAAAAATCCTGCAGAAAGACCAGGCTCGTCGGCTACGGAGACAACACCATTAGCAACACCTGGAACACCAGCAGGAGACAACATTAAGGGAAGGCAACTGTCGAGAGCACCAACGGTTATAGACCTTGGATTCAGGTCCAACGCAAACCGAGAATCCCTCCACAACATCAAGCACAGCCAATGCAACGTACTGAAATGGGCAGGAAAAATGAGTCTCTTCAGAGGAGAGGCTCGAGGTTTACCCTCTTGTCGAATAGGATCAGTTGGAGACAACAGATGGGACAGTAGCAGAGGTTCCATTAACCAGTCGCATGTTGGGCCTAGGAACAAGATTGGAACTGACTCAATTTATGGGCAAAGGAAAAGACCAGATATTGAAGTCTACTAGGCCTAAACCCAGAAAGGGGTCCAAAGGCTAGATCGAAGCCTAAACGTAGAAAATCAGGGAAGAAAGTTCCAGGACCAATGTACCTCAGGAGCCGGAAAAGGACACAGTCCCACAAATCCAACCACAACCCACCATCGGAGAAAAAAATATAACGATAGAAATCGAGTCCCATACGGAAATGGTATGTGACAGCCAGTTGTTTGAAGACAGAGAACTGGTTGCTGAAGAGAGACTCCAATTAATGGACGTAGTTGAGGCCCAGGAGGAGATTGGGATAATTAGTGAGGATACTAAAATGCCCAACCCAGACCCTCCAGACATAGCAGCTGGAGAGGGAAGCCCAAACACTATGCATCAACTGCCCTACGAAGAGGTGCACGAGACACAACCTCAGGGAGATGGCTCTAAGGAAGTCCCCAATGGAGACACAACTTTTAATTAGTTTTTTTCTCTATGTGGATATTAGTTTGAAATTGTCAAGGGGTCAGAGGGAAGAAACTCTATGCCATACTCCGTAATTACATTAGACATTTTAATCCTGGTATCCTCGTTTTGATGGAAACCCGAATTAGTGGTCCTAGGGCCAATAAAGTAGTTAGTACTTTTGGGTTTTGATTACTCGTTTAAAGTAGAGGCAGAGGGTTTCCCTGGAGGGATATGACTTTTATGGAAGGGGGACTTCAATATCTCAATAGTCTGGCACATCGCCAATTTATTCATACCACGATCAAGTATGCTACTTGCTCGTTTGATTTTATAGCGGTCTACGCAAGCTTGCAAGCCTCTTCCCAAACCTACCTCTAGCTGATTTTAAGATGGGTAGGAAACTCTATTCATAGATCTTGGTTCATAGGAGGGGACTTTAATGCTAAATTGGAGTCAACAGATAAACGGGGTGGAGCTAAGACTACACGAACAGTGAACAAAAAGTTTCAAGATTAGGTACACGAAAGTAGCCTATATGATCTTGGTTTTATAGGCTCCAAGTTTATGTGGCACTGAGTATTTTTCCAAGCTAGGTTGGACATAGTTTTTGGCTCGACGGCTTGGCTACAAGCTTTTCCTCAAACAGAAAACCACCACTTACCTTTCCTTGGGTCCGACCATAGACCCACGCTGGTCCATCTGTAACATCAGGCTCCTAGATTAATTGGGTCTCCAATGTTTAGATTCCAAAATGCCTGGCTCACACATCCATGGTTTGATGAAGTAGTCGCAACGCATTGACTACCAATCGAGGAGATGATGAGTAAATCTTTAGCCCTTTTTTCCGCTCAACTCATGAGTTGGAATAGATTAGATTTTGGGAATATTTTCCAACGAAAAAAACGTCTAGTAGCGCGACTTTAAGGCATTTAGAGGGCAATGACAGGAGATAAATTGAACTATCTTTTAGAATTGGAGGAAAAACTTAGTGGGGAATTGATGCAGGTATTATGTGAGAAGGAAATTTATTGGCATCAGAAAGCCTAATATGACTGGATCTTGAAGAGTGATAAGAATACAAAATACTACCATACCCTTACTCTCTCTAAGAGGAAGAAATTGAAGATAAAGTGACTCATTGACTCTTATAGGACACAGATTTCTGAACCGATACAACTGTGCAAGTTAGCACGGGATTACTTCGTCAATTTGTATACCCAGGAAGAAGGGCCCATACACTGTTACCCGAGCTTAGGAGCATTCCCACTGCTCTCGAAAGCTAGACTGCACGCTTTAAATCAGCCAATCCAAGATATCGAGATCAAGGCAACAGTTTTTGACATGAACCCGAACAAAGCTCCTGGAGTAGATGGTTTCAATGCCTTATTTTTTTAAAAACAATAGGGGTCGGGCTGAAGGTGATGGAGTACATTAAGGAAGTTTTAGGCTGAAAAGATGGGAACATGATTTAAATCAAACTAATCTAGTCCTGATACCCAAAGTTCCCTCCCTAAGGACTATTGCGCAATTCTGACCGATTAGCCTCTACAATGTGCTGTACAAGATAATTTCCAAAGTTATAGTAAATCGGTTGAAAAACCACATGGATTGGCTAGTACAGGTGCCTCAAAGCAGTTTTATTCTTGGAAGACAAATAACTGATAATATTATCATCGCCCAAGAAGTCATCCATTCAATGGGCAAAAAGAAGGGAAAGACCGGGTTTTTGGTTATCAAGGTGGATTTAGAAAAAGCTTACGACTGGATTCGATAGGACTTTATTCAAAATACCTTAAAGGACATTAGGATTCAGGACAATTTAATTTCGGTCATTATGAAGTGTGTGTCAACGGTGACCTTGTAAGTCGCTTGGCAAGGCACAGTTACTGATCCCTTTAGCCCATCACGAGGTATTAGACAAGGAGACCCGCTCTTGTCCTACCTTTTTGTACTATGCATGAAAGGCTAGGGCAACTTATCTCGAGAAAGGTGGAACAAGGCCTATGGAGACCGATAAAACTAAGCCTTATTGGGTCTCAATTATCCCAACTCTTTTTTGCTGACGACCTAGTTCTTTTTGCGGAAGTTACGATTACTCAAACCTAAGTTATCACAAGCATGTTGGAAGAGTTTTGTAGGACGTCTAGTCAGAAAATGAATATTGACAAAACTTGAATTTTCTGCTCAAAGAACATACCCCCAGCACTTGAGTGTAGGCTCAGTCAAGACCTGCACATTTCTCATACGAACAATCTGGGGAAATATCTAGGAGTCCCGTTGTTACATGAGTGGACTTCAAGGCAAACTTATCAATATATCCTAGATAATGCACACAAGAAACTTATAGGATAGCAGGCAAGGGTACTGTCTCTAGCAGGAAGAGTTAGACTTACCCAGTCTGTGATATCGACACTGCCCATTTATACGATGCAAACAGTTAGACTTCCGAGGCTGGTGTGTGATGACTTGGAGCAAATCATGCGAGATTTTATTTGGGATTCAACGAGTGAGCACAGGAAAATGCATCTAGCAAATTGGGAAACCGTATGTAAGCCCAAAAAAGCGGGAGGCCTGGGCATTAAACGAATTTGCACTTCCAATGACGCTTTATTATCTAAGTTGGGTTTAGCGATGATTACACAGCCTCAAGCTTTATGGGTCAAGATCTTGAGAGTTAAATATCGCATAGACCCATATCATATATCTCCTACAATAGATAGGGCCGGGGCTTCGAGCATTTGGAGGGGAATCTCTACAACTTGGTAGGTTGTTCGCCAAGGTATAAAATGGAAGCAAGGTAATGGAAAGAGAATCCTATTTTGGATAATTGGTTATAGGACTAGGGACCTTTTATCTACGTGGCGACCTCCTCAATACCTGAAAGCATACTATACACTTTTGTTGTAGATTTCAAGAATGAGGATAGCAAATGGAAATGGAATTTATTCCAACATACCTCCCCTCCACCGTTTGTCTGGATATCGCGTAGGTCCCCACTCTTGTAGATAGCACAGCAGAAGATATTTTACAGTGGGGACCAACAACGCATGGACTTTTCACAGTGGAGTCAACCTACGACTTAATTGCAGGGAGTACCACCGAGGAGAATAATAGCCTTTGGGAATTAATTTGAAAATGGGCAGGGCCTTAATGAATTAAGACATTCCTTTGGTTAATGACTAAAGGAAAACTGATGACTAATCAACAAAGAGTAACGCGCCACCTCACGACGTATAGCAGATGTCACAATTGTGGCCAAGAAGAGTCTACTCTCTATGTCATTAGGGATTGCCCGAGAGTAAAAGCTTTCTAGGAAAATTTCCCACTGGAGCTATTTGATACGGATTTCTTCCTACAAGATGAGGGGTTGTGGGTGAAATCTAACCTTATGAAGCAGGTTCAAGTGCGGCAGTTAGACTGAGCTTCTATCTTTGGAGTAGCCTGCTGGTTTTTATGGCACTGCTGCAACAAAAGTGTTTTTGAATTTGACTTCACTTGGCCAGCAGAAGGTAACTAGGCTGTTATGGAGTACGTAGAATGTATAGAATAGGCAAGGGCAGTGGAAAGTTGTATGATGCCATCACCGGGATTACCCATGGGGAGTTGAGTTGGGTGGACAAAACCACCAGAAGACTGGGTCAAGTTAAATACTAATGGAACAGTAAAACAAGGACTAACGTTGCTACTACGGGGGAGGGGGGTTACTTAGAGACTACCACGGTTAGTGGTGCGGTGGGTTCATTTAGCACATTAGACGAGACTCGTCGTTGGGGAGTTCATTTAGGACTCACCTTGACTTGGACACTGGGTTATCGACGACTCATAGTATAATTGGATTCCTTAGAAATTATAAACATCCTGTCCTTATCCAATACAACTTTATTTAATGATAATTTTTTAGTGATAGGTACCCGTGGATTAATCCAACAAAAGTGGGAGGTGCATCTTCAGCACGTTCAACCTGAAGGGAACCAGTGTGTAGACAATTTGCCCTCAATCGCAACTCTAGCCAGTCCAAGATTGCATATTTTTTGAAAATCTCTGTGGACAATAATAGAGCTCATTTATCGAGACAAACAACGAGTATTGTACTGCAGATTACTGCACTGCTCTATTTTTAGCTTTTAGTTTATTTTCCTTTGAAAAAAAAAGAAGGGCGGTTTGCTAGCACTAACTAAGCAAATACTCGGTAAAGGCTCACTAAACGCAAAGGCAATCCATGTACAATGGATTGTGTTTTCAAAAAGCGTCCATTAATTAGCCATGTTATGCTCTGAGCACCCTACCAGCTGGAATACTGTACTTCCCAAAACTTGACAAACTTGCATGAAAAATTGTGAGCCATGCAATAAAACTATCATTTACTCCTCAGAGCTGTCAACCCCACCCAACAATTTTCATTTAGCTGTGAATGTGTGCACAGGGGACTCTTGAGGTTCTTCTGGATCTGAATCCATTTTCAATTTCAAAAGGACCAATCCCATAGTTAGATAAACAATACCACCTGTCTGGTTGACTTGCCTCCGCCAATAAAAAAGCTTTAAATGGTCAAAATTTACAGTAATTTAATCCCATCCATCTCCTAACTTGTGATAATAGATTAAACTCAGTCAACTTGTGACCGCCAGGCACAGTACAGGAAGGTTGGTCTGACATCAGACTTTGTCAAAAACTCCATGGTAAAGGTCTCTTCGACGGCTACCGTTCACACAGAGGCAGAGCCAGCAGGGGATACTTCCAAGAAAGTCTTGGGATCAATTGGTTGTTGCACGCTCAACAGTATTTCACCAAGAAATATATGTTACTTTTTTTCCCCGAATTCTTGAGTTGCAACAATTTCCAAGGCATTGGTAGTATATTAGATTACCAAAATGTGAAATTGTCTTTCCTATCGACTTGCATGATTAATTTGATATGTAATGCATAATATAACTAACTCGTACAGAATTCTAAATGATATAGTTAGTTGTTATGGTCACTTACTTCACGTTATAGTTTGGTGAACACTTAATCATTTGATTTGGATGTATAATTATCATACATGTCTTTGGCATTGAATTCCACATCAGTCTGAACTGACTAGCCTCACATGTTCTAACAAGAAGAAAAAAGACAAAAGAAATGAGAAGTTTGTGATCGATGCAACCCTTTTCTTATATATATATATATATATATATATATATGTATGTATCTTGAAATAAAGTGTGTTTATTTAAATAGAATTGTCAAACATGAAATAACATACACATGTTCGTCAGAGAGAAAAAATGTCAAAAAAGAAAAAGCGCAGAAGACATATGGGACGGTCACCAACAAGCTAACCTACCATTTACTGTGTGCAACGAAGATAGAATCCATAGAATTGTGCAGAAGCATGCATGTTATGAAGCACATAGGACTCTGTTAACAAGTTGTATGCAGCAATTAATGCTAGCGGTGTGGCTAACCAAATCCAAACGGATTAGTCGATCACTACGTATCTTTCCCATCTAATGACTCTATAAATATTCTCTGCTTCTCTTTGTGTCCTTCACAACCCTCTCCAGTTTTTTGGTCTCAACTTTCTCTCTTTCTTTGTGCTCATAGTTACTGCTCATCTTTTACTTGATACGGTATTCGAATATATCAGAAGGTATAATCATGGTCTTGGCTATGGTTATTCTCAGGCTTGCAGACTGGATCTTGTACCAGCTGTTGGCCAACTCATGTTATAAGGCTGCAAGAAAGTTGAGAAGTTATGGCTTCTTTTTAAAGAATCCATCTCCAAAATCATCTCAACAACAATCTGTTTTGTTCCCAAATGTGATCAAGTGTAGTCTAGAGAATAGACGTTCTGATACTGTGGTTTGTGATATTGACGGGGGTTTGTTAAGAACCAAATCCTTCTTCCCTTACTTCATGCTTGTTGCTCTTGA
The DNA here is from genome assembly GCA_027563575.1 of Erythroxylum pedicellare. Lineage (NCBI taxonomy): Eukaryota > Viridiplantae > Streptophyta > Magnoliopsida > Malpighiales > Erythroxylaceae > Erythroxylum > Erythroxylum pedicellare. The sequence goes on from JAOQMP010000002.1 coordinate 14,578,836, forward strand.
AGGTGGTAGCATCTTCAGAGCATTCTTGTTATTACTATCATGTCCCATTATATGGCTTCTGGACTATGAGAGCAAAATGAGGGTTATGATATTCATTACCTTTTGTGGGCTTAGATTGAAAGATATAGATATTGTTGGTAGAGCTGTTTTGCCCAAGTTTTACCTTGAGAATCTTCATCTTCAGGCGTACGAGGTACTATCAGCAACTGGGTCAAAGGTTGTTTTCACGAGTGTCCCTACAGTGATGGTACAAGTTTTTCTCAAAGAATACTTAGAGGTTGACAAGATTATAGGGACTGAGCTACACACAGCTGGCCGATATTTCACAGGCTTGGCTTCTGATTCTGGATTAATTGTAAAACAAAAAGCTCTGAAGGATTATTTTGGAGACAAAAAGCCTGACCTAGGCCTTGGAAGTTCAAACATCCATGATCTTCCCTTCATCTCCCTCTGCAAGGTATGTCCAGCAAGGAAAGCTACTTTTGTGTGATTTTGTTTGTCTCAGCGTCTGTGGTTGAAGCAGTGCCATTTCACCGTCTTTTCTGGAGACAACAATGTGTATATATATATTTGTTTTACGTGCTCTTATAGACATCAACCTGAGAATGAGGAAATGAACATGGCCATGTCTTTTAATGGAGAATCTGTATTTGCATGAAAAAGGTTTCCACTTTTAAACTGCAAGATGGATAAGTTTCTTGCGAACTCCGTTATTATTTCTGTTCTTGAAACGTTTGAATGTTACAGGAAGCTTATGTGGTGAGCAATGAAGACATCAAGGGGTTTTCAAGTTCAGTAATGACAAGAGACAAATACCCAAAACCTCTTGTATTTCATGATGGAAGGCTCGCTTTCTTGCCTACTCCGAAAGCAACTGCTGTGATGTTCATTTGGCTACCCTTTGGACTCGGGATTTCCATTTTCAGGATATTTGTTGGTACAGTGCTTCCATACAAATTAGCAATATTGTTGGGCACATGGAGTGGGGTCGACATAAGGGTCAAAGGGGTAAGCCCTCCAAATTGCTCAGGTCCCAAAAAAGGAGTCCTTTATGTTTGCACCCACAGAACCCTCCTGGACCCTGTTTTCCTAAGCACCTCTCTGGCTAAGCCTTTAACTGCTGTCACCTATAGCCTGAGCAAAATGTCTGAATTAATTGCCCCCATTAAGACTGTAAGGTTAACGAGAGAGAGGAAACAAGACGGGGAAACAATGCGAAGGTTATTAAGCGAAGGCGACTTAGTGGTATGCCCTGAAGGGACCACTTGTAGGGAACCTTACTTGTTGAGGTTTAGTTCACTATTTGCTGAGTTAGCTGATGACATCGTCCCCGTTGCGATGAACACTCGAGTAAGCATGTTTTATGGGACAACTGCCAGCGGGCTCAAGTGTTTGGACCCTATTTTCTTCCTGATGAACCCTAAACCTAGCTATCACATAGAGATACTTGAGAAGTTGCCAAGAGAGTTCACATGTGCAGGTGGCAAATCGAGCTTTGAAGTGGCAAACCATCTCCAGAAGAAATTGGCTAAGGCTCTGGGATTTGAGTGTACAAATCTTACGAGGAAGGACAAGTACATGATTCTAGCAGGAAATGATGGAGTTGTAAATGATAAGAGGAAGAGACACCAGCATTAACGTTTAGCATTAGCAAAACCTTTTAATTGTTATGCATGTATGGCCAAGATTTATCAGTATGGATTATCTTAAAAGTAATTTTCTAAACTAGATACAAGTTTCTTTGTTATATCAATGGGCATCGATCCCTTGAGTGGTCCTTATGTCGTGCATTGGTAACTGAGTTTTCTTTTTAGATCAGTGATTTGTAGCTGTTGTAGCAGAAAAATATCCAACTTCGAGCATCTGAACATCTCACAGAGTGTCATATCAATTGCTGCGGCATCGGTACAGCCTTCAAGTTCTTGTCTAGTTTTGAACTGGCCAATAGTAAAGCAACAGATCTTCAACAACGTCTAACCAAGACGTTATTCGACATAAACACGTTTGGGAAGAACTATCAACTGCTGGACAAAATAGATTTTGGATAATATATCTGAAACATATCGGTGCCCTGCGTCGGTCGTTTGGAACATTAACAATATAAGATAACCTGGTTCACCGTCTACAATTATGTGCCGTTTATTGGAGTGCAAGATAGGACTAATGCTTCAACTTTGTCAATACCTTCCCTAATGTCAAGGACTCAGTTTCTCTCAAATGCTGTTCTAGTGATCGTAACTCTTTATGGGCAAATTATATAATGCTTTGGATTGGTATTGCTCCTCGATTTTATTATACATTGAAGTCCCCTCTGAGATAGGATTAAACAAGGAGATAACGTTTGGTACGTAGGATAGGATGGTCCCGTATGGTCTCCCATTTCTGTTAAATGTGGTACTTTTACTGTGAAAAACATCGATAGACAAATATCTTTCTTAAACCAAAATATCAAAAAACAAATAATCTTCAAAGAAGCAAGGAATGCGATGGAGGGTGTAATGGTGACCTTTCATTGCAAGCAATTCCATTTCAATGCATAGTGGTGAATTTATATCCATCTGCTCATATTCAAGTATCACACTGACGCACCATAATTAATTAAGAGCACTAAGTTCAGGCTTACTATATACTATATATACTTGATGGGTTGCTCTACACTTCCTACTCCTAGTGCTGTGCACAAAAAGATACACGTGACATTTCCTTATGCCCGTGACATTTCCTTACTTGGAAATGTATTAGCGGTTGAATGGGAGTCTGGATCCTCTATTCAATTTTATGATGTCTTATTCTATTCCATGAATCTCAGTCATTCATTTATGCAGGTTCTGCATTTATTTATACGGGCCCTGCATAAATGAATGACTGAGATTCATGGGACAGAATAAAGGCCCGTATAAATAAATGCAGGATCTGCATAAATGAATGATTGAAATTTATAGGACAGAATAAGACACCGTAATATTAAACAGAAAATCTTATCTCGTATAATGGGAGGCATTAAATGTACTACATTGGGAAATGTGCTTCGATGCATATAACGGTGAATGCAAAGGTACTGAATTAGATCACTTGTTCTACAAACACTGTGCTTATTCTGTTCTGAGATTAAAACGTCGACTAAATTAGATCAACTGTTATGCAATTGCTGTGCCTATTCTCTTTTGAGATTAAAACGTCGACACTTTAATAAAACCAAATCTCTTGGCTTTAGTCTCGCTTAAGCGAAGCCGATACTCCGTCGTTCTTTTGATTTTGCTTCCCACTTTACTTCCATCCTCCTTTTGCATTAATTCATGGAACATCTCCTTTCTAGGCTAAGGTATGCTTTTAACCAACAAAGCTTCGTAATTTTGTTCTATATCAACTACATCTAGGTATCTTCTGTTTTTCATTTCTTTAGTGATTGGATGATATGCTTCTCAAATTTGTTCAAGTTGCCCATGGTTAAACAAACCTATTAGAATATAACATAACTGTACATTCATCATTAATATTGACAACTGTAAAGTTCAAATAAACCATACACGTGTATGGTTGATATCCTCTACTGTAAAAAATTCTGTTATGATAACTGTATATATCATACCGAGCATCATCTGTGAGGAGTGCTCAGAATTATTAATCTTTTCTGTTATATTGCTTTTTTCTTTGTCTTGGTATCAGAGCCTTTGCACTGAGATTGTCACACCATATCATCGATGGCTGCTTTAGGTTGATTCCAAGTTCTATTAATAGCGAAACAATCCATTTTATTTCAGCAGCACCATCTGCCAAAGCTCTATATTCTGACTCAGCGCTGGACCTTGAGACGATTCTTTACTTGCGAGAAGCCCAGGAAATCAGTTATCTCCTAAATAAATACAAGTTCCAGCTATAGATCTTCTGTCATCTACATCGGTTGCCCAGTCAGCATCTGTAAAAGCTACCAGTTGATAACTCCTCACTGGTTTGATATGCAAGCTCAGCTGATGTGTGCCTTTCAGATATCTAAATATTCGTTTTACTCCTTGAAAATGTGTTTCAGCAGGTTGAGTTATAAATTGACTCAGTTTGTTAACCGAGAAGGCTATATTAGGTCTGGTTGTGGTGAGATATTGAAGAGAATCTATTGCTCTGCGATAGAGAGAAGGATCAATCATAAGAGGACCAGTTTGACTCGAGAATTTTCGCCCAGTTACCATAGGAATTGGCATAGCAGCACAATTATCCATTTTGAAGTGCTTCAGTACATCTAATGTGTACTTCCCTTGATTCAAGTAGATGCCAGTATTATCTCATTGAACTTCAACTCCTAGAAAATAATATAAAGGACCCAAATCCTTCAAAGCAAAATTAGAATTAAGCTTTCGAACAAAAACTTCAAGATAGTGTGAGTCATTACCAATCACTAGAATGTCATCCACGTAGATTAAAACCAGTACAGCAAGTTTATCAGTGCAAAGATAGAACAAGGATATATCACTTTTGGCATTTTGAAAACCCCATTTCTGGAGAGTGAATCTCAGTTGATCAAACCAAGCACGGGGTGCTTGTTTGAGTCCATAGATTGCTTTCACAAGCTTACATATATGATGTGGACGTTGTGGATCATAGAAGCCTTCTGGTTGCTTTATATAGACATCTTCTTGAAGGTAGCCGATGAGGAACTCATTGTTCACGTCTAATTGTTTTATTTCCCAGTTGAAGGTTACGACTATGGTTAGCACAATTCAAATAGTTGTAGCTTTAACTACAGGGCTGAAGGTTTCTCCGTAATCTACCCTAGGAGCTTGTTGATAACCCTTTGCCATAAGTCGTGCTTTGTGCTTAAGAAGAGATCCATCTGCTTTAAACTTGGTCTTAAAGACCCATTTGTAGTCAACGAGCTTTTGGGTGCCATCGTATGGTATAAGAACCCATGTTTTGTTTCTTTGTAGAGCATCAAATTCATTTAGCATGGCTTGCTTCCAGTGAGGGAGAGAGAGAGCTTCTGTTATGCTTTTGGGTTTGGAAGCTTGAGAAGACTGGATTATGTGTTTACTTTCAATAAGTCCAACGTAAGGAAGTTTAGGTTTGAATATACCAACCCTAGATCGAGTAATCATGGGGTGTAATTCAGATTCTTGAGCTGCACTACTGTTTGAAGATCTGATTCATTTTCCTCACTTGAAATAGACTCATGTGTTTGTTGAGCCGAAACAATGTCATTATCTGTTGGCGTAATATTTGGACTTAGAGCATGTAGACTTGAGTTGGGTGACCTTCTTTCGGCTTCTAAGCCGGGACTGCTTGTGGCTTGGCTTGATGAACTGACACTAGCCGTTTGAAGAATAGTCGTTGGGTTAGCCATTGTTGAGTTTTTTGTGCCAGGAAAGATTACCAAGGTGGGGACGACACTGTCATTGTTAGGTGTTTGTGCACTTCTGTTTAGAAAGCCTGTACTATAAGGAAAGCTCAAAGAGTCAAATACTACATGACGAGAAACATGTATTCTTCCAGTTGAGCTGAAACATTTAAAGCCTTTATGTTGAGGTGCTGGACCTAAATATACGCACTTTTGACTGTGATATTGAAACTTATATGAGTTATATGGTTTAAGGCAAGGGTAACATGCACACCTGAAAGGTTGGAGAGTTTGATAATCAGGTTTTTCATTGAAGAGTCGAAATAAGGGAGTCAGGTTTTTAAGCATAGGGGTAGGGAGTCAGTTTATAAGGTATGTTGCTGTCTGGAAGGCTTCAACCTAGTAGGTAAGAGGTAGATGTGCTTGTGCTAACAATGTCAAACCCATTTCCACCATGTGCCTGTGCTTCCGTTCAGCTCTACCGTTCTGTTCAGACGTATATGGACATGTATAACGCATCTCTATTCCATTTTCTTGATTAATCAGAATAAATGGCTTATATTCAGCTCCATTATCACATTGAATAGTCTAGATTTTGGTATTGAGTTTGTTTTCAATCTGTGCACGAAAGAGGTTGAATGCATTGACTGCATCTCCCTTGGATTTTAATGGATAAATCAAGGTATAGCGGCTGAAGTCATCTATAAAATGTATGTAAAACCAAAAACCACCTACGGAATGCACTGGTGATGGTCCCCATAAATCGGTATGAACTAATTCAAGAGGTGAAGCATGAGACATAGATTTAGGAAAAGGCAACAACTTAGATTTCCTAAATTGATATGCTTCACAGAAGAAGTTTTGAGAATCAATATCAACGTTGTAGTTAAGCAGTATATTCTGTAGGACTTTATTACTAGGATGTCCTAGTTTATAATGCCAAGTCCTGAAGTCTTGTTGTTGCTTTGCTGTCACGGTTGCTGTGTTTGCTTGAGGATGTCCTTGTTTCTTCGTATTTAACCAATTATCCATCGGATAGAGACCTTGGATTGAGCTCCCTTGTGCTACTTGTTGCCCTGTCCTTTTGTCCTTCACCACACAAGCATCATTAGAGAATGTAACTACCACTGGATTATCCTTCGTTAATTTATGAACACTCAACAAGCTTTTAGTAGCAGAAGGTACAATTAAAATATCTTTGAGTGTTAAATTTGAGTGCGGTAGAGAAGTCGTGCCAATGCCAATTATGCTAGCCTTTTCTCCAGTACAAGTGGAAAGATATTGTTTACCTGTGGGAGAGAAATGATCAACTTGTGCAGGATTTGGTGTCACATGATATGAAGCACCACTATCCATATACCATGAGGGGTCATTGACCGTATGAGGTTCCGCATAGAAGGCTGAAGGTGAATAATTGTTTTGTGTTGATGGTGGGTAAAAGTTTCTATCAAACCTGTGATAGCAGTTCAGTATTGTATGTCCAGGTTTCTCACATAGGTAGCAAAAAAGACGTCCACCACTGTTACTATATCCTCCTTTTCTTCCACGAGATCTACCACGGCCTCGTCCACCACGTGAACCACGCCAAGAGGATTTTTCAGAGACATGCTTCTGACTGTTATTAGCAGAATCTGATTCCACTCGTTGAGCCACATTTGCCGCTGGTTGAATAGTTAATGATGAGAAGTGATTGAGTTGCTCCAACCTACTTTCGAACGCCAATAATGCCGACTGTGTTTCAACCCACGTTAAATCAACTTGATCAATTAGCTTAACTACAATGGGATTGTAGTCAGCGTCCAAGCCATTCAAAGTATGTAGAATGAGGTCATCTGTAGCAACCGGAGCTCTGGCTAAGGTGAGTTGATCTGAGATGCTCTTCATTTTTGCCAAATATTCTTCCATCTTCATGTTGTTTTTCCTAGTTTGGTGGAGTTCCGACTTGAACACCATCACCCTAGACTTCATAGATGCACACGTAAGTTCTCTTACTCCTGTCCAAAGTTCTCGAGCAGTTTGACAGTGAAGAAGTTGAGCACCAATCTCTAGGCTCATTGTGTTGCGCAGCCACCCTACAAGAAGTCTATCGACAGAGAACCATTCCTCAAATGCTGGATTTGGAATGATCTCCGTTCCAGAAGTAATGAGACGAGGTGGCGCTGCACTTGTCCCATTAATGTGGGAGACAAGTAAGTTTCCTTCAATTAACGGAAGGACAACAGATTCCCAAACCAAATAGTTACTCCTATCCAACTTTATAGATGTAGTCTGGCTGGATGAGTTGAATAATGTGTATGTTTTTGATGAAGGAGACGAAAGCGTCTGGACTGAGGATGCAGAGGAAGCGGCTGAGGAAGACATTGTTGCGTGCTCTGATACCAAGAAAGAGAAAAGCAATATAACAGAAAAAGGTGAGTTATCTTGTAATCTGCACACCTCGCGTATCGTGCTAGGTGTGATATATACACTTATAATAACAGCATTTGGTACAGAGGACAATATCAACCATACACGTGTATGATTTATTTTAACTTTACAGTTGTCAGTATTAATGATAAGTGTACATTTATATTATATTCTAATACCCTTTCTTGTGGGTAGTTCGTCTTGGATTAGTCCGCGGTAACAAATGGCTCGAAAAGCTCCCCGACCGGTTCCTGGAGGATTTGAACGGGAGAGGACACATTGTCAAATGGGCACCTCAATTAGAAGTGCTAGCTCATCCTGTTGTTGCTGTATTTTGGACTCATAGTGGTTGGAATTCTACAATGGAGAGCATCTGTGAAGGGGTCCCGATGATGTACGCCTTGTTTGGTAGACCAGAAAGTGAATGCTAGATATGTAAGTGATTTTTGGAGGGTTGGAGTGCAAGAAGAGAATGGGTTGGAGAGGGAAAAGATTGGAAGGAGCATTAGAAGATTAATGGTTGAGAAAGAAGGGGATGAGATAA
>JAOQMP010000002.1:14587211-14600520 GCA_027563575.1 Erythroxylum pedicellare
ACAGTATTGGCCCTTCCAAGTCTTCGAAGGTGTTAAGGATAAGTCCTCGTGCTCGAAGTGTTTGTCGTGTGCAGTTCGTCATCTGTTGCAGATTAAGGTCTGACATGTCGTCAACTCGGCAGAAACTCGGAAGATCTCGACAACGAAGAAATGTCTCCATTCCTGGTACTGTCGTTACGATTCTATCCATATCTTCACTACCTTTAGTTCACCAGAATTAGAAAGGAAACTAAAACACTAACAGAAGTTATATGTACTATGAACAAAGATTCAAGTACATACCTTTAATGGGAAGCTCACTAGCTTTAATCATGTCAGGAATACAGAAGTAAGACCAGTAAGAACAAGCACTGACGGTTCGGAAATGAATAACAGGAATTCCTGTTTCAATTGCTGACTCTAGAACGAACTCTGATGTTCCATCACCTATTATACAGTTCAAGGGTGGTCTCATTCCCTTCACCATTTCTTTAAAAATCGGCATTGTCACCATTTTCATGGTTTCAAACAACTCCACGAAATGGTTACCTGTGCGTTGATGCTCAACGGGCAAGCCATCGGGTACGGTCTTGAATTGGAATCCCTGATATTTGGAGAATCGGACTTGAAGATCAGTGAAACGAACTAGCCGTTCATGGTTATGTTCGGAGTTCACGAAGGTGACATAAAGACCCGAGAGGCATAGGAGCTCAGCGAGCTTGAGCATGGAGTTGACATGGCCTTGTGCTGGGACAGGAAAGATGAGTACATGAGGAGGATTGGAAGACCGTTTTTCCATTTTCGATTCTTGAAGCTCACTCGCACTATTCACAGGTTTCTGAAGCGTTTTTATAGCGAGTTCAATGAAGACCTGTTCTGGCCTTCTTGGTCAGTCTTCAGTTCCGTACACGATAAGGATTCCAGGATCACTTAATCAACGTTAACAAAAAAAAGATAATTGAATGTTATTAAAAACACAATCACAGAACATGGACGCGAATTTGGAGGTTGGCTGTCAAGTTTGTCAATATTGAGGAACAGATTTGGCAACAAGTTTGACGATATCGAGCGGGATGTTAAAAAGGACCGATTTGGCTGCCCACCTAAAAAACCGACTTAAGATTTTTTGTTCAATTTTATGGTGTCTTATTGTATCCAATGAATCTCAATCATTTATTTATGTGAGTCCCGGTATCTTATTGTGTCAAATAAATCTCAGTCATTTATTTATGTGAGTCTCGCAACGCGGGTTTCGCATAAATAAATATTTAAAATTTATTGGACACAATAAGAAATCATAAAACTGGACAAAAGATCTGAACTCGAAAAAACCAGGAGGTTGGGCTTAAAAAGTTTCCACTCTTCAAATGTCGCTCTTCTGAGTAAGCTAGGTAGGGGCTTTAATTATGTAACCCATAATTTTATAGGCTAAAAATTTAAGAGGTAAATATCGATTAGATCTCTCTCATATCCCTTTTAATTTTGATAGGATAGGGGTTTCGGTTATTTAAAGAAGCATCTCTATAATTTGGCAATTTGTTCAACAAGGCCTACGGTGGAAACTGAAAAAAGGGAAAAATGTTTTATTTTGGTTGAATAATTGGGTACATGATTGGGGGTCTCTAATTTCAGTGGTTACCTTCGCAATTCCGAAAGCGTTTTTTCGTCACAGTTGCAGATTTCACAAATGAAGTAGGTATCTGTTCCAATAGTATCTCTCTTCCACAGTTTGTATGGATATTATAGCTATCGATCTCAATTTGGCAAACCTAGTGGATGATACCATAATATGGGGACTAACAACTTATGGGAAGTTCACAATAGTGTTTGCCTATGATTTAATCGAAGGCAATATCACGTTTGCGAATAGTAATCAATGGGATTTAAACTGAAAATGGGCAAGACCTCAATAGATCAGGGCTTTCCTATAGCTGTTGATAAAACAAAAGTTATTGAAAAATCAATAACGAGTGGCTAGGCAATTCATAATGGATAACAAGTGTCATTTTTGTAGGTATGAAGAGTCAACTTTGCATGCCATTCAGGATTGTCTACAAGTGAAAGTTTTTTGGTGTAAATTTCTCCCAGAAGTAGTTGACACAGAATTTTTTCAACAAGACGTGGAGCGATGGGTGCATTCCAATCTTCTGAAGCACTCACAAGTGCAACAATTTCAATGGGCTACAATTTATAGAGTTGCCTGCTAGTTTCTATGGCACTAGCATAATAGAAGCATTTTTTAAGATGACTTTGGGTGGCCTGATGACGGACTTAGGACAGTTATGTACTATGTTAACTGGATAGTTCGGGTAAGGGTTGTGGAAAGCTCTGTATATAAGGACTAGGGATTACCAGTGGGTCATCTTACTGGTTGAACCAAATCGATGGAGGGCTGAGTCAAGCTCAATACAGATAGGGCGGTTAAGCATAAGCTTAACATTGCTGCCACTGGAGGTTTGATTAGAGATTGCCACGGTCAATGGTGTGGGGGATTTCTGCATCACATAAGAAGGGGCTCACCTTTAGTTGTCGAGCTCTAGGGAGTTCATTCAAGACTTACCCTAGCCTGGACGCTTGGATATCGACGAGTTATTGTCAAAGTGGATTCTCTAGAGGTGATCAATATCCTCTCCTCTTCTATTATACCATCGGTTGAGTATTACTTTTTGGTGACAGGTATCCGTGGTCTACTACACCGAAATTAGGAGGTGAAGTTTCAACATGTGTATCGAGAAGAGAACCAGTGTGCGGATAGTCTGGCCTTGCTCGCCACGATCTCCAGCCCAAGCCTTCATATACTCCAGGAGCCTCCGGCAATCGTCATGGCTCATCTAAACCGTGATAAGCACAGAGCTTTATACTGTGGATTTCTGCAATAGTTAGCGTGTTTGTTGTATTTTGTTTGATTTCCCTTGTATAAAAAAAAGGTCCGATTTGGTTCTATTTTTGACTCGAATTGATCGGATAATGGGTGAGTTATTGGTCAAATTGATTCTAACTTGTGATCTTATTATTTTTTTGAAAAATGACGTTATTTTATTAAAAGTGATTTCGTTTTTAACGTTTTTCTTACAAAAATAATGAGTCAGGTTAGCCCCATCAGCCCCTGATCAGGCCGGACTATAAGTCACCGTAACCTAAAGTTTGACTACGTTTGGCCAGAAGCAGGTTAGACTCGACTTGTCCTATTGACATCTCTAATATCGAAAAGTCGTTTTATACCATGCTTTTTGTTGTTGTTTAGGTTTAACAATAAGTAGTTTTGATTTTGGAAATTTATTTCCTAAAGCAATATTATTTTTATTTTAAGTTCTTTGAAATTTACAAATTAATTGAAGTCATTTAAAAAATTAAAATAAGATAACCTCATTTTAGAGAAAGTTAAATCTAATGTTTTAAAAATATGACCAAAAGTTAAATCAGTAACATAAAAGATTTAAGGTCTAAAAGGTTTCATCGATAAAATTAAAAATATTAAAATATAATTAAAATAAACTGTGTTTTTACTTATTAAAAAATTTAAAGTTTAATTAAAAAAGATTCATGTTTTTATTAAACACCTCTAAGATTCTAATTTGATATTGTGAAATCTTTTACAACTAAAATTAAATGTTTAAATTTTATGTTTTGCACTTGAAATATATTTAATTCACATTTAAAAGATAATTAATATTTGGTGTTTGAATTTAAAACACTTTAAAGACAGCAACTTTGAGCTCAAAAAGTGGGTTAATCCATTAGACCTTCTTGGGCTATGTTAGATTTTGGGAATCGTTAAGCTGGTGCATTGAGAAATGATTCTCTGGGCCAAGGTTCTCGGTTCTATGAAATTGAAACGAAGCAGAAGAACTAAACTAAGCTCTGTGAAGAAACGAAACTGAGAAGAAGAGGTTCTGAACAACATGGAACAGAGAAAAGGACGAATGTTGGTGCTTTCCCCTTTACCATTTCAAGGCCACATAAACCCAATGCTTCAACTTGCGAACATACTTCACTCCAAGGGCTTCTCTATCACTGTGATTCATACCACGTTTAACTCTCCAGACTCTTCACAGTACCCGCACTTCACGATCTGTCACATCAAAGAGAACTTGTCTGAATCTGAAGCCTCCATCTCGGACGTGGTGTCTCTACTTGTACATCTTAACTTTGTTGAAGAAATTAAAGCAGCGGAACAAGACAGGGAGTATAGATCAATCTTATAAAATGATTTATGGCTCTCTATCTTAAAAAGCTAGGAATAAAGTGCCTTTATAAAGGCATTACTTGAAATCAGATAAAATAATATCCTACTCACTCAAACGGCTAGTTTGCATATTTTTTGGAATTTCGTTATTGTCAATGCTGCTTTAGCTTGTTTCTTTGAGCTGTGATCACTCCTGAACCCAAAGTATACATTTCATATGGAATACATTTCAGGAACTTGAGGAATCTGCATTAGCAAAACTTGGAAAGGAATTAACTACCCGAATGTACCCTATCGGTCCATTCCATAACTTCTGTCCAGCCTCTTCAAGCAGTTTGCTCGAACAGCACCGAAGTTCCATTGCTTGGCGTAACAAGCAGGAACCGAGATCAGTAGTATAAGCTGTGATAAGTGAAGCTGATTTCTCAGAAATAGCCTGGGCTGGCCAACAGTAAGCACCCTTAGAAAGAGAAAAGCAATATAACAGAAAAAGGTGAGCTCTCTTGTAATCTGCACACCTCGCGTATCGTGCTGGGTGTGATATATACACTTATAATAACAACATTTGGTACAGAGGACAATATCAACCATACACGTGTATGGTTTATTTTAACTTTACAGTTGTCAGTATTAATGATAAGTGTACATTTATATTATATTCTAATATTCCCTCTCAAACTGGACGGTGAAAGACATAGTTTCAGTTTGCTTCTATTACGCAGAAAATCTGGGTGAGTTAAAGCCTTCGTCAAACAATCAGCAACTTGAAGTGAAGATGGTATATGATGAGCATCAACTTCTTTCCTCAAGATCATGTCGCGGATAAAATGAATGTCAATTTCTATATGTTTACTTCTAACATGCTGTACAGGGTTGGACGCAAGAGCCTTTGCACTGAGATTGTCACACCACATCATCGATGGCTGGTTGAGGTTGATTCCAAGTTCTGTTAACAACGAAACAATCCATTTTATTTCAGCAGCACCATCTGCTAAGGCTCTATATTCTGACTCAGCACTAGATCTGGAGACTACTCTTTGCTTGCGAGAAGCCCAGGAAATCAGATTATCTCCTAAATAGATACAAGTTCCAGCTATAGATCTTCTGTCATCTGCATCGGTTGCCCAGTCTGCATCTGTAAATGCTACCAGTTGATAACTCCTTACTGGTTTGATATGCAAGCTCAGTTGATGTGTCCCTTTCAGATATCTAAAGATCCGTTTTACACCCTGAAAATGTGTTTCAGTGGGTTGAGTTATAAATTGACTCAGTTTGTTAACCGAGAAGGCTATATCAGGTCTGGTTGTGGTGAGGTATTGAAGAGACCCTATTGCTCTACGGTAGAGAGAAGGATCAGACATGAGAGGACCATCTTGACTCGAGAATTTTCGCCCGGTTACCATAGGAGTGGACACAGCAGCACAATTAGCCATGTTGAAGCGCTTCAATACATCTAATGTGTATTTCCCTTGATTCAAGTAGATGCCAGTATTGTCTCGTTGAACTTCAACTCCCAGAAAATAATATAAAGGACCCAAATCCTTCAAGGCAAAGTTAGAATTAAGCTTACGAACAAAAACTTCAAGATAGTGTGAATCATTACCAGTCACCAAAATGTCATCTACGTAGACTAGAACCAACACAACAAGTTTGTCGGTGCGAAGATAGAACAAGGATATATCACTTTTGGCATTTTGAAAACCCCATTTTTGGAGAGTGAGTCTTAGTCGATCAAACCAAGCACGGGGTGCTTGTTTGAGTCCATAGATTGCTTTCACAAGCTTACATATATGATGCGGACGTTGTGGATCACAAAAGCCTTCCGGCTGCTTCATATAGACATTTTCTTGAAGGTAACCGTTGAGGAACGCATTGTTCACATCTAATTGCTTTATTTTCCAGTTGAAGGTTACAGCTATAGTAAGCACAATTCGAATAGTCGTAGCTTTAACCACAGGGCTGAAGGTTTCTCCATATTCTACGCCAGGAGCTTGTTGATAACCCTTCGCTACAAGCCGCGCTTTATGCTTAAGAAGAGATCCATCTGCTTTGAACTTGGTCTTAAAAACCCATTTGCAGTCAACAAGCTTCTGGGTTCCATCATATGGTACAAGAACCCATGTTTTGTTTCTTTTTAGAGCTTCAAATTCATTTAGCATGGCTTGTTTCCAGTGAGGAAGAGAGAGAGCTTCTGGTATGCTTTTGGGTTCAGAAGCTTGAGAGGACTGGATTATGTTTTTATTTTCAATAAGACCAACGTAAGGAAGTTTAGGTTTAAATATACCAGCCCGAGATCGAGTAGTCATGGGGTGTAATCCAGGTTCTTGAGCTGCACTACTGTTTTGAAGATCTGGTTCATTGGCTTCACTGGAAATAGACTCATGTGTTTGTTGAGCCAAAGCAATGTCATCAGTTGTTGGCGCAACATTTGGACTTAGAGCATGTGGACTAGAGTTGGGTGACCTTTCGGATTCTGATTCGGGACTGTCTGTGGCTTGGCTTGATGAACTTACACTAGCTGTTTGAAGAATAGCCGTTGGGTCAGCCCTTTTGGAGTATTCTGCGCTAGGCAAAGTTACCAGAATGGGAACCGCACTTTCATTGGCAGGTATTTGTGCCCTTCTGTTTAGGAAGCCTGTGCTACAAGGAAAACTCAAGGAGTCAAATACTACATGACGAGAGACATATATTCTGCCCGTTGAGCTTAAACATTTAAAGCCTTTATGTTGAGATGCCGGACCTAAATATACACACTTCTTACTGTGATATTGAAATTTATGTGTGTTATATGGTTTGAGACAGGGGTAACATGCACACCCGAAAGGTTGGAGAGTGTGATAGTCAGGTTTCTCATTGAAGAGTCGAAATAAAGGAGTTAAGTTTTTGAGCACAGGGGTAGGGAGTCGGTTTATAAGATATACTGCTGTCTGAAAAGCCTCAACCCAGTAGGTAAGAGGTAGATGTGATTGTGCTAGCAAAGTTAAACCCATTTCCACTATGTGCCTGTGCTTCCGTTCAGCTCTACCATTCTGTTCAGAAGTGTATGGACATGTATAGCGCATCTCTATTCCATTTGCTTGAGTAATCGGAATAAATGGCTTATATTCAGCTCCATTATCACATTGAATAGTCTTGATTTTGGTATTGAGTTTGTTCTCAATCTGTGCACGAAAGAGGTTGAAGGCATTGACGGCTTCTCCCTTGTGTTTTAATGGATAAATCCAGGTATAACGGCTGAAATCATCTATAAAGTGTATGTAAAACCGAAAACCACCTGTGGAATGTACTGGTGATGGTCCCCATAAATCGGTATGAACTAATTCAAGAGGTGAAGTAGCATGAGACATAGATTGAGGAAAAGGCAACAACTTAGATTTTCCAAATTGACATGCTTCACAGAAGAAGTTACGGGAAGCAATATCAACGTTGTAATTAAGCAGTATATTCTGTAGAACTCTATTACTAGGGTGTCCTAGTTTATAATGCCAAGTCCTGAAGTCTTGTTGTTGCTTTGCTGTCACGGTTGCTGTGTTTGCTTGAGCATGTCCTTGTTTCTTCTTTTTTAACCAATTATCCATCAGATAGAGACCTTAGATTGAGCTCCCTTGTGCTACTTGTTGTCCTGTCCTCTTGTCCTTCACCACACAAGAATCATTAGAGAATGCAACTACCACTGGGTTATCCTTCGTTAATTTATGAACAATCAACAAGCTTTTAGTAGCAAAAGGTATAATTAAAATATCTTTGAGTGTTAAATTTGAGTGTTGTAGAGAAGTTGTGCCAATGCCAATTATGCTAGCCTTTTCTCCAGTACAAGTGGAAAGATATTGTTTACTTGTAGGAAAGAAATGATCAACTTGTGCAGGATTTGGTGTAACATGATATGAAGCACCACTATCCATATACCATGAGGGGTCATCGACCGTATGAGGTTCTGCAGAAAAATCTGAAGGTGAATAACTATTTTGTGTTGAGGGTGGGTTATCAACCTATGATAGCAATTCAGTATCGTATGTCCAGGTTTCTCACATAGGTAGCAAAAGAGACGTCCACCACTGTTATTATATCCTCCTTTTCTTCCACGAGATCTACCACGGCCTTGTCCACCACGAGAATCACGCCAAGAGGATTTTTTAGAGAAATTTTTCTGAATGTTATTAGTAGAATTTGATCCCACTCGTTGAGCCACATTTGCCGATGGTTGAATAGTTAACGATGAGAAGTGATTAAGTTGCTCCAGCCTACTTTCAAACGCCAATAATGTTGACTGTGTTTCAACCCACGTTAAATCAACTTGATCAATTAGCTTTACTACAATGGGATTGTAGTCTGCGTCAATGCCATTCAACGTATGTAGAATGAGATCATCTGTAGCAACTGGGGCTCCAGCTAAGGTGAGTTGATCTGAGATGCTCTTCATTTTTGCCAAATATTCTTCCATCTTCATACTCTTTTTCCTAGTTTGGTGGAGTTCCGACTTGAACACCATCACCCTAGACTTCATAGAAGCACACGTAAGTCCTTTTGCTCCTATCCAAAGTTCTCGAGTAGTTAGACAATGAAGAAGTTGAGCACTAACCTCCAGACTCATTGTGTTGCGCAGCCACCCTACAAGAAGACTATTGACTGAGAACCAATCCTCAAATGTTGGATTTGGAATGATCTCTGTGCCAGAAATGATGAGGCTAGGTGGCGCTGCACTGGTCCCATTAATGTGAGATACAAGTAGGTTTCCTTCAATCAACGGGAGACAACAGACTCCTAGACCAGATAGTTACTCTTATCCAACTTAATAGATGTAGTCTGGCTTGATGAGTTGAAGAGTGTGTATGTTCTTGATGAAGGAGACAAAGACGCCTGCACTGAGGACACAGAGGAAGCAGCTGAGGTAGACATGGTTCTTGCGTGTGCGCTCTGATACCAAATTGGTGTTCAAATCATAGGCAAATTTCACTTCCTTCGTTTGTTTAACCATGGGAAATTTAACAAATTTGAATTGCTATTCAAATCATATTGCTTCTTTCTCTTGCGCTTGCTCGAGCTACATATTGTTATAAATTTCCTCTTCAATGATTTGTCGAACTCATAGCCTTATACTCCTGTTATGGTGTTACCTTTTGCACGTCTCTTGTGTAGTTGTAGTTTTATGAAGGTGTGCAACTCTTTTAGGGGTTTGGATTTATGAAATGACAATGCATCATTTCTTATCCAGTGGACGCTGAAACTGCCGGTTTAGTGTCCCTAGAGTTTAGGCTATTTTCTTGTAGATTTGTAGCCTAATTGTATGATATAGTAGCCAACTCTTAGTTGCGTCTCTAAGTGTTGTCATGGGAGATTCATTATCTTTCTTTGATTTCCCACCTCAACTCTTTCCTTTTGTTTCTTAGTCTTCCTACGGTTCCCTTCTAGATTTTCTCATTCATGGATCATTAGGAAAGTCAAATTTTCTGCTTTTCTTGGGTAATTACTCTAGTATTTTTGTTAAATTTTGGGAATTTTCTTTTTTAGGGGTCGGGTAATTTTTCTTCTGGTTTATTATCAAAAACGTGTTGTTGCTTGCATAAGATGGCGACTTTGTGAATTTGTTCAAAGTTTTGGTTGTTGGTGAGGCAATGCAGTTGTTTTTGTTGAGCTTAATCTCGAATAAGGAGAAGAGCACTAAGGAGAACAATAGAGTGATGTTGCATCTCAATTTGTATAGTATTTGCCCTACAAATAACTATCTTTACTAAGTTGGTCTCGGGATCTTCGATTCTGGTATAAAAGGTAATGAAATTGAAGTTCCTGGTCTGCTTAATTATAAGCAGTTTTGGGTCAATTTTGTAGTTGTAATTGCATAGAAGCTTGTTAATATTCTCTGATTTAAAGGGTATTTATTAGGTGAACTACATAAAAGGGTATTTATTAGGTGAACTGGTACAGAGGATTTGCGTTCTTTAATTCTCTGGCTATATTCCCTCTTAGCCTCTACTTAATCTTCAGTTTTCATACTGCATTTTATCTTCAAGTTCTAGGGAAGTATGTATCTTGTTACAAACCCAACCAAACTAATATCATCATTACACGTGCCAATCTGTGAAACGTTATATTCAACTGAGTCTCTGCTTCCTCCACTTGAACATTCATAGGATGGTTTATTATTAAACCATCGAGTAGCCAAGAGGAAAAAGCAGTGGTCTATCCCGGGTAATGAATTTCTAGTTAGATTTTACAAAAAAGACAATCACTTTTCTACATGTTTTTCCATCTTTTGTTTGAAATCTTGAATGTAACAAATACAAATTTCCAAACAGCTTAATGTTTTGGTACAAAGATGAGTATGCATCAAATTATGTTCAAGTGCTTTTTGTTTTATTTTAGAGTTAACTGAAGCATTTATAATTGCAGAAAGTAGCAAAAGTATAGACGACAATAGTTTGAAAAGAAAGGAAAAAACATGGGTAAAGACTAGAGAGTTACTGTATAATTATTAAGTCACCTATTACAACTCAAAGGATGGAAGTTTCTATGTTACTGAGTAATTTTTCATAGAAGTGGCGTTGCATTTTCTGTGTTAGAAGGGATCTAAAAAATTTTAGATTATGTGTGGCTGATTCTGTCTTAATTTGTACTTATTTTTCATTTGAGCTTTGATTGTTAACCATAATATATATATCAAGTTCAGTGATGAATGTCCCTTTTGGGATTCACTATTTAATTTCATTAAGAAAAAAGTAGTAGTATATGGAAAGACAAATAATTCGCACTTAACAGGGTAATCTTTAGCAATTTTGTCTTAACTTTAAAAATTCTTGTATGTTGTCTCCAAAATCTATTTTCATTTGAGTTTTGGTCACTCAACTTGTTCTTTTAGACTATATTGATCAAATCTTTCAACTATTAGTGTTGCTTCCTATTTCTTGTTTGGGCGTGCTTTGTGATTTTATTGGTCTCCTATGCAATGGTACAATAAAATGTTTTCGGATTCAATTATTTTTGCAGGTCAAAACGATGGAGAAAATGCTGAAGGAATCAGAGAAACCATCTATGATTTAATGAAGGTAATGAAACTAAAGCTCCATTTGTGAAAATATGGACTTAGGGCTAATATAGTAAGTTTAATGTGACAACCTTCCACGCTTCAATTTTCCTACCTTTTCACTGGAAGCGAAAAATTATCAGGGAAATGAGGAAATGTTCTGCAAGCCCCTTTACTTGTCATATGTTTGAATCAGAGTATTAGGATGGGAGGGAGAAGGTTGATATGATGAGATATTGTGTTTCATTCTCAATCTTGAAGCGTACAGAAGCTTTAACATGATCTTAAAAAGTAACTAGAGAACTTCATGTCTTGGTTCATGTTGGAGTTAGTATATTATCTAGTTTTGACCCTCATCTTCTAGTTTAAAATGTTTGGATGAATTGTCCTTTGATGGTAAGCTGGATAACTACCATCATTATCAAAATCGGGTCCTGCAGACAAAAAATTTAAGACTAAAATATCTTTAGGAGTTATATTGGGATTGTTGAGATAACAATCTCGTACTCCTTCTTTTATCCAGTGTGGTAAATAGCTTATCTCAGGGAAATTTGGCAATGATAAATATATTGCATTTAAGGCTCCAAAATCATACCAATGTCTTACCTCCCTGGGATCTGCATCTTGAAGATAATTGATTCTAGGATATATTCCTGAGAAATCAATATATCGGTTTTCGCTATTGGTCAACTGAAATAAATCTTTCATCATCTGTTGTTGTTGTGCTACCTCTGGAGGAATCATAGATATTTCTTTTAATATCTGTGGTGTGGTTGGTAACTTTGTTGAAGAACTAGAAGGTGTATCTGTATGAGGTCTTAAATCAATGTTCATTTTGTCAAGAGAGAGTTGTTTGAGAGCATCTGTTTTTGGATGTGTGAGAATATCTGGCTTGAGAGTTGCAGACTGAGCTATATATTCTACTATTTTGAGACTTGAATTTTCATAGTTATCGATGTTCATTTGGATAAGAT
The DNA here is from genome assembly GCA_027563575.1 of Erythroxylum pedicellare. Taxonomy (NCBI): domain Eukaryota; kingdom Viridiplantae; phylum Streptophyta; class Magnoliopsida; order Malpighiales; family Erythroxylaceae; genus Erythroxylum; species Erythroxylum pedicellare. The sequence continues at coordinate 14,599,369 of JAOQMP010000002.1, forward strand.
TACTACCTCGTTTTATTAAACTAGAGACTTCTAATCATCTCGATTGTTTTTGTGTCTTGAAAGTGATGGGTAGCATTTGTCTCACCAGTGTCATCCCAGATGGTCGCTCTAGCAGTCCTAACCCTAGATCAGTCTGATCACATAGAACCCCATATATATGACTCCTACCCTAGTGATATAGGCTTGATGCCTGAAATACTGGGCCAAGGTGTAACCCATGGTGGTTGGTGATCTCCTTTACCATATTGTAGAGATACAACATTTCTGCCTTCCTTACCACTATTTGTCTCCTTTCTCGTTGATCATATAGCTAGTTAGCATGTATACATATGTCATTGTAGGAGATATTAGTTTTATAACCTTGGACCTCACTGGATCTTACGTTCATTAATAACTAATGTTCTGTTACAATGTATTTATGATAAAAAAATATTGTATTATATTTTAATGCCCATATTGAGTGTGTTTTGTATGTTATTTGATATTTTTACATTTTTTGGTACTTATTTTATTTTATGTGTATTTTCAAGTCTGAATTGCCTTCATGGGTCAAAAGGAGAGGAATTTGAGGTAAAATTATGGCATAAAATGGGAGGATTAGAGTTGTATGGGAGATACATGCCCGTGTAAATAATATATATAGACGAGAATATAAACGTGCAAAGCTTCAAAGACACTATTCTTGCCAGTGTGGAGATACATGCTTGTGTAAATAATACAAGAGCTCGTGTTCTTTTCCTATATAAGTAATTAAGAATGTGTAAGTAATACAAACGCTCGTGTTCTTAGGTATGTCTGTGCTATTTGAGTTAGTCATCTTAATGCTTGAGCTCTACCAAAGGCTATTATAGGGGATCTTGCCTTTATTGTTGCTCTATGTATTCAGGTAATCCCTTCTACTCCACCTATAGTTGCAAGCTCATAGGTTCCTACTAGGATATAGACTGGCCCCTCTAAACTTGGCCTCCTTCGAATCATCTTGATTGCTTTTGTGTCTTGAAAGTGATGGGCACCATTTGTCTCACTAGTGTCATCCCAGATGGTCAGTCTAGCAGTCCTAACCCTAGATCAGTATGATCACATATGACCCCATATATATGACTCCCACCCTAGTGATATAGGCTTGATGCTTGAAATACTAGGCCAAGGTGT
>JAOQMP010000002.1:14609565-14634216 GCA_027563575.1 Erythroxylum pedicellare
ATGATTTCTTACTTAGAAAGATCAATGAAAATATGCATGAGACGAGCACAAATAGTTATGAAAGATTAAAGCATATATGCTTTGTTTTCTTCTCATTGTACACACACACACACACACACACACATATGTGAATATTTTGAGTTATTAAAGATGAGCAAGAATGAACACACACACACACACACACGTGAATATTTTGAGTTATTAAAGATGAGCAAGAATGAGATTAGAGTTGGAGAATAGTTGTCTGATGATGTCTGGCGATGAGAAAAATTGTTCAAAATGAAAGTTGAGAAGAAAAATAGAGAATGTACAAATAGGTTGAAATGTAGGAGATGAGAAAAATTGTTCAAAATGAAAGTTGAGAAGAAAAATAGAGAATGTACAAATAGGTTGAAATGCAGAGAATAGTGAAATGCAGAATGTGAGGAAGTTGAATAACTAATATTTGGATTTTGATGATTTTGAGAAATTGAATAAAATTTCATATTTAGGGGTACTGTGAATTTGTGGTGAATTATTTAAATGAAAATGGAGTGGAAAAAACTGGAAATGAAAATTTAAGTGTTGGATTTAGTGAAGGAAGACGTTAGAGAAGTTGGCTGAAAATGAATCCAAGAAAAGAGCAAGGAGAGGTAAAAGTTTGATCTGAAACTTCCTTGATTAAACTATATTGATATAGAAAGATTTTGATAAAAATATCTAGATCTTTCTTTTAGCTTTCCAAATATATAAATTTTGAAAATTTTGGATTTCTGGATCAAAAGTTATGGAGGTTTGAAGTTGGATGTATGACTAAGGGAATTCATACTTTTGCATGAAACGATAGCGACTTTGAAGGCTTGAAAGTGAAGTTTGCTATCATGCAAATGCACAATAGCAACTTTGAAGGTTTTAGGTGAAAGTCACGATCGTGCACAAGCATGATTGCGACTTTGAAGGGTTGATGATGAGCACGATCGCGATTTTGAAATGCTGAGAGGCAGAAGAACATCCTTTGGTTTTTTTGACTATATCTTTTTCTTCTGATCTCCAAATGACATGAGACTTAGACCATTGGACTCATAAGACATTGCTCTACCTCTCCACAAAAAATCACATCCATATGAACTGAATTGAGAGAGACTGAATGTAAAAAGTGGGACGGGTGGAGTGAGTGTGCTCTTAAATAGTTCAACCCAATTTTTGTCTTTATCTCTCACGCCTATGACTTCTCACCCTGACACCTGTAACTCACGCTCTCAACTTTCATTTTGAATAATTTTTCTCATCTCCAGACATCATCAGACAACTATTCTCCAACTCTAATCTCATTCTTGCTCATCTTTAATAACTCTCAAAATATTCAAGTATGTATATATATGTATATATATATATATATGTACATGTATACAGTGAGAAGAAAATAGAGCATATATGCTTTAATCTTTCATAACTATTTGTACTCTTCTCATGAATATTTTCATTGATATTTCTAATTAAGAAATCATTTCTACACTATCTATTTATCCTCAAATCTGAAAAATCAACACATGTTTCATGCTTTGGTTTTTCACTCACATTTCAACACATGTACATTTTCATTTTATAATTTCAACGTATAACTAACATGATGCATGTTTCATCTTATGCAACCATAAAGAACCATAAATTGCTTACTTGTCTAAAGTTCCAAAATCTTTGAAATCATGTGAGCCCTAGCTTTCCAACGGCACCCAATCATCAACTGTTTGAGGTTGTAGGGTTAGGTATTTTATTGATAATGAAGGAGATATCAAAAAGAGATAGCAAGCGAAAGATGAGAGCAAGGCTTGCATTGCGAGGATGAGAAATCTCTGAAAGAAATGAAGCTTCTGGAAGATGAAGGAAAATCTCGAAAAAGATATTTTTAAGACAAAAACAAACATTAGATGGACCTTTTAAGTTTAAAGGAACGTGTGTTTAAGAATTAGATGCTTGTCCATTTCTTTAAGACCTTGGCTAATTTCCTAACTAACTAGTTCTTATTGAACTAGTTCCCTAACTTTCATCATTTCCTTATAATTATCTCCGATTTGTCTCTAATTTTCGCAATCATTATCTCAAAATTCTGAAGTTGACTCCCAAATTTTTCTTCAATATCATAACACTCATTTTTATTTTCCATATATCAATTTACTTACCAAGTGACACTTTTCCTAGTTCAATAATAATTAATAATTTCTGGAATTATTCCTAAAATTTACCAAATTCAAAATTGACCAATACGCTCCCCAATTAAATTTTTCATACAACAAATTCACAATTTCTATATAGATCATATCACAATTCGATTATACTCAGAATTATCTGTAAATACATGTACAATTATTTTCATGTGTGCAACAATCAAATTCACATGCATGTATGCTAACAATATGCATGAGCATAAGATGCATTTTTCTAAATCTCTCATTGATCTTTCTTCATTACCGACATCTAAGGTTCTAACCCTTAGTATTGGAACGAAATGTTACATGTCTTGAGTTACAATTATTTTTATTAAATATATTAAGAACTTAAATTATAATTAGACATTTCAATGATGTTTTGAAAAGCCTGAACTACTTTTAAAAATGAAAAATATTAAAAAAATTCAAAAGCCTTTCCCGTTTTTGAAAGTTTATGGTCTTAAAATAAAAATCTTCTATGTATTTCTTGAAATACTACTTAAATGTGGTCTCTACTTTTTCTTATAACGTAAGTAATACCGTATAACATTTGCATCATCATCTTCACCCAATTAAAATTCTGCTAAGACGTAGGATCTAAAAAAGTACGATAATACACAACCTTATCCTTACGTAATAAAGAGGTAGTTTCAAATAGACATACATGCATGTATATGTATGTGTATATACATATATGCATGCATTTCAATTTGAATAAAGCTATCGTTTCTCTTATAAAATCAACTAAACTAGCACTTGTGGGGGGTGCACATTAAATAACATCTTCCTCCACGGTTCCAATTTTTCTAGTAACCCTTTGTACTTCTTGATGAGCAAGAAAAAATTATCGGGTAGGGAGCGCCTAATACTTAAAAGTCCATAACATGATCAAATTGTATTCCTACCATGCCAGCAAAAGTTTCCAAGTCAATGTTCCTTCATATTTAGCCTCCAAAAACAAGATAACCCCTGACGACCCCCGCTTTCCGTTTTCTCAAAGATGAAAGAAATTAAGCAAGCTAAAAGTCAAGAGGACAGCAAAAGCATTATAAATTTTTGAAAGAGAGAGCTCATTCTTCCTTTGATGAGTGCTCTTTTATCCAACATACATCATCACGCCCCTCTCTTATCTTCATTGTGGGGTTCTCCTGCCTGAACTGCGTTTCTTGTCTCTATAGCAATTTGGATGTTGCCATGATGACCCCCTACAAACAACGTGCCAACTTAACATAACTTGAACAGTTTCCAGCTCAAAATGCAAAATGTTGCAAAACGTGGAAAGATGATTTTCACCAGTGGGCATAGAAGACCGATCAGTTGAACCAAACCGCTGAATATTCTGGCCAGTCGCAGATGGTATCCCGCAAAATTCATGTTGAAATGCCATATTGGCCGCTCTTTCTGCTTCACATCCACTCCTGATTGTCTGACTTTCATTATTGTTTAGCCTGGCTGCAAGTTTCGGTGAGTAGGTTGTTGACCATGATCCTCCATTTGATCCAGCTAAGGCCATTATAACATGTGCCTGAAATAGATTAGGGGTCACAGATTAGCAACATAACTGGTACGCATGTTTAACAAAATTCAGCCAACACCTTTTCAACAGATAAAAAACCTATATAAAAAAAAGGGCAACCTAGGGGTGTTTCTAAAATAGAGAAATTTCTAAAAAATTTTGGCAGCCAAACTTTAAATTTACCTCCTCAAAGCAAGAAAATAGAGGAGAAACAGAATAACAGAATAACTAAAAGCTATACCAATCGAGGACTAGCAACAGAAGTGACACTAAAATTAACCACATAACTGAGGCCTTATTTCAATGACTTTCAAGTTCTCAGTCTCAAGGTACAAAATTCATTTTCTGCAGAAAGCCCTGCTTAAGGGTGCTGTCTATCATGTCCATCTTCTGGTAAGAAACAAATCATCAAAATCAACATTGTCATTTTAGGTGCTGCCTTTTTGAGATATTAAAGCATGAATTAGTTCTAACACAGCCCACCTTTTACATTAAAATACCTAAAAGAACTATCTTTTCTTAATTTCTTAGGTCGGTAATCTCTTCATTTGCACCTGTCATGTCTAACACTTATTTCATAATCAACTCAACGTAGTGGATGTGAATGTTTTTTCTCATGTTTACAGTATTTCAGTGGAAGGTGAAGAACAAGATGCTGAAATATTCAGTTATGGCTGACATTGGCAATGAACTAAAGAAAGCAGTTCAGCATGAAGATCTTCTTGAAAAATGGTAAGGTTAAAAGTAATGAAGTGTTCTCCCCTTAGTTAGAGGAAGGTAGAGAACAATATGCTGGTCTGTTCACTTATGACTGACATTGGCAATGAACAAAAGTAAACAGTATAGCACAAAGATGTTCTTGGAAAATGGTAAGGTTAAATAATAAAGTGTTCTCTCCCTTAGAGGTTGGGACCTTCAGGTACATTTAGAAGACAAACAAAGATGAATAAGAAAAAAGTTCAAGGTATGTGCTTATGGAGCCTATTAATAGAAGATGTTATTGGGGTAAAAAATGCATTTAAGACAATGAAAAGATGTCTCTTGCAAAAGAAACCAAGAAATCTGTGAAACTAACAACTTAAAGCGCTTTGATCAAAAAAACACCACAGAAAGCCACAAAAGAACTGAAAAGACAAGTGCTGATCTATGAAATTTCTGCAATGTTGCTTCAACCAATAACTTGAAGGTATTCCAACCAGGATAGCACAGGACACCTAAAGTGCTCAACAATTAAAGGCTGTTCTGTCAACTATTGTAAGAAAGTAAAAAGCGCAGAGGCACTTGAGTGTTCCATGATTAACAGGTAACAAATACCATAAAAGGCAAATTCAAAATGGGAATAATGTAACTAAACCAGAATATTATTGCTATGTTCACATGCAAAGCACCATATCTTAGAAGCAGTTTTAGCAAAACACTCTTGTAGTTTACATGAATGACAAAAGGCAACACGTGAATACAAGCACCTTTTCATTTCATACACCATACTGGGTTTCTTCACATTGACAATCAATAATGCTCAAAGAGCATCTGCATTCCAATAGTGACCGCTTTGGTATCAATGGATGCTTAAATCAAATTCAGGAAAGCCTAAAGAAGCTCTTCCTTCCTATTTGTGCTTGTGGCAGACAGCAAGTGGATCCTTTTTCTCAAGAAGAGAGAAGCTGTGGCAATCTCACCCCTCCCCACCACCACAATCATTAATACGAACATTACAACTCCAAGACATCATGACTGGTATAATAGACCATGAAATATAGGAAGATGAACCATAGTGAGAAGCATAGTTGCCCCATTAGCATGCATATAATGGAGTTCAACATCTCTCATAACATGTTCAGCGCTGTTGAAAGCTAGATCCACATGAGAGGTGTGATGTGTAGCCAAAAAATATGCCACTAGCTAAATAACTAAACAAATTACCAACTAACAAACCAAACCTCACCAATATCTAAGATTGCTTGAGGTTGGATAATCTATCGATTGTTCATTAATTGTGGTGGATATAACTTGCTTAAAAAGAAAGAATTGTTGTTCTTCAAAGACATTTCGTTTTCCCATTGTGAAAACTCTGTTTCCTCAGAAAACAAAGAAAGATTTCATGGAAATCACTGGTTGAGTTTACCAACCAAGAAAGACATGGGAATTTTAGGAATAATATTGTTTTTCTTCTCTTATGATATTTCAAATTTAGTCGAGGGCGATACATTTCTCCCTAATAAAAGATAGGATGCAGCAATAGTCAGAACAAGAACTGGGAAAATGCACTTTTTGGGACCTATGGCAGAAACAAAACAGAAAGGAAGGCAAGAAGAGAGAAAGGCAAGACATAGAAAGAGTTAACTCTTGACTCCCTGCATTCTCAGGTCCTTGTCTCTTGTCAAACTCAGATTCTGTCAGCTTCTATGGTTTAGCCTTATGACCTAAGCAACAACCAATTTTGCCTCTATCTCTACATAATTCCTCTTGCTTGTGGATACAAAAGCGCCAGCAAGCAGAGTAACTAATGAGCAAAGACTCTGTAATATGAGCTATCAGGTATCTATAGTTAGGGTGGATGATGCAACACAAGAACAATTCTGCCATATCAAAAGCACTGAAGACAACATACACAACTATGCAGCAAGCAGCTATTACTGCTAACAATGATACATTGGCAATAACAAGATCACACAAACAGTTCCTATTTCTAAAATTGCTGCATTTCTATACTCAGAAATGGACAAGAACTTAAACTGGACAACTCAAAAGAGAACCTCAAACAAAAGAAACGAAATAAAGGACCAATGTACAGATACATAAGTTTGATTGCTATTAGCAATTCTTTACGAATAAACATCATTTAAATTTTCAGGAAGAATAATAAAAGCATCGCTGAAAGACAATTAAGTACCAGAGGACCTTTTTTTTCTAAAATAACACAATATTAAAGGTTAAAATTCATATTAAATGTGCTATCCAATACTATATCAGTCATTTTTATCCCCTTTTGAGCATGTAATATGCACTTTCCAAAACCATATATAGGAGATGAATAGCGATGCCTAAACAGAAGCCAGACCTTATTTGGATGTACATCATCAAAAACATGAGCTTGACCGCCATAAAAAATGGTCATCTGATGGGTAGCAGATGCTAACCCTGTTCTACTGCAACAAAAAGCAAATGAAGTGTCATGTATTTAGAAAGAAAAGCCTTTGGATTTGAAAAGCATTGAAACAAATGACTCCTGATATGAAATTAACCTCGATGGAGTTGAAGATTCTGGATCTGGAATAAAAGTTCCAGACTTGGGATTGCTAACACTTGGCAATACCGAACAAGAATTCTTATTAGAAGTACCACCACCAGCATTAATGGAAGTCAAAGTTCCCGTGACTTTAATTCCAGTTCTAGATCCTTCATCAGCAGCTAATTGTGAGATGATTGATGAACCGGCATTAGTATCCCTGAATCTATTTGCAGGGCCTTGGTGTGATAAAGGAACAAATTGTCCCCCTCGAGAAGGATACTGTAGTGCAGAACATGTGGGAATGGGTCTTTCCAACTTGGTTCTAGCAGATGGTTGCAATATGAGAGATGTAGAGGTTGGCCTCATTGGCTGTACACCATGGAAAAGCTCATCATCATTGGAACTCCTAGGCCGGTCTACTCCTCCACCTTTTAGAATCTGATGTAAACATGATTCCATAAATGTGATCAGAACAATCACTAAGACTTATTATCGTTTTCCATATAGAAGAATCGCATCCTGCATCGTGCTAAAGCTTACTTTCATTACATGCAGGTTCTCCAGGGAGTCACGACCCTTCTGCAATATCCCGTGTCTGGTGGAGCCCATAAAGGTGCAATCTGAATTACTCTGCTTACTTCCAACACCTCTGCTGTTTATATCAGGACCAGAAATTTCACTTCTTGGAGTATAGAATGGAATCCCCTCAAGATGATTTCCAACTGGTCTTTCTGATGAGTAAATAACACCTCAAATTTAATACCAAATGCCAAAAGTCCCAATTAAAGAAAATATGTTCAATTTGACTGCGTAGTTTCTCAGCAACAATTAAAAGTAATCGCTTCAAGATAAGGATCACTTTCCAATTGAAGTCACAGATGTAAAATTGTTTTCTTTTTCTCTTGGAAATGCAAACATGCCATTGAAGAAAAGAAGAAAGATCGTGAAGTTACCAAATAGCAAACAAGATTCTTAATTAAGTTTGCCAACCTGTAAAGTTAAACTTGTAAATGAGAAAGAAGAAACTATCAATGAATGCATGCTTTCATCCGTCTACACTCCCATATAAAAAAAAAATCCGAGGGAAGAACCCCACATCAATATATCTATGTCAATTTAGTGCGGTAATAAAGATAAGCACCACAAACAAAATGGCAAGCCATTACAAATTGAGCTCACACTTTCAAAACATAAAATAAGAAAATAAGACAAGCGAGAGAGAGTGAAGGACTGAAAACCTACAAAAGCTACTAACCTCATTATTGACCGCACCAAAACTTATCCATAACAAAGGGCACCAAACCCACTACCAGAAGCATAGTTAACACGAAACAAAATCAAATTGGCAACTTAAGAATCAGGAGGGAAAACTTGCAAAACATATTGTCAAATGACGTGTCGAGTGTTTTCAGTATTTAAAGTAATCATAACAATGTGCAGAATTCTCAAAAGCAACAAAAGGACAAGATCAATCAGAACTACAGACAACAAGAGCTCAAGATAAGAGCTTCAGCATCCAACAGAGCCGAAAATAAAAAGAACTCACAAAAGACTGTAAAAGAACGGGTCAGAAAGTACCAAAAAAAAAAACAGAAAGCAAAGACTGACCCGAGGCCAGATCAGAGGTGGCGGAGAGAGGGCCACGACCAACGGCCGACGGGACACCGATGGAGGCCGACGGCGTAGCATCGGCGCTTCTGGGAGGCAACAGGAGAGGGGAATCGTTGCAAGCCCTCATGCCCAAGAAGTCATGGAAAGGAGCAGACTTTATTACTTCTTGTTCTTGTAGTTGGTTTGTTGTGAAGTTAACATCATTACTGCTGTTTTTGTTTTGGTGTGCCATTATCAGTATGGCCATTTCTTCATGACCACAACATTGGTCTTCATAGCTTCTCTTCTCACACGGCTTTGGGGACAGCGAAAAGAGCAAAGAGAGAGAGACCAAAAACGGTTCTATTCTATCTCACTCATTAAACAACGCCACTGTACCCGCGTCTGAAATGCTTTTATGTCAAAGTGTGCTTTTTAGTTTGTTTTGGTTCTTAATACTGTTTACTTGAAATTATGACTAGTAATGAAATTGGGATCAGATTTAATAAAATTACTAATTCAAATTCTTTCAATATTAGTTATTATTATTTTTTAAAAGGAGTAACACATTTTTAAAAAGTCAAAGATTATAAACCTACAAAATTGGGTCTACTTTTTTAAAAAATTGAGGCAGTTCATGATATACGTTAAATAGGATATGATTTACCCTAAACTACCATTAAAACATATGGTTTAGGATATTATAACTGTAGATCAAGTTGGTTATAATTTACACTTAGAAACATATTTACTTAGGCCTTGTTTCGTAATTAGTCATAAAGAGATGAGAATGATAATGTAATCTTTATTTTAATTGTTTGGTTATTGGTAATAGAAAAAATAAAAAATAAGAGATAAAATATTATTATTAAGTTATTATATTATCATCAAAATCATCTTTTTATATTAATCTTTAATAACTATTTTGTTTTCTTTTATTGATACTTTTATTTTTATAATAAAATCATCCACAATTATTTAAAATTAATAATTTTATAAAGTATTGAAATTTTTATTAATTATTTATAAAATATATTTAAATTAGTTATGTACAAAATAAAGTATATGATAACTAATTATGAGTAAAGAATTTCTCCTTATCATTTTTAATATTTAATACTAAATATTAATATAAGTGTTAACTTTATTTAATACCGCACCAAACATAATCAATAATTTTATTTATGTTCTGTCAATCATTTCCATTTTTTATTGCGGTGCTTATACATTAGAGTCATGTTATGGTATGTATTCGTATATATATATGTCAAATTTTTTAATTAAATTATCATATGTCAAAAGTAATAGAGCCTGTTAAACTTACTACTAAGCAAATCCTATAGTTTGCCTCCTCGATGGTTAAAATAAAGAATTCAAGCATAACCTATTTTTATAAAAAGAGGCAAACGGATAGCCAAAAACTGCTTTTCTTTTTACATCGTAGAGTTAATGCTCAATTTCGTAAAAAAAAAAAAAACTCTGAACCAAAATTGCAATTACTTTAAAATCATTTTTACGCAAACAAACTTACTTTTACTCTATTTCAACCATTCATTTATTACTTAAATATAATCACTGCCAACTTCAGTTAGTTATAGGATTATATGTGAAGAAAGAACCCATAATTTAGCTCTTTCTTTGGTTACACTTCATTTGTAATTTAACTTATCAACTGCCTACAAAATTAATAGTTTAGTTTAGGGAACATGTTATTTTCCTTACTTTAAAATGTTTAATGTCTGAGTTCAAAGAAAACTTTGGGGAATGACTTTGTTTCAAGTATTCCAAATCGTAATTATTTATTTAAACATTTGGAGTCAAATAAACTCGGACTTTCAACAAGAATAATACCTGATTTATATGCTTCAAACTGCTTTAACTGTTGTGCTTCCGCGCCAGACTCTCCATTGTTTCGTACATATATTTTGTTCAAACTATTTGCCAAATCGAATAATTATAAGAAAAAACATGTGTCCATCAAGTGAATTCTCTTCAATTAAGCCACCGCTTTATCAAATTTCTCTTACTACTTTTTTAACAATACTTCGTAGTATGGCTTATTAACTAATTAAATAGGGTATAATCCTACTATTAGAGTTAAGATGCATTAATGTTGTAACTTTTGCATGTCAGTATATAACTGCCAACGATTCTTCTTGAACCCTTATCAAGTTACAGCCTTAAAAAGAGTCACATAATTAGCCAAAGTATGATTCCTTCGCCACTATTTGAACCTACATGCCACATCATTAACTCCTCAAACTCTTTCAACAGGCTCTGTTTGGTTTAATGGTTAATAATGAGATGAAATGGAATGTAACACACTTCCATCATTTATTTGAGAGTTTTATAATGGAATGAAATGAAATAAGATGGAAGCGGAGGGTTTTATGTTACCTTCCATTATCCATCTACTTGCATACCTAAAAAATCTACTTTATTTTGTAATATTTTAGATTTCTTTTTTGATAACCCTAATCCATGTTCTATACAAATATCAACAAATTTATCTAGATGTTTTAAATGATTTGGAATGTCTTCAGAAGCTATCAAAATATCATCAACATATACATATATATAAGAATAATCTTTAAAGAGATTATCCATTTTTCTCTGAAATATTTGTGGTGCATTTTTTAATCCAAAAGGCATTACTAACCATTCATAATGTCCTTGTGGAGTAGAAAATGTTGTGTATTGAATACTATCAGGATGCATTTTTATTTGCCAAAATCCACTTTTACAATCAAATTTTGAAAATATCGTTTTATTCCTGGTTCTATTAATCAGACTTTCTTTATGTGGAAGAAAATATCCATCAAATACTGTATTATCATTTAATTTTTTATAATTTATCACCATTCTTGCCTTACCTCTCACTTGCTCTGCATGTCCTCTTACGATAAAAGCTGGTGAACTGTGAGGTGACTGACTGGTTCGAATAAATCCTAAATCTAATAACTCTGTTATCTGTATCTTAAATTCTTTTTGGTCTTCTTCATTGTATCTCATAGGTTTTACTCTAATAAGTTTCTTTTTGTCTATCAATTCTAATTTAGCATATAATTGATTTTTATCACAAAATTTTAAGGGATTCTCTGTATAACACCGTTTTAATTTTGTACTAATAGTATCTATTGTTGTATCAAGTTCCTTTAATTGTAGCTGGTATTCCAATAAAGGATAAGTTTTTGGAAAAATCGGTTTAGTTGTGTAACCAATATCACCACGCTAGGTTGTGCGAGGGATAAAGGTGATAGGACAAGGTTTAGCATATGCGTGTTTAAGGCATTTAATGACTATCAAATGATGACAGGGGGTTTTAAATAATATCTGATTGGTTCTCTTTGCTCTCTTTGGCACATATTGAAGGAAAGCTGGAGTTAAGGCCAATACTTGTATTAGAATTGTTTAGCTCATGAATCTAAAGATCTTTTGTGGCAATTATACTTATAGACTGTGATTTATTCCAAAATTGACTAGTGTTAATTTGTTGTCAATAATGCTACTTTTAAGATTGTAACCCATGAATACACTTTTATATACAATTTGGTTTCTTTTTTTCCATTCTACCATGAGTTTCTCACAGCTTCATTTACCTTAAGGCTTTATTTACATTTTCACTTTTACTAATATTTTCCCCGACAATGTCATCCCTAAAGAAAAGAAGTTCGATGTTTATTTTTTTTGTCCATATCATTATAAGAAGTTTCATGACAATCTCGATGAAGGCAGTCGTTTTTCCAGATGTAATTGGTTCAACTTCTTGCTTCTCTTTGCTCTCTTTGGCACATATTGAAGGAAAGCTAGAGTTAAAGCCAATACTTGTATTATAATTGTTTAGATCATTAATCCAAAGATCCTTTGTGGCAAATTATACTTGTCGACTGTGATTTATCCTCAAAATTGACTAGTGTTGATTTGTTTTTAAGAATGCTAATTTTAAGATTGTAACCCATGAATATACATTTATATACAATATGTTTTCTTTTTTTTCCATTCCACTGAGTTTCTCATAGCTTCATTTACATTACGACTTCATTTACATTTTCACTTTTGCTAGTATTTCTGCCACAATGTCATCACCCCAAAAAATAGAAGTTCGATGTTCTTTTTTTTGTCTATACCATTATAAGAAGTTTCATGACAATATCAAGAATTAAACAGTTCACATTTTGGCACAAATATAATTTTTAACATAAGGATTCATCATTTATAGACAATTTATAATCAACAAAATATATAAAAATTACATAATAATGAGAGCATAAGAAAGAAAATGCCAATTCTCAGTACGAAATGAAATATGCACCTTGTTGATAAAGATGCACAAATTAACTTAAACACTCTACTTTTTTTTCACTTTGTATTTATAAAATATGCCTCCTATATATGCATCTAAACAATCACATATCTCAACGAAACCACAATATCTACACTATCATAATTAACATTACTATTTTATCATGAGTTATTTACCATCACATTGCTCATATCATATAGTTGTTGTGCCTATAAGAATCATAAAAAATAGTATCATTAGTGAATTGTGAATAAGTTACCAAATATAATGTCGTTAGTAATAATGTTATGGAAAAAGATAAATACCAATTAGAAGTAGGTCATGTCCATAGAAAATGGAACACCTTCAATAGAATTTGTTTGACTTGAATTGGCAGAGACAACCTATCATTAAAAAAGTTAAAGAGTATATAATCAAAATACTAGACTAATTGTTAAAACATTGAATCTTTTTTTTATTAAAAAGTACACATGTAAGGGACATGGAATTTAAGAAAAAAATTTACAAATAGAACCTCAAGATTAAATGGTAAAGTAGGTGTTGTAATTGTAAGATTTGCCTGAGTCTGAACTTTTTTCCTTTAATTCCAATACTGTTCTTTTCATGAATTTCAATCCCGTTTTGGTTTAAGTGATCTGTTATAGCACTTGAATATTGAACCATCTCTTCACCTTGTAATCTGACATTGGAGCCCGCAATCGACTGTTGGACAGTTGATCCATTACCTTGTAGTCTAACATCAACGATTTCCAATATCTTCAAAATACAATGTAAGTCTCTTCACTCTCAAATGCTTTTGTAACTAATTGAAAATATGGCCCACACAATTCTTTATATCGTACACTTTGACATATCTTGGTATCCAAATTGCTTATGTTGATTCCATAATTTTCAGCTCCCATGAATCCAAGTTTTGCTTTAGGTGTCCACCTTTTTAATTTGTACTGACTTGGAATCTCCATAATATTTTTCACAGTAAAAACTTTCAAAACATGAAAACATAAAATTTCAGCAAACTCAAATTTTCTACAGCTATAATCAACTTTTCCAATTGATGAGTCATAAGTAACTATATGGTAATAGCTCTTCTTATGAGGGGTAATTTGATATTTTGTGATTGATCCATCCTCCCCAAAACTTTCAATACAACAATTATGGGACTTACACCACTTATTTTGAAAGCACTTGAACACTTTAAGAGCATAAACACTTGTTGCATGTTTCAAAGTTTCAATTGGATACAATAATGAGGTAATACTTGTACTTGATTTAAAGTCAGCATTTAACTCTTCATATCTACGATCTTCAAGGTGTCTTTCAAAGTGATGAAAAAACTACAAGAATTTGTGTTGATAACTGACATACCTTTTTACAACACTATTCATGCTCTCACTTCTTTGTGTTGTAGTTATGTTTGCACAAAACATTTATCTTCCATACACTAAAGGCCATTTTTCTTTTATCCTAAACATGTGCCTCAACCAGTTAGTCTTCAATTCTATATTTGCGCAACATCTCATTCCATGCATTTACGAAATCTTCCTCTTTTTTGAAATCATACATGCATGAGCTAAAATCTCTGGCAAAATCTTTGAATTGAGAGAAAACACCGCTTAAGTGGGTAGCCACATTTTGATAAATATGCCAAATACATAAGTCATGATGAGTTTCGGACCATCTTAGTACTAGAGCCTTTGCCATTGCTGCATCTTGATCTGTACGAATAGTTTTAGGTCTTTTATCACATATCGCTTTCACAAAAGTATCAAATAACCATTCAAATGTAAGGGATGTCTCATCATATAACAATGTAACACTAAAGATTGTAGTCTGCTTGTGATGATTTACACCTACGAGCAATACAAAGGGATGACCTTTATTGTTCTTCCTGTAAGTTATGTCAAAGCAAACTACATCACAAAAATTTGAGTAATCTACTCTCATCTTTGCATTTGACCAGAAAATGTTGATTATTAAATTATCTTCCTCAACTTGGATAGAATAAAAAAAATTCGGATCATCAAATTGCATTTTATGAAAATGTTCCAGAACACCTCCTGTATCCCCTCTTTTCACATCTCTCGTTCTTTTAGACCATAAGTCATTTTTGTAGTCATCTGGTATGAAACCTAAATTCTCTCGCCCACCTAGTTACCTAACCATGACATCATAAAATGCCTTTGGTGGGATTCCTATGTCATTTGCCATTTCAATTTGCATTACTATAGATAAACTTATCTTCGGTGAGATCTGTGTAAGTGTGTCTTGTTTGGACTTGAGAGGTAGTGATTATACTCCTCAATAAACTAAACCACATAGAGTTTTCCACTTCTTTGATGGTTGACTCTCATTTTAGCTTCACAACCAAACTTTGTTTCAGGGCATGCTACTCTCACATGTATATCTCGTTTGTCTTTTCCTCATTTACCTTCAGCACTACAACAAAACACTCTGTTGATGAAATTTTCAGATTTATCTTTGTGGTTTTTGCTTCTTGTTATCCCAAACCCAACTTCTTTAGCATATGCCAAATAGAATTGGTAAGCATCTTCTTCTGTCTCAAACTCAATTTCAATTTTTGGTATTAATTCTTTGGATACTTCACTTGAGTTGGTAGTTTGCAAATCCTTATTACTGTTTAAACTCATGAAAACTAGAAGCTCATCTTCACCTTCACTCCTGCTAACTTCATTACCATCTTTAAAATTTAATTGACGACAAGACAAAGATACACCCATTATTAAATTATTAGCTTTGATCCTAAAGCAAACACCTAAAAAACAAAAAAAAAAAGAAAATGGATACTTCACTTTTATAATATAGAAAAACACTAAGTGTAGAATTCACAATTTAATTAAGAAGCAAAAAATGAATCCTTTAGCATTAAACTTAAATAAAAATCTAACAACTGGTGCCAAACAAATTGTTAAAAAATGTTTATTTTCTCTATTTGGCGTTCCCACGTATTAGTAAACTGAAAACAAGAAGAAAGGAAAAGGAAAAGTTATTGACCTCACTAAAGCTAGAATATATTCGATTCATCATACGCTTATTAAAATGACATCATATTGTGGTGGAATAAGGTTGGAACATATTTATTGAAATAGAGGATCCGAATTGTCATTCACAAGCACTGAAACAATCTATTTCTTTTAAAGAATTAAAATAAAAGTTACTTCCTTTTTTCATCACAATCAATTAAGTGTTATTGTATGAAAATCAAGTTTGAATGTGATATGGAAGAGACGTCACTTAACACGTAAGAATTTACATGAAAAACTTAACTCATCTCATTAAAGTATTAGATTATACAACATAAGGTCTATTTGTCATAAAAAAACATGTACTTTGGTTTGGTAGTTGAACTAAAATTATATTAAAATATATGGAATATAACTACGTTCATAAGCAATGGACAATGATAACAGTGTAGGCTTAGTTTGCATCATCAATGTCTATGCTCATGAGACAACATCTTATGCCTACCAAGCTCTACAGAGTTGGAACAAACTAATTAATACAAAATATCTGAACTTGTCGCAAAAACCTCAAGCATATTCATAAAAGAACACTTGTCCCACTCCACTAAGAAAATCCATTATGTAGACACGAATAGTACCTTGAAGACAATCTAATACCACTAAATGTCAAAGGCTTAATTCCTTTTGACAACTAAGATACACCAAAGATCGAACCAACGACCAAAAAAATGCCAACACACACCACAATTATGAGTAATCTTCACAGTTCTTTATCCTACAACATGGAGGCTGAAAACTGAATTGGATGCTCAAACATGTTAGCCATTAAAAAACAAAGCTAAATAGAATTAGAAGAAGCTCTTAAAAGAAGCTCTTAAGTGACCAAATTAATGAAGTAGTTTATGTCATGAAAATGAAAAATAAATCAGAGTAGCGTGAAAGTAATTACCGATTGAGAAGCATTGAAGTTATGCAATTGTAATGTCAAATTTATTTTCCCTTGAAAGCTATTGAGCAAGAGCATAGACTTCAAGTTCAAACACAACCTCCAAAAAGGACCACATGTAGCTTTTTCACACTTGATACCATATTTTTAAAGTATATTTATCATTCATAAACCATGCAGTCTAAAACGTAGACATGTTTGAAACAATTTAGTTATTGTTATGCTAAATTAAGAAAGACTAGCTCTTTTCAAAACAAACCAAAATTTGGACTAAGAATATGGTCTGGTTCTTAAAGAAATAAAATTTAAGAAGTGGGTTTCTCTAAATGTTGATCTTTCGTTGTTGTTTAGAGAGAACTAGAGAGAATACATACAAACAGAGAGTGTCTGTGGAAGTCAAACTGATTTTTTCTTTACGTCAAACTGATTTTTTCTTTACTCTTACTGTTGTGTGAATAATGTTGCTCTCATTATCAAGTGCCTGTGGAAGTCAAGCTGATATTTTCTTTAGTCTTATAGTTGTGTGAGTAATGCTGCTCTCATTGTCAATCTTTCAAGGAAAACCTTTTCTAGTCACAAAGATCAATGTCTTCAAATCCAAGGTAAAAATAATTATAACAGTAATATAATTATCGATAATTATGTAGTTTTATACAGAGGATCATTCATAAACTATGCAGTCTAAAATGTAGAAATATTTGAAAGAATTTAACGTTCAACAGGAAGTCATTAACTTGTGAGTCCACAATCCTCCTACGTATGATTTTCTTTAAATTATTCTTTTACTTTGTCTTTAAGTGAGACAGGACCTTACAAAATAGTACCAACAATTGGATTTTGTTTGTTCATAGTTTAATAATGCATATGTCAAGACGCTTGGAGTTTTCAGATACTACTCAAAACATTTCAAACTTACTGATAAAAAAATCACAACCTAAAGTAAAAATCAGTTTAACTGGCAAAGTTATTGAAATTGAAAGCCTTTCTCACAATGTATATAAAGTGGAGCCATTCCCAATGTTATGGCCTAACCAATTGACCTCAAATGTAACGATATGCATCAATATTGTAAATAGTTTTACTATAGTTAATGAATTTCTTTTAATTTTCAGAAAAATCACAACCCATCATAATATATCCATGCTAAGTTTATCCATAATTCAAAAGCAAGGTGTCTAACAGGAGCAGAGGTGGATAGTATATCATGGTTTCAAATTTCCTATGATTATTCTACAACAGTGACTGAAACATTTCTACAAGTTATGATTTCAATCTAACTTATCATCTACACTTTTACATAAACTAACTTGGTTATGTCATAAACCAGAAGTGCTCCAGCTGCTCCTCTATAATAAGATCTGGTGATAAACCTGAATGATTCTTGCCCAGCCTAAAATCAAAACACAACCCTCCATTAGGAAACATATCTTGCATGTATAACTTAATGAAAACTAGGATATAGAGATTTCCTAATATAAACACATACATGGACATCTAGAAAATAATGTAAGTTTTCTGCATATGAGTTCTATAAAAACAATAAGACAAATAACATCAATCTATATATTACAGAGCCTCTTGTGTTTTAATCCGTTTCTAGACCGTGCCATAACTTTATCCACTCATCCTTACTCTAGAGCAGAGGTGATTTCCATATTACAATCAAACTCAAATGACCTTATAATTTTTTCTAAATTGCAAAGACTAGGTTAACTGAAGTATACTGAAAGTAGAAACAATTATAACTTTACGGACAGTCAGCTTTATCACAACTTGTAAACCTTCTCGCAATATCCATGGAAAATTACTCATTAACATAGAAACTTCCAACTAAATAATGACTAATTAAACTAGTTCGAACCAATAAGAGGGAAAAAGAAGAGACTAAAGCAGCTCTTGATAAATTCCATAACATCACAGAAATGGCTAATGAAGATGCTGGAGAAAGTAATGAAATGAATAAAGTCATCTTTGAAGTACTTGTCTTCATCCAATACAGAAACTACAAGTGCGTCATGCAAATCATTAACCTTGAAACTAAAATCGTCACTCCAACCTGGATTCAAGCATTTCTTCATTTCTTTGGTCTTGAACTTTTTCTTTCCCAACTTGAATTTTACATACATATCACTCAGCTCTTTAGTGTTCATTGGTGGCAAATTCCTTGCCTCTATCACACAAACTACAAGATTCGTTTCTCATACCCCTAACGAAACACCACAAAGAAAATTGAAAGCTTAAATTCCCTCCAAAATCAAATCAAACCCAGAAGAGTTTTCCATTAAAGAAACAAAATTTGGCATTTAAAAAAAGTCCTTTTTTATTCTAAAAAATTCCCATCAATGAAAAACACATGTGGGGCTTTAACAAAATTGGAGATGCATGTCATCCGATAGCTAAAGAAATGAAAAACAGAAGATACCCATATGTATAAATCAAGACAGAATCAGCCACACATAATTTGAAATTTTCCAAATCCCATCTAACACAAAATGCAACACCACATCCATGGAAAATTACTTATTAACACATAAATTTCCCATTAAATACTGATTAATTAAACTAGTTCGAACCAACAAGAGGGAAAAAGAAGAGACTAAAGCAACATTGTCATTTCATTTCATAGATCCAAACTGGACAAGAAATGATGCATTGTCATTTCATAGATCCAAACCCCAGAAAAGTCACACACCTTTATAAAACTACAACTACACAAGAGACGTGCAAAAGGTAACACCATAACAAAGTATAATGCTATGAGTTTGACAAATCATTGAAGAGGAAATTTATGACAATATATAGCTTGGGCAAGTGCAAGAGAAAGAAGTAATATGATTTGAACGCCAATTCAAATTTGTTAAATTTGCCTATGATTAAACAAATGAAGGAAGAGAAATTTTCTTATGATTTGAACACCAACTCATTTGTTTAACCATGGGCAAATTTAACAAATTTGAGAAGCATATCATCTGAATGCTAAAGAAATGAAAAACAGAGGATACCTAGATGTAGTTGATAGAGAACAAAATTATGAAGCTTTGTTGGTAAAGACCTTAGCTTAGGAAGGAGACATGCCATGAATTAACGCAAAAGGAGGATGGAAAGAGTTGAGAAGAATAGGAGCAAGATCGAAGAAGTAAAGCGGTAAGAAAAATCAAAAGAACGAGAGAGTATCAGCTTGGCTTAGGCGAGAGTAAAGCTAAGACGGTTTGGTTTTATTAAAACGTCGATGTTTTAATCTCATAACAGAATAGGCACAACATTTACAGAACAGGTGATCTGATGCCTTCGAAAGGGTACTTAAGACTTGATCCCGTGAAAGTTAATTGATATGATGGGATTTCAGAGGATATGCACTATTTGATTTCAATACAGGTTTGATGTGATGAATTGTGATTGTGATTGTGAATTTTTTTAATAGGCTAAATGATTAAATGTTAGAATATTTTCTTACACTTGATCTTTAGTAGGATAAATGAAATTCGATGTTACTAATTAATATATTATGCAGTCACTAATCAATACATTATAATTTTGTCCTTTTTTTGGTCATCAAGTTTTTAAGAAATATCTTTTTTAAATAACTAAGAAATCATTATTTTATTAGAATTTGAATTAATATTTAGGATTTTTCTTTAAGATTAATACCATGGAACATATAGTGTTTTTTGGATTTTAATCCTATTTTTTAGTAATATCATATTAAATGCACTATTAAGATAGAAGTCAATAAAATGCCTATAAGATTATTAATTGAAAATTAAGGATCTGATTTAGAGATAATGATAAGAACTAGTTTTCTCGAATAAGTTTAATCTTATAAGATAACTCAATATGGAATGCAACTACCCTATAACAATAATGTAATATATATTTCAAGATAATGACTAGTTTTACTAGTATTTATATTCCAATTGGAATAACTTATAAAGATTTTCGAGCCGAATACTTTACTGCCTATATAAATAATGGAGCAGATTCTTGTTCATGTAAAATAAGTTGTTTTCCTTTACAATATCATGAGACCTTAAAAAATATAATAGGATTAGATATTTCTAACAATAAGATGCATTTATCTAAAGATGTTCATCAACCCCAAATACTACTAGGATCATTTTTAATAAAAATGTATACCATTTTATGACTAATTTTTTTAGGAAATAATTTTCACTAATTATTTCATAAAATATTATTTGATGCTATTAAACAAGTATATTTAAAAAATCCTCGTGGTCATTGGATCATAGTTAATAAAATTAAAAATGACGATGCTCGATCTACCCTAATTACGTTTAAACCTTGCACAGTCCAAGTGGTGCAGGATATAAAGAAAAATCGATCTTTCTAGAAGGAAAACATTTATTAACAATATAAAATATTCTAGAAAATAAGTATCAACAAATAAAACCATCAAAGATGGATTAGAATTAATAAAATAGAAGATAAAGAAAATTTGCTCTGATAACTTATTACAATTTTGGGATAAAAACAGGGAAGAAGCAAACTTAGAAATGAAAAATAAACAAAAGATTATTAGAGTTATTGCATTGAGATATACTTTAGAAGATCAAGAAGAATTTAAAAAACTTCTTGAATTGGAAAATCTAAAGATAATTATGCCTAGTAAATCCCCTCATTCTTCCACAGCTTTTATGGTTAGAAACTATGCAAAATTAATTAGAAATAAAGTTAGAATAATAGTAAATTATAAAAAATTAAATGATAACACAATTTTTGATGGATACTTCTTAACCTATAAAGAAACATTAATAAAATTGATAAGAGGAAAACAATTTTTCTCTAAATTTGATTGTAAGAGTGAATTTTGGTAGATAAAAATAAATAAAGATAGTATTCGAGATACTACTTTCTCTACTCCATATAGTCATTATGATTGACTAGTTATGTCTTTTGGTTTAAAAAATGCCTCATAAATATTTTAAAGAAAAATGGATAATATCTTCAAGTATCATAATTTCATACATTGTTATGTGGATGATATTTTAATAACTAGTGATAATATTGCTCAGTATATTATAAATCTTAATAAATTTGTGGATTTATGTGAACAACATGATTTAGCTCTTTCTGAGAGAAACTAAGATATTTCAGAGTGAAATATAATTTTTTGGCATGGAAATAGATGGTAGTGGAGTTAAATTTCAATCTCATGTCCCAAAAAAGATCTCACAATTTCTTGATAAGTTACTAGATAAAAAACAAGTTTTTTTTATGAGCATTAAACTATGCTCCAGAAGTTATTCAAAACCTAGTTGAAATAAGAAAATATTTTCAAATGCTTTTAAAGAAAAATCAAAGATTTGAAATTTCACCTTATGTTGATTGAGTAGGTAAAGAAAATTAAGACTTATGCATTACACTACCAAAAATTCGTTACTAACAGATGACGATGATTTATTCTTGAAACTAATGCTTCTGATCATATTTATAGTGGAATATTGAAAAAGATAGATTATAATGAATGGGTCTCTTTGCAGGTATACTTTGGGAATCTTTACAGATACTCAACAATATCTTATAAATGAAAAAGAATTATTAAAGGTAGTAAAAGTTGTAATTTTTATTATTATTCTTGATTACCTAAAAGATTTTTATTAATAACTAATAACACTCAAGTCAAGGCTTTTATTCAAAATAATTTACCTTTTAAACCTGAATATAAAAGGTATATAAAGTGATAGACTTTATTAGTAGAATATACCTTTGATATTGAGATTATCAATTCTAATAATAATATTATTATTGCAAATATTTTAACTAGAGATGTTCCTCAAAGAAGAGTTTGATATTATTATTATCAAATCTAATAATAATATTCTTACAAATGTCTAATGAAATTGATATTTTCCAGACACAAATTAAAGATTTATTATATATTGCAAACTTTAACTCAATACCGAAAGAAGTTGAAGAGCTACTTATTTCATTTTCCTTATTTGACAAACCAAGATAAACATTACAATTATTCAAAAAAACTTTATAACCTAGACAATAAGGGTAAGATAGTTGAAGATACATCTTCCGCATGCTCTCTTTCCCTAATAAGGGAATCTATTAGTCAACAGATTAAGACAAAAGCACTTACTCTTGATAATATCTCTCTAAGACCTGATACTCCAAAAAATTCGAGGATATATAGAAATATCATGATTGATAGCCTTTGAAAAGGTCATCATACTGTTCAAATGCATTATGAGGTAATGAGAGATTTATATTCTCTACAACATAGTGATTCCTGCAATATTGATTTTTTTGGAATATATATTAAACTTTTTATAAGGCGCTCATCCTCAAACTATTCAAGATTGGTATGATTTTGTAACGATAAATGTTATATACTTGACTAACCTAGAGTTTCCTAAGATGTCATTATTGCCTAGATGGATTTACGAAAATGTTAAGGATTGTTATCTAAGTAATCCTACAAATACTCTAAAAGATACTTTGGTATTAAAGATATTATCCATTGAACCAAAATTTTATGAAGATGAACGATATGATGCTTATCATTTTATTACTTTGGGAAAGGCAAAACATTTTCCCATTATAGTGGATACTAAGTTAAGAAAAGAAATTTCTAAATACACTAAAATTGACGTCCATTTAAGAAGAATCAGGATAGGAACCTTTATTTGTGGCATGGAGGTGGCATTTAAAAAGGGATTTTGAACTAATGCCAGAAAAGCAAATTTTCTTCTTTAATGATAGCCCCAACTAAAAGACACCATTAGTTGTTGAAAATTTTGTAAAAATGAAGATATGATTGAAAGAGGTAAGATAAGATCTAGTCTTGAAGCATAGAAAAGGTTTTGTCATCTCCACAAACATACAGAAAATATCTATCCTTCTTGTACACTTGGTTGGAAGACATTTAAAGAAAAAGAAAAAGTTGAAGCATCTAACATTTGTACATCCAAGTGACAACTCTGAATAAGAAAGATAAGGAGATAACATGGAAATCTCTCAAACCACTAAGAAAAGATTAAAAAAAAACCCATAAAGCTATGGTCAAAACACTAAAGATACATGTATGGAAGTCATCGACCCTTTAATTTGGAAATTGGAAACTGTTTTGTATATAATTATATCACAACTTCTTATTTTTTTGGAAAAATTTTATTTAAATTATCTGGAATAGATTTAGATTATGTAGAATCTGTAAATGAGATAATTATATCTCCTTTTGAAGAAGTTATTAATATTAGAACAAACTCATCATACATCAAACTTAATAACTTATATTAGTCAACTACTAACCCATACAGGTTGACTAATTATCCAAAAAACATGATTTAAAACTTAAAATACTCAAGCTCAATTTGTTTAATGTAATTATGTTTTAAAAAATTTCTAAAATATTCTTTAAAGTTTGTTTGAAAGATGAAGAGACTTTTATATTAAAACTAAAAGCTTCAAAGCCTCTTGATGAATGCAAAAACCCTTGCAATAAAGTGAAATGAAATATTTAAGCATTGTGATCTTTTTAGAACATCAAAATTATTACAAGAGATTATAATTAACATTTCAAACTAAAAACAAACTTGATATGAGTTAATCTTCTTTTTCTTGATTTGATCATCATTTTGGCTACTGTAAAATTTAACTTCGTAAGCTATCTTCCCAAGTTTATGACTTTATTTGTTCTTATATTACTTTTCATGAAAATGAAAAACTCATTAGTGGTAATTATGTTGGGTCCCGTTTTCGAAACCCAACTCTTGCTCAGATAACATAAATGTTGGGTATCATTTTTGGAACCCAACTCTTGCGAAATCATAATCATTGAACTTATTCCAATTAAGTTTCCTTAACCATCATCGAATCCTCTTCTTGCTTTGATACCATGCATGGTTATTCCCATTTAACCCTCATTGGT
>JAOQMP010000002.1:14634316-14651714 GCA_027563575.1 Erythroxylum pedicellare
AAAAACCTGATGGAAAAATAGATATTTGATCAAGAAATGCATCTTAATTTATAGATAAAATGGACAATTTTATACGAATTTTGAATTCATAAATTGAAGGGTTAAATGAAAAGGTAAAAAATTTAAACTTAGAAACTTAGTACATATAAAACCCGAATTAATTAAACAAGAAGTTTACTAGAATCATAGTATTAGTGATATTCCTAGTACTTTTAGAAATCTACCTCCTAGGAATCTTTCACAAAGTTTTAATAGACCTAATTTAGAATATGCTAGAACTCATATGATAGCTAAAGATAAAGATGGTTTTACTCTCATAGGTAAAATGAGACCAAAAGTTATAAATCCTTTTGGAATATGTTTAGTTATACATTGCATCCAAAATATAGAAAAAGCAATAGATAAATGGGAAACTTGTAACATACCACTCTCATAGCACATATGCCCTATCATATCCATAAATAGTCGAGAATACACTCTATGGAAATGGTAAGTTAGAACAATCACATTAATACAGTCTGAGGCATCAATATAACTTAAACAATCCAAATACTTATTTCCTTCACAATCATAATAAGTCATATATGTCATTAACATTCCAAATTCAAGCAGACCATACACAACAGTTTTGAACTCAATCCCAGTACATCCTACAGTATAAAAATTACACACTAGAGACAATGTGTGTCACAACATGGAATGCTAATACAAAAGACATCCATCTAGACTTTGCAGGTATAAGCTGACCAGACCTTTGAGTCATTCTTGTCCCCGAAATAATCGTACTAGAATTCTATTAGATCATTTTAAAAGCTAGACCTCCCTTGAACCTAAAAATTAGCATTGCAATTTTGATGAGTTTGCGAACTCAGTGAGTGAACCATCATTGATGTGCTCACTCAAGTCAGAACATAAAGACAAGTATATAACCCAATTCACCAAGTATAACATATTATCCACCATTGAATATCACATCACATTATATCATATGTCAACAAGTACAATATGTGTTTAATTATTTCATATCACTATTTCAAAACAATCCAATAAATCATCTTAATCATTCATATAATACATGTAAAGTTGTATATGCAAATGCACATGTGACTCCATTCTTATTTTGCTTTGTTGTGACCGAGCGCCTATCAACCTAATTTACTGTCTCGTATTCGTTGTGGATATCAGGCTCATTATTATCTGAGCCTGTGGCTCTTTGTGCATAATCCTGAGCTTAAAGCTCTTTTTCACACATTGGCTACTTCGATCATAACTCCTTTATCTGATCATGCATTTCAATGTAATGAGATGCATCAATTCACCTATCATGCTTTCAGTACTTTTCATTCAATGTGCTCATGTCATATATCAAATCCTTCGGATCTAAGTCTGGCATTCATCATTTAGTTGTTCACACATTCCACAATACACATACAATTCAAACGGAAGCACATATAATTGAATTTACACATCTAGGTTAACTCACAGTACGCTTCAAAATAGCTATGGTCTTAATGATCCGACAATGTCTGGATGTTAGAGATCAACTTTATAGTTGAGTAATACACACATAATTCACAATCACTAATTTGTTCAATCATATGAATATACAATCATGCACATGTATAGGTTTCTTGTTTAATGCATGCTCAATTGACCTTTCTGGGTATGTATTCTTAATCACAAATCTTGACCATTCAATTATTATAGCTTATATTACCAGTTTGCATTCAGGTTTATACCTTGAGTATGTTTGATTACTCTAAATTCATCAATCATGCATTCATCAACCTTTTCTAGCAATATACATTCACACAATTTCCCAATTCTCATTCATTCATACCTAATATACCTTAATCATATCCTTTGGATCATATTTGCATTCATAAGAATACCTTTATTCCTTTAAGAACTCATAATTTCCAGATTTAAATACATTGATATCAAGACAATCTATTCTTTAAGTAATGACATCAATTAACAACCTAAACTTATCAAATCCTTAACCAATTAATTAAACAACAATCTAGGTTCATTTTAAGCATAAATCAAGTCTAAATACACCAATGTAGATTGACTTATCTCATTTGGTTCAATAAATTCACAAAACTGAACTTATCATTTCAAAGCTTTGGCCACGATCATGGGGGATCTTCCTACGATCGTGGGATGAGTGCCATGATAGTGCATTATCCAATTTCCCTCAATTCTCCATGAATTTCACCTACTTAGGATCATCATTAAAACTTTATTTGTTCTAGAATTCATTCTCTCAAAAGCTACTTCAATTCATGTTAATATAGCTTCCATCTTGGTTACATTAAAGCTCTCTAAATTCTATTCATTTATGTCACTAATAATCATTCTTCCACATACACTAACATCCCCAATTTTTTTCCAGATTTAAAAGATAACTATTTCATATCAAATTTAAAATGCCTTCATAACATTCCATTAATTATACCTCAATTCCTCATCAATTTCATCTCAATTTCTAGCTCAAAATCATTCATTTAACAACTCACAAACTATTGTTTTTCATGCATGCTAAATAGAACATAAACTACCATTCATGCATCATTTTCGATCACTCATTTAACACCAGTATCACAATCAATCCATCCCCAATTTAGTCATCATCAAGTTCTATTATTTTATATCACAAGAGATCAGTATTTTACCTTTTTGATCAGCTCAAATACCTCCTCAATTATTAAATGCATGCAAACACAATTCCAAGAACAAGATGGGAGTAGAATGATTTCAACAAGGGCAAAGAGATTATAATAGATTATAGCTATCTTTGTGCAACAACTTGTATGGATCTTGGAGGGACAATGAATAGAATTAAAGCAAAATTTCAAAGTTGTGAGGGTTAGATGTGTGTTTTGATAGTGAGAGGAAGGAGAAGAAGAAAGCATGCAGAAGAAGCAACTTAAGAGAAACATGACACTGCATTTGCTTAAGCCATTTAGTGCAAGGTGTCTTTGTTTAAGAAGGACACATGTCATACAAATGGAGTAAGCTACATATCTTCTTATGTGGCTGCCAAATGTCGCCACTATCTTAGGTCATTTGTCACTCAATCACTACTGCCATTTGTCACTTAATTTTCTATGCCAAAAATCACTCATTTTATAGGCTTAGTCATTGTAATTTTTCATGTGTCAACTTATCTTACCACTTGATATTTTTCCTAGACTAAATGCACATTTTAATTCGCCAATTTTCCAATTATAACAATCAACTCCAAATTAGTAATTATAGTCCATTAAACCAAATTCAAGGCATAAGCAATACACAATCAAATCATCGTCATTTTAAACCTTTCATAACCCAGAACATGTCAATTGAGTGCATATACTATCTTTGCATTGTCTTCTAAATCAACATTTATGTGTGTATTTTCTCATGTTATGTATGTGAATAAAATGTACCTCATAAATTCTAAAATGATATGACTCAAAAATCTAACATTCTAACCCTCAGTAAGTTTTGGAAACCAGCTATTAAAAAACTACTCTAAGAGTAGCTGTCTCTATTAATAAAATGGATTATGAAACAACTTAACAATTTTTAGAAAAAACTTTAGTGAACAGCTCCATCAGATTTTGGAAAATTTTAACAAAAATTCAGAAAACTTTATATTTAATCTAGCCAATGATATAGCAAATTTAACAACTTAAGCAACTGAAACTTGTCGACTAGAATTTGTTATGGAAGGAAATATTTTAAAAGACACAACTACTATAGGAAAACATACTATAGCATTACCAAGACTACAATTATATGATACATGTGAAACCAATAGATATATTTGTATTTTCTTAGATTATTATTACCATATTTATAATCAAGTCGATAATACACAAATTTATTTTAAAATGATTTACTCAAAGATCCCTTATCTTTGAGGAAGTAAACTAGGCAATTTACAATCCTAGACTTGTAGATACCTTAAGAAAAAAAATCTCTTTTTAAAAACAAAAATAAGTGAATGGTGTGATAATGTTATATTACTAAAGAAAAGTAAAGGAATAAAAAAAATCTTTGTTATGTTGTAATGATTTAAAAATGCCTACTATGATAGGACGTGACAGTCCTTATTATTATAATAAGATAAATATATATATATAAAGAAGAAATATTTTTTAAAAAGTTATTTTAAGAAATATAAAACAAAATATTTCAAGGAAAAATGAGGATATAAACCTAGAAAACCTATGTTTAGAAGAAATAAAAAGATAACTTAATGTCAGTGCTACTATTGTAAAGGAAAAGGACAATATGCTAATGAATGTCCTAAAAGATTTAATAAAAAGAAAATTGAAATAGATGATGAAATAAGTTATGATAAAAAAATGAAGATTTTATTATAATTGATACTTTTGAAGAATGCTCTTCTGAAGAAGGCATTTTTATAATAATAGATACAGAACACAAAGAATCCTTAAATTCTTGAATAAATGAGTGAAACGGGGGAATCTTCTATTGCTCAAGTTGATAAGCAAATAATAGATAATATAGTAGAAACAATTTGAAAAACATAGAGATTACAATCAAAAAGCACTTATTGATAGAAAATTGCTTTAAAAGATTTAGACTACTATATTTTCTATAAATTTTAATATGAGATTACCTAGAAAATAGGTTAAAATTCAGAAAGCACTATATGTCCTATGGTATTAATCTTAAAAAAAAACCTTAGTCATTAGTTTAACTTCTAATAAAGTAATGATTCCTCTTATATCTAGAAGAGATATTTCCCAAAAACTTAATCACTTTCCTAAAAAAATTAAGAACAAAATAGTATGGGTGTCTATCAGATCCATACAAATGATAATTAGTTCTACTTTTATAAATTTAGCAATATTAGATGATCGAATTCACAGTGAAAAAGATGCCTATATGGGAATTTTGAGATGCAATCTTCGATATCAAAAACTTTTGTTTAATATCTATCATAAGATGTCTTATAATATACAAGATAACGATTTTGACTGAACACTTTCTTTAATCCAAGACTTTAAAAGAAATATTTAATTTTAAATGGAAATAGACAATATTCTAATACATATATGATATCTTATGCCTTATCAAATACTCATTATAAGAAATGTTTTGCGGACAAAGATATTATTGACTTTCCAATTTTATTTTCTAAAGTTGAAAGAATATATCTTCCTTATATAGCAAATATAGAGGACCATAAAGATGATTTTTCATTAGATTTCCAACAAAAACCCTTACTAACTTCTTACAATAAATTATTACCATATTATAATACATATATGATATCTTATGCCTTATCAAATACTCATTATATGAAATGTTTTGCTGGCAAAGATATTGTTGACTTTCCAAAATTATTTTCTGAAGTTGAAAGAATATATCTTCCTTATATAGCAAATATAGAGGACCATAAAGATGATTTTTCATTAGATTTACAACAAAAACTGTTGGGTCCTATTTTCGGAACCCAATTCTTGCTCAGATACCATAAATGTTGGACACCATTTTTGAAACCCAACTCTTGAGAAATCATAATCGCTGAACTTATTCCAATGAAGTTTCCTAAACCATCATCGAATCCTCTTCTTATTTTGATACCTTAACTATGTTGGACCATGATTCTGGAGCCCAACATTCCTTATCATAAGATGTGTGCTTGTGCTTGTTACCATGCATGATTATTCCCATTTAAACCTCATTGTTCATCCTCAGTTAATCATCATTTCTAATACCGTAGTGTCGGGCCCTACCTTCCAAAACCTTCTTATACTGAAACAAACATTCAATGTTCAACTTCCATCTAGATATTGAACATCTTAGAGGTTGGTCTATTCCTTTAAATCATTTGATAGCTCTATGTCTCTAGTTTATATAGACACTGGATTCACCTCATTTGGAGGTCGGATAACAAAGTTATGGCTGAAAGAATCAAACAAAGTTTTGATCTCAATCATATTGCACCTATCTCAGGACAAAAGGCATAACTCTTTATACAGATGTCGAATCAAAGGGTTCTTTGGATTATATGAAAGAGGCTTCAAGATCTACAACTTTTATGAAGACCTTGAAGACAAATTCAATTGTTTAAAGGTAAAAAATGAACCAGATGATAGGATTAGACGAAACCAATCAAAAAGCAGATGAATTGAAAACAAAACAAACGAAGCAAAGAAGACGAAACAAGAAGGCAAACGAATCAGAAAGTAGACAAAGCGAAAAGCAGACGAAGTAAAAGATAGATGAAACAAAAGGCAGACGAAGCAAAAGATAGACAAAACAAAAGAAAGATGAATCAGAAAGTAGACGAAGCAGAAAAGTAGGCGAAGTGAAAAGACAGATGAAACAAAAGGCAGAAAAATCAAAAAGTAGACGAAGTAGAAAAGAAAACAAAGCAGAAAGCATATGAAGCAAAGTCAACTTAAGATGAAGCAAAGTCAACTTAAAACGATGCAACTCTTAAGACGAAGTAAAGTCAACTTAAGGCAATGCACCTCTTAAGACGAAACGTCTTTATAGACAATACAACTCTTAATACAAATGACGTTATCACAGACGATATGACGTCATCACAGATGATATGTCTTTACAGATGATATATCTCTATAGACGATGCATCTCTTAAGACGAATGATGTCATCATAAACGATATGACGTCATCACAAACGATACGTCTTTATAGACGATGCATCTTTATCCTCCAAAGCATTTCCCTTTCTAAAGACCATAACTCTCGATCTAGAGGTCTAAAAATTTCATACTACATACTGATGGAAAGCTAAAAGAAAGACCTACAACTTTCTAGACAACAATTTAGTCTAGTTCAGCCTAGATCAATCCAGATTTTTCCCCTTAAGTCATAACACAAATTTTTACCCTATGGAAAGCTTGTAATTTTACATCTTGCAAACTTGGAATGTCCTGAGCTTAACCATTCAGTTGCCAAATTGACTCCATGAAACTCTCAAAACTTAACTCATTTGTCTCATCATATCTAACTACATTTGATCAATCATAATTCCTATCTTTTGTTTCCATGAATCTCACTTAGGCGTACGTTTGTATATATATATATCCACAATTTATGCTCAAAACCATTCGTTCAAGCTGATAATCATCCTAATATCATCCATAGAAAATTCATAATTCCTTAACAGCAAAAGATTGAGGTTTTACATATCTTTAGTGACATTCTAATCCATATTATAACATCATCTCAAAGTCTCAAATTACAACAATTCTCAAACAAATAAACTTGATATGCAACTATAACATTGTACTTTCCCAAAATCAACCCAAAATACAAATTAAGTAAATTTGGAGAATTTCCCTTAGGCTCTTGATCACTTGATCTCTTAGCTATCACTTGATGATGGGGTTAAAAAGGGAAAGTGAGTTTGAAAGCTCGTGGGTAACACTTTATAACAAAAAGATAAGCAAAACTTTTGAAACAATTTTTCATGTCATGGAAAACTTTCATTGAGTTTATAGAGAACATGTTTTTTAGAATTTCAGCCAAAATCTACCAGTCACAACTCATGAATGCATCAAAACTTACTAACATAACATGAGCACAATAGAATGGTTTGGGTAGGTCCAAGAATAGAATGTACTACACAATTCCCATAAGGGTCTTGTGGAGCTGTCAACTTAGGGAAGTCCATGAAGGAGCTCCAAACTACTAGCGGGCAGGGGAGAGAAGCCTATAACTTGGTCAACGTGTATGTAACGAAACTTAGGAGACCACCACAAACCCACATAACACATAATTCATGACTTGTAAACTTGTTGCCTAAAATGGAACTTTTTCGATAGCTTGCTTTTTATATACTTGATATATATATCTTGAAAACCATTCTTGAAAACATAATTTCATAAACATGTATCTTTTCATAAATCACTTGCAAAGTCTTTTCATCAATATCATCATAATTCATGTAACAAACGTATAACAATTTCACAAATCATTCAAAAACAATAGATGCAACATTTATGATGCAATTGAAATCAGTAAACTTCTTTGATTTAAAGAAAAACAGTAGTGGATTATTTACTCTATTATAAACATGTACCCACCTTGATTTCTTTATTTAGAGACTTGCTCAAAATGCCTCTTCTCTTTGCAATCAACCTAAGGTATCCAAGATTCTTTCCTGCTATATCTTTAATGTGTACTTCGTGAGGTGATCTAACTGAAATAGGCCTCTTTGATCCCGTTGATTCTTCACCAAATGAAGAGATCCTTGGATTAAATGGAAGCTCTTCTCTTCCTTTATCTTTTTCTCTTCTTAGACCACCTCAAAATCTCTTTTGAAAGTTAAGAAAATTGAAACCCTAACTTGTTTTCTCTTCTTTCTCTCTTTCATTCTTTTTCGTACTTCTCTCTCTTTTGTCTTTTCTCATCCACGCATCTAGCTTCTTCTGGAATGCTCTCAATTCACGTTTTCTCCTTCTCTAAAATGTAAGACCACATTTTGGTCTTGTCCTTTCAAAAATACCCCTCGTCTCCGTTGGTCTTCCTATTTTACCCCTTCTTTCATTTTCCTCCTTCTTTCATTTTCCTCCTAACTCCTTTAATCTTCTTAAACACCATATTAACTTTAAATTTATTTAAATCTTTCCTTATATGCCTTATGTTCTTTATCGTTAAATGCTTTGCCAAAATTGCCCTTGAACATACTTATAACATTAACACTTTAATTCAGTCAACCCATATCATAGAACCTTTCTAACATCAACATAATAATTAACTCTACAAACTTTCATAAAGATCTTATAATTGATGTAAATCATACTTATTCATTAAGAAAAAAATTTGGGGGCCAACAAATTATGTTTTGTTATTATTAAAACATCGATTAGAACCTTCATTGGTTTAATGATCTCCAATTTTTTTATAAATGATAAAACACTTGTGATATTAGAGAATAATAATAAAATTAAGTATATAAAAAACTATCAAGAAGGTGATTAGCTCCCCCTTGATTCATGTATAAAACATAATAAAATATTAAAAACATAATCAATATCAGGAACAAAAGAGATATTTAATATCAAAGAAATATCCATATAAGTAGATAACATAAATTTTCTCAAGCATATCATATAAAGTGCAAGAAATTCGAAAATAACAAAATGATACTCCTCTTGGATTTCATCACTCCCCTAAATCTAATATTACTACTCTTTCTACCGCTTTTTGAAATCATAAAAAATAAATCATTTATCTATAAATGCATAATATAAAGTGTCATACATCTACCTAACTTGATTAAAATATCAATACAAATTGGATTGAGCTTGGGAAATTTTATTCAAGAAAAAAGGCTATTAAATATTTAAAGAGTCAAAGTAATTGCTCAAATTTGAAATAGTCGTGTCTAATTTTTAAAAAATTCCTAATTTTGGTGTTGTTTTAAAATTTTAATTAAAGCAACAAGAGCAAAGTTTTACAAAATTAGGGATTGATATTGTAATAA
Organism: Erythroxylum pedicellare; assembly: GCA_027563575.1. Lineage (NCBI taxonomy): Eukaryota > Viridiplantae > Streptophyta > Magnoliopsida > Malpighiales > Erythroxylaceae > Erythroxylum > Erythroxylum pedicellare. Next base: position 14,643,802 of record JAOQMP010000002.1, read on the forward strand.
TATAAGTATAATTCCAACATCCAATAATCAATTAAAAATGTATGATTTTAAAAGCTTCAAATTAAAAAAATAAAATATGAAAAAGTGTCCAAGATACTAAAATCGAGCAAAATTAAAAATCTATAAATATAACTTAAGAGGAAACAACCTTAACTCATTTTACAATTTTACTATGAAAGCATCAATTTGAAGAACAACTCTTCATAAAGAGAAAATTTGAAAATCCCCAAATTTGAAACCTAAGAATGACAAAATTTTAATCTGCTACAATCTAACAAGGTTTTTATGAAATAGAACATGGAGTTTTTCAAAGAATAGGGTGAATTGTTTAGGGTTTTGGAAGATATAAACATAAAATATAAACAGAGAAGAAAAATGGAGAAAGCTCTTAGATCATGAAAATTGGTCAAACTACAAAGCTTATACTAATCAATGATAGTTTCTTGAAGTAGTTTTAAACAGATGAGAAAGTGGCCAAAATCTTATTTTGAACTTGTTATATTGGCCGACTATAGAGAGCTATATTGGTTAACTAATGATTGGTGTGGTTGATTAGTATATGCAGCAATTTTATTTACAAACTCATTAGAAAGAAAAGTTGCTTAGACAAGGGGATATTGGTTGACCACTAAAAGATATTGGTCGACCAATGTGTATGGGTTATTGACCAAAAGAGCGACCAAGCTCCTTACAAACTCATTAGAAAGAAGGGAATATCAAATATGGGGATATTGATTGACCATAGAAGGGCATTGTTTGATTAATTTGTTTATACTGATGGCCAAAAAAACTGACCAAATTGTTAATAAACTCACTAAAAAGACAAAAACATGGTTTTTGGGTACACTGGTTGACCATATTAGGATATTGGTCAACTATTATGTTTTGAAAAGTCAAAAAAAATCCTTAAAACTCAGGTAAAAAGATTTAAAATATATAATCAATAAGATAAATATTATGAATTAATTAAAACATATAAAGGGATCCTTTTCATATATAATTCATTCAAACATAACTAATTATCTTCTAATTGAGCAAAATCTATCCTTATTTAATGGTCTAGATAAACATTTTGTATATAATCTCTAAGTTTAGGTACTAAAATTCACACTACAAAAAATTATTTTAAAAAATCTTACTCATAATTCAAACCCAAATAATTAACGCTACAGATTTATACTCAAATTGATAAATAATAGCAATATGTGACAAATTTCTAAAGTATGAACTAATATATACTTCTTTTTGAACATCACTTATACTCAAATTGCAATATGTGACAAATTTCTAAAGCATGAACTAATAGATACTTCTTGTTGAACATCACTTGTGAATTATTTAAATAAAGATTCTTCTTGAGTTACAATCTCTCGTCCTTTTTAATTCTTGTTGAACATCACTTACAAATGATTGAATAAAGACTTTCTTATGTTAACAATTTATTGGAAGCACCTCATGCTTTTTATCATCCTTACTTAGTTCAATGATTGTTTCTTTTGAAGAGACTTTGATCATTCTTACTCTCTTTAAAAGCAAACTTATCCAAATTCTACATAAAATTTTCAAGAATTTCTTATACACAAGAAGGTTAGATTCATCAACATAAAAAATATAAGCTTGTCATAGATAATACTCAATTCAATAACTACCATATCTATTACATACTATTCCTTGTTAAGATACATACATAACAAGCTAATTAATGTGTTTTAGGTATTCAAATAAGTTTGGGTCCTTGATTGTTAAGCTGCTTTTTCTTTTCAACCCATCCTTTTAAGGATTTTCTTACCATTCTTTATTTGAGAAAACAACATCTATCAATATGTTTAAACTTGCTATAAAAATGACTTACCATGTTATATAGGTCATGATGATGTATAAATGTAATGCTTGGTGTTTTATGTATGTATGCATAATGAGGAAACTTCCTTTGGAGATTAAAGATGTTGGATGGTTTCCTAAGGTAATAAAATGAGCTACCATAATAATCTGTATTATGTCTACTATGAATCAAAGATTGATATATGATTTTTTTAAGGCCTAAAAGGATGTTAGTTGGTTTGCATGGTATTATATAAGTTATGCCTATTCTTCCCTTGATAGTATTGAACTCTATGCCTAGGTTATGATCCATAAGAGAAATCATGACTTGATTTAAGAATTAGTCCTTATGGTTATGGCATATGCAAGCATATGCTTAGATGTGAATGCTTTACATTGGTCATATTAGGCAATGTTTCTTCATTATACAAATATTTTGCCTTTAAAAACTTGGTTCTATAATTGTCTTTACTTCCTTAATTGTATTGTATTCCATATCCATTTTGAGCTGCTAGCATGTTTTCTAATTTTTTTCTCTCTCTTTAGTAAACTTGGACAATGAGTCCTTAAGGGAGTCAATTTTTCAAAATTTTATTCTCATGCTTTAACACATCTAAGTTATGATTGTCATCAATAATCACATTTTTAGATGCTTTAATGCTATGCTATTCATTTTTTTTATCTTTTCATTCTCATTCTTGTATGCATCGAAATATATTTGAATATCTTGTGTTTGGAAGATAATTTATTCCTTTTCTTACTTATGATCTCTAAACTTTTAAGTAATTCATCACATATTAAATCAATATCACTATCACATAAGTTAGGGTTGGATGTTAATCATCCATAGCAGTAAAGAACAAATGAGTTATCTCTTCTTTTGAATGCTCATTTTTGGATTTTTTGTGTCGTCCCAAATTGATGCTTTAAGTGTTTTCTTTTTGTCCATCTTCTCTTAATTATAGTTTCTTTCGTAGTTCTCATTATCATTAAGCAGAGAACATTATAACTTATATGACCAATTTCCCTACATTTAAACTAAATAATGTTAATAGATTATGTTTAAATAAAAAATTTCTTCTTTGAAGTCCTTTTTTTTGGAGAATATCTTCTTCAAGAACTTCTTGAATTTTCTAGTGATTAAGGCAATGTCTTTTTCACCGCTTTCATTAGTTGACGTCTTTTCCTCTTCACTTGATTTTTCCTTTGATGTTTTGAATGATATATTCTTTTTGTTTAGGAGTTTCATTTCTTTTTGTGTCTCTTATAACCTCATTTCATATAAGAGGAGAGATTAATAAGTTCCTTGAATAGTAATGTTATTAGATTTTTGACTTGATCTATCACCATCACTTTAGCTTCCCACATCTTTAAAAGTGATCTAGGTGACTTTCTTGTTGTTTTAACATAGTATAGGTCCTTTTCTTAAAAAGAAATATAGGTCCTTCCAAGACCTTTGAGAGCATTAAGAATATCAATAAATCTAGTATACATGCTAGATATGCTTTGAAACAATTCACATTGATGTGTTAACACCCTTACTTTGTTCTCCTTAACTTGATTTGTGCCCTCATGTGTCATTTCTAATATATGAAAAATTTCAAAAGCTATTTCATAAATAGAAACCTTATAGAATTTGTTTTTTCCTAATGCATAAAATAAGATGTGTATAACCTTGCTATTCAAAGAAATTAATCTATTATCTTGGTGTTCCCATTCTTTTTTTAGTTTGAGAGATCTTTTGTTATCTTCAATTTTTATACGTACAAAGGGGTCATTTAAATCTATTTTCCATAAGTCAACACTCTTGGCAGAAATATTTTATCCTTATCTTCCAATAAAGATAGTCATTTCTATTAAAAAAGAGGCTCTACTAATGCTTTATCCCTTTTAGTTGAATGATAATGATGATGCTTCTAAATATGCCATTAAGATCTTTTATATATGAATTCATTAGAAATGTTAGCCTAATAGACATACTTTAATACCACTTGTTAATCCCTAATGTAACCCAAAATGGGTGAATTGGTTGTTCACAAAATTTACGAAATTTTCTAACTAATAAACTTAATTTAATAATAATCAATATGTGTGTGCGTGTGTGTGTGTGTGTGTGAGAGAGAGAGAGAGAGAGAGTGAGTGTGTGAATAAATGGATTGATTAACATAAATTAATCAAATAATTTAATAATAATTTAAAGAGGATAAGAAAGAGAAAATGCAAACTAATTTATAGTGGTTCAACAAGCAACCCTTACCTACATTTACTCCTAAGATTCTTCTTAGAATTACATTATAATTCTTCTTTAAAGGTGAAGATTAATCTTTGTACAATCTTTTTTAGTAAAGAAGAACTTTTTTACAATTTCCTTCTAAGGTGAGAAGAAACCTCAATCTTATTTGGATCAGCCCAAGTACAATAATATAATGTCCCAATCAAATTTTACAACTTAAAGTACCTTATTTTATCACTTGATAATTCTAAGGGAGCTTGTTCATATAAAAATGAAACAATGTTGTTTTTTTCAAAAAGTAAAGGTTATCATTAATAAGATATTATATACAAACTATAGCATCCCAAAAGTGTAGTATAATACAAAAGATTAGTTACAAAAGAAACATTCTTGATTTCCAATCTTATTCTATGAGATCTAGTCTAGTGTTCATATCCACTTCATAATTGTTGTAAGTTTATCAATTATACCTCTAGTTAACAAGATTAAACAAATTTGTAGGGTAATCTCCTGAAACAGCAACTCTTCGTTTTTGCTTTGTTGTTTAAAAAATCTGCAATTACGTTCTTTCTAGATATGATAAGTCATTGAGGCCCAACTAATCTTGAGTACTTTGTAATTCGCATGACTTTCCATCTTAGTTTTCACCAACCAGTTAATCGTTTCCTCCAATGTATCTGTTGGTCAATTAATATTCTGCAATGCCTGTAACCAACTCCATATCTTTTTTGTATACCTACAATTAATCAAAATATGTTCCAAAATTTCCAACTCTACATTACAAAGCTCACAGAACAATGAGTTAATGGGAAACTTGATTTTATCCTTCATAAGTAATCCATCATTTATTCCCATTCATAGTATTTAGGAGTATGCTGGTCTTATGTCCATATCTCACACTAATTTCATCCACTATACTCATGGTTGTATTTCTTTCTGTAAAAGGAGTTTACAAGCTTTGGTATTGAACTTTCTAGATTTGGCAGTTATCCACAACACTTCATCCTGTTCCGTCTGATTACAGCTTGGTGCCTGAGTCAATATAATCTCTGTTCCCCTACAGTTGTGATATGACCAATTCCACTGGTTGTAGTTAATCAACCTGCTTACCAAGGTACTTGAGGGGACCACAAGTTTTAGGCAAGGTCCCTCACTGTGCCAATTGTCAAACCAAAGTTGGTACTCTTACCATCTCCAATTTTGTGGAACATCAGGCTCCTCATCCACTCCCTTGTGCCTAAAATGTCCCTTAGAGTCCCAGACATGCCCTGTTTATGCTTTATAGTCCATAAGGTATCATTTTTAAAGAATATATTATGTATCCATTTCACCTAGAGGTCCTCCTTTTTGCTCCATAACCACCGTAGGTTCTTTGCTAGACAAACTCTATTAATCACCCTTGCAGAATATAATCCTAGGCCCCTGCTCCTTTGGTCTACATATTTTACTCCAACTGATTTTGGATTTGCTTCTGCCTTGATCCGATCCATTCTAAAAGAACACCCAAATTTTTCTATCTCCTTGAGTATGCTCTTAGGTATTAAAATATGACTTAGCCAGTAGTTGGTAATATTACAGAGGATTGACGATATGAGTTGGAGCCTACCTCTATAACTGAGGAACATTGTGCTCCATTGGTTGATGTTCCTATGTATGGACTCCACCAATGGTTTGCAATCAGCTACATTTAATCTTCTTTGTGATAGTAGAACCTCTAGATACTTGAAAGGTAATGTTCCTTGTCTCAACCCCATTTCTTTGCTTTGTGCATTTCCATCGTACTGAAGTTACTAGAAAGATAGTAGTTGCTTTTCATTGGGTTACTCCGTAGCCCTGATATGTCTTGAAACTCCTCCATAGATCTCAATAATAAATTGATGGAGTTTCCCTCAACCTTGCTAAATAGCAACATATCATATGCAAAAGTGAGGTGGGTTAGTATCATACTTTTGCATTTATAATGGAATTGGAATTTTGCATATTTTACGATCATCCTTGAAGGTGAGTGGTTAAGGCCTCCATCTAGATGACAAACAAATAAAGGGATAGAGGATCCCCTTGCCTGAGTCCTCTCCTAGCTTTTATCAATTCAGTGAGTTCCCCATTCACCAAAATGCCCATAGTGGCAGTAGTCATACATATCTCCACCTACTCCCTAAACAATTTAGGGAAGACCGCAACTATCATGATATTGAACAGAAACGCCCAGTTGACTGAATCATAAGCCTTGGCTATATTTGTCTTGATGGTACAATTTCTCTTCTTCCTCTTAGAATAATAAACCTCAATCAATTCTTGTCATAAGAGCATATTAGTACTCACCGATCTCCTTTTCAGAAAGGCATTTTGCTCAGGGCTGATCATTTTCTCTAAGCTGGTTCTCAATCTGTATGCCAAAATTTTGTAATGATTTTGTACAGAAAATTGCAACAAGTAATAGGTCTATAAAGATATAGCTTTGTTGCATTGTTTTATTTAGGGACTAGACACACATATGTCTTGTTCCACTCCTTCAGGAAGGTTTTTTCTGGAAAAATCTAGTACTGCTCCAACTATTTCTTCCCCATTACGTCCCAATTTTTTTGAAAAAATCTACCATTGTACCCATCTAGTCTAGGGCATTTATCAGGGTTCATTGTAAAAACTACCTCCTGAATTTCGTGCCTTGTGACTTCCCTAATAAGTAGCCTTTTGCTCTCTTCATTCACCTTCTTCAGGTTCACAACTAACTCTCCCGGTATCTCCTTTACTTATGTATCAGCTCCATATTATTTACTAAAGTAGTCAAAGATAAAACGTTTTTTTACTCTTTTGATCATTGTACTTTTTACCAGTATCATCTACCATCTCCTTAATAGTGTTCTTGTTTCATCTTATTGAAATGGTACTCATATAGTACTTTGTACAATGTTCCCCCTCCTTTAACCATAACATTCTTGATTTCTATCTTTGCAGCATATTAATATTGATTAGGAATTGATTGTAACTAGACATTAGGTCAGCTTCCTCCTTCCTAAGCTGTGAATCCTCTAGATTTTCCAGAATTCTTTTCTGGAACTCTTTCGACTTATCTATCACTCTGTCTTTCTCTATCTGTTCCGGTTTCAAAGAGTCCTTGCTTAGTTGTTTCAATTTCACCTTCAACCCTTTCAACCTACTGCTAAGAATGTCCATTAACCTCCACCTTCATTCCCTTGCTTAGAATTTCCCTGAATTCTGTGTGTTCCATCAAATGATTGAATATTCTGATTGGAGGCCTCCATCCGTCTGTAGCTAACTCCACAACGATTGAACTATGGTCTGAAACATTCAGTTCTTTAAAAGTGACATTACTCAGGAGGAATTGCTCTATTCACTTCCCATTCATCATACACCTTAAATTCCGCATTAAAGACTATTATCTCCTTGCTTGTTGTTCCAAGTAAAGATATTCCCATACCATTGCAAATCTGTTAGCCCTGAGCTTTCAACCAACTCTTATAGCTCCTGTAGTCTAGCTTATTACATCTTCTTCCCCCTCTTGTTTCATTTGTTTTGAGAGTGCAGTTGAAGTCCCCTACCACCATCTAAGGGACACTATTATTGTGGCTGACACGTATAATCTCACGCCAAGCACACTACCTTTAAAACTTGTAATTTTCTGTATAAACTATGGTGACAACAATCCCTTTACCTGTTCTTTGCTCAATACCTCATAGTGTAACAATTGATCATTCCCAAATAGTTGTACCCCTTCCAACTTCTGAGCATTGTAACCTATTATCACTCGACCATTCATATACTAATCATGATTGGAGACCACCCTGCAGTGTTTATCCAGGAACTATAACCCCTTCTCCAGGTGTTCCCTCTTTATTTT
>JAOQMP010000002.1:14731453-14745372 GCA_027563575.1 Erythroxylum pedicellare
TTTGGCTTTCTTTAAGGTTTTTAGGTTATCTTTGTTAAGATTTGTATTGCACAAGGGTATTTAAACCCTTGCTTTAGGCATGAACACCAGATCAGACATGAATAGAATTAGAAAGCATTCTTCAAGAGAGAATTCAGATTCTTGCTCATTTTATTTTGAGGATTGATTCAACTTATCAAGTAAGTTCTAACTTGTGGCGTTAATTCAATTCTTATAATCTTTATACTCTTTGTTACCAAATCCTTGCTGTTTTAGGGGTGAAGGGTCTTATTAGATTGATTGAATTTAGGTTTGAGAACAATCATTGAAACGGAAGTGATCTAGACATTGATTCTAGGTTATTGACGTATAATCTTGGTTGGCTAATTTGAACTCAGAGGCGTAAGAAATGAATATTGATAAGTTATAGATGTTTTTGGTAGAGAAACTCAATCATTCAAATCAGTAAAGTAGGAAGACACTGATTGCTTGTTGAGAGTAGTTAAGATGACTTCTTTTGGGCATTTCATTTTTATAAGCAATTATTCTTTAAAATATAATAAACCCTAGTCAGCCTCAACAGAGTTGAGTCTAACTTCCATTAGAGCTTTGTTGGTATTTGATTAAGATTCTACTCCTTGTATAATTTAATTCTATTTAAATTAAACAAATCTTTTTTCAGTAATAAGACCTCTTAAATAAGTCCGAAACAAGAAAACATGTGAAAAATGGACAGACTTATTGAACCAACTGAAGCTCAATCTATACATTTGCTAAGGGTCTATCACCTATCAATAATAGTTTCTTCTTAGAAATTGTAAAAATTCAAAATATTATTCTAAAATAAGGTATTATTTTATGTTAATTATAGCAATAATAAGGAGTTGAATAATACCGAAAATTTTTGTTCAATTCTTGAATTATGAAAACCAAGTCTAGAAAGCAGAAAAGAAACATCGTACGCATTGAACTAAATGATAATTAAGCTGGCTATTTTGTAATTTTGTATACTAGTGAATAGAACAAGCAAAATATTCTATTATGTTTATCCTAAAAAGGAAATTACTTTCTCTTAATTTTTCTAAACTAAATTCAGAACTGACAAAATTCGTTAGTTTGATCAAGATAAACCAGGAAAGAAATTATTGGTTCCAGCCTCGATCATGACATGCGAGCATGTCGGGGGGTCATGTTTTAAGTCGAGTAAAGCACTACTGTTAGGCTTCTTTTAAAGTTTAATTCGTCATTAATATTTTCGTTTGAACATAGCTTGTTTATGGATACATGTTAAACTGAGCCAACCACGCAAATTGTTGCACTCTGTTTAATTTTTCCCTGTTACCTACTTCTATCTCTTAGTCTGATTAATTTCCAACAACTGAAGAATTTGCTGATCGGTTATGTTTTCTTTTATACAAGTGTAATTTATATTTCTTTTCCCAATTTCCTATACAAATTGGAATTGCATCTTTTACAATTTAAAACATAATACTTCTCAATAAATCCTGTGCGTGGTATGTATGATTTTATTTTTCAACTTTCTTCTTCTTGTTTTATTACCATGCCAGGTTAACAGAAGCTGTTATTATATAACTCTAATTTGCATTAACACGAAGGACTGGAAGAACATCTAACAGGTATGAAGCACACAAAAAATTTACCAATTACAACGCTGTTAATTGCACATACATAGAAGTTGAATCTAAGCAAAGACAAACAAAAAGGAATGAAAGACAACGAAATATAGGAACATCTATGACCCAACTATCTTCATATCAGCATATTACCAAACCAATTGACATTCCATGTTGCATGACAGCTAGAGGTAGATCAGGTCATGTGAACTCAGGTTCTTAGACAAATCACATAAATTCTGTAGCTCCATGCCCAACGCATTCTCTACCGTTAGCCACTCATTCTTTAAAGCTTGATTCAACCGCGGGATGAATCCTTTTCTATGCTTCTCACAGTAGCCCAAAAATTTGGCTAAAGCCAATGGATCTTTATTCCCAAGGCAGAATTCATAGCTTCCTGCTGACTTGCTAGCCTCTACACTGCCCATCGGACCAAAACCGGCCAACCCATTTATGTATTCCACCATGCCGTCGAGAAGCCACGACGGCACCGTAGATTCGCCGTCCCAGAGCCATACACGAGCCATGCCACGTAAAACCATTGGCACAAAGGAAGCATCCAAGCTTTTCACATCCCGCACAGTCGATGGGCTTATATTGATGTCAAACCGGTTGGTGTCTGTTTTGGCCACGTTCATGCCGGTTAAATTGTAGCTAGCCAGCCGAAGAGTGACATGGTCCACTTGCTTCTTGCTGCGGTTGGCGTCTGGGTACAGAAGGTTTTCCACGAAGGAACTGGTGTTGAGGATAACGCGCGTGGCTTTGTCGTTGGTTACGTAGAAAAGATTGAAACGTTTTCCTGCAGGAGACTCCTTGTTGGCATCGTTAACTATCTTAATGGAGAAGCCTTTTGATGCTTCGTAATTTGCCCATACAGATACAACTCCTATGACAATTATTGTTATAAACCGAAGAAGAACACAAGAATTGGACAGGAAAGGCTCACTCTTCCTGTGATGTGCGAGGGTGGGATTAGACTTTATGGAAGACGACACTGAGGCGTTAACGGTGGTGGGCAAGAGTGGTTGAGAGAGGTAATGATCTTCCATAGAAGAGAATGATTTTAGCAGATGAATATCATATAGAAGAAGAAATTAAATGGATGCCTATCGTATATATATATATATATGCATATAGAGCAGACATTTATATATTCAATGCTGGACAATTAGTGGGTTTCTTTCAACACGTTAGAGGGACATCCTTGAATATCTATGGTAAATACAAGTTGAGTGTTGTGGGGAGAACTATTTATGTTTGCCATAATAATTCACACAAAAAACTTTGTGGTCATTACATTATTTGATAATAATCATCATCATCAAAAGCTTACCATGTACTTAAATTCATAATTCATTTAAGATAACTGATAGAAATAATGAGAGTGAGGGTCAACCGCATTACTGTATTGCTTCACACATGTGCTGTGGTTTTTAGCAATTAGATGCTATTTAATTAATGAAAACAAAAATAAATAAATCGATTGGGCTCCATCCAGGACAGAAAGAATGATCGTTGGAATATTGGAGTTTCTTTCTAAAGCAACGACTTGTCCGTTACCTATACATAAGTAACTATCTTACTGGTTGAAGTTAAATCAAAGTGGTTGATATGTTGTACAGTTTAATTAATATGCATTAATTGAATGATAGTGACATCTGTACATGTGAGTGTGTATATATGTATTTATGTATATGTATATCATCAAAACGAGTTCTTATACACATTGATTCAATACTCTTACTCATGAAACTAAACATCAACCACCAATTGGCCGATTAGGTCCTAAATGGAAACTTGATGGCATATTTTGAATAAAGGATCTAATTATATAATTATTATTTGAAGATTATTTATTAATAAGAAGAATTTTATTTTAGCAAATGATAATTATCAAACTTTTTTTAACACATTCAATTATCAGTTTTTGTAAACATATATTTTGTTGGAGTACATAAGATATGAATGTCAAGTATACTTGATTATTACGAAATACATTCCTTTAGGTATCATCTAATGCGCGGTCACTGACTTTTAATTAATAGCATGACGAATCTTTCATAGGATTTTCGAAGAAAGTTGAGTTCGATTATGAGTAGTGACTGAAAACCAGATCAATCGAATAGAATAACTCACCAGATTGTCCAATGCAAGTTGCTTATCTCTTATTGAATTGAGGAGTGACCAATTGGTTTAAATTCTGTATTTTATTGCTTAAATCTTAAATTTATTATAAACCAGTTGCATCTTAATATAACTATTTTTTACAATTTTATATGAATTCTTAGTGACTAGATAACTTCCAGAACTATTTGACTTTCCTCGATTCCCGGTCTAAGTTTGAAACCAGTACCGGGACTGTTAGGTTAGTGTACCAATCAAAGCATGAACTGGCGTGACCTAGAAACTAAACGAAAAAACAAAAAACTTAAAAAAAAGAAGCATTAAAATATAACTAATTTAGTTATGCTGACTGAATTGCACAAAATGATTGTTAATCTCAAGTTAGCAAGCATTATGCATTCCATTTACTTGTTAGCAGTTGTGGAATCCTATGTTAGCTGGTTTGTTTCAACAAGCAAGATATTTTTTTTTTTATAAAGGGAAAGAAAACGATACAAATTACAAAATGCAAGGCACATGTCCTCTAACAGAATTGAGAGGTACCTATAAATATAAAATTAAAAATAGTGATTTCTAGCATATTTAGCTAATTAGTGAACACACCGATTATTTTCTCTGTAGATGTGACAGGATAAGATTGCCCAATTTTAAATAAACAATTTATTGATACTCAAAATTAAGAGATTAAGAGACATTAGCTATTGGGATGGGGAAGAAAGTAATCGAATCAATTTCTAACTCAATTCGTTTATAACCTAGAAAAACCCCCCAAAACTGAGCGTCAACTAATATTCTACACAAAGCCTCCAAGTTAAGCACTTGAATTATCACGAATCAGGTCGACTGCTGCTGCTGACGCTGACAAGATATTTTTGTTTTATATGCATTTATGTTGCACTTCTCTTACGGAAGTTGCATCACAACACGGCAGCGAGAACCATATTCAACCCCGACAGCTAACAATGTACTCTTACAAGCTACTCTCTCTCGCTCTTTTAATGATTTTGTTATAACATCAGAAATGCCAATCGTTTTCCGGGAAATATGTGTTTATTCTTACACTACAAAATTAAAAAAAAAGAAAAATCTAGGCTCTAAACTGTTTGTATGGAGCAAGACAAGAAGCCCATCAAACTGCAGTTAATTTTTTCTACTCTCGTTCCTAAACAACAAATGCACATAACTTGTTTGTCTGTTCCTCTATACTCAAAGCAGACAGACCAGCAATGAGTGCATCAAGCAGAAGTTATGACAATCCAGCTTCTACGTCATCTAGAAATGATGTTTGCGAGGCAACAAAACGAGAGCTATAACCATGAAACTGAGATGTAGAGAGCTAGAGGCATCAATTCTGGCAGCTGCTGATGGCATAGGAGTAAAGGGTACTGCACCAAAAACTGTTTCACCGTTTGTATTTGTTGTGTTCAAGATTGATGAAGCTGTGCTGCAAAATCGTATGTGAAATGGCAACTCCTTTTAAGAGACTCTGCAAATTGAAACATAAAGGAATAACGTTCTAAGAAGAAAGCTTTTACCTAGTGGACGGATACTGACATGTGCTTGTACCTGAAAAGAAAGAAAGAGGTAAAGGTCATAATGGTGAAGACTTTCTCCCAGCAGGAACTAGTCAACTAGTCTAGAGCACCAAAAATGGCCCGTATGGTAAAAAGGAGGGGAAGGTAATAGGCACATAATGGTCCCATTCAATGGGAAAATTATGGGTGATGTTTCTTCTTTTCTAGCCTGCCCATTCAATCGCCACCAACTTCCATTGATTAGACTTTTTTTTTTAATTTATCAGATTAAGATTTAAGTTGGCCCCTTTTATCTGAAGGTAGAAAATTGTTTACTTACTTGGATCAGTGCTGGTAGTGACTGCAGTTCCTCCAAAATTGCAGCTACTTGGTGTTGGATTCTTCTGATAGTAGCTGTTGAATGCGTAGGAGGCATGACCATAAAGTGTGTTGGGATTGTAACAACTGCCACCTTTCTGAATTAATGAACAATCTGCTCCACCATAGCCACAGGCATAGTCCAATGCGACCTGTAGAGCAGCAGGTGATGCACCTTGGCTTGCAACACACCAACTCGCTCCTGGGGACACTGGCGAAGTTGTCGTGGTCGGAGTTACCATTGGAGTCGTGGTGGCGGGCGACATTGTATCGGGGTCAGAATTGGGATTAAGAGTCGGAGTTGTGGAAGTAGGTGTTTTAGGAATTACTATAGGGACTGTGGTTATTGGAGTAGTGATGTCCTTTTGGCTGTGGTCAGTTGACTCACTTCTTGATCTGTCCATAAAATCATTTCCTGAAATTGCACCAGTACTTCAATTAAACTCAGAACTAATCATTCAAATTTTCACATGAAAGCAATGGACTGAGGACTCAATTTCATCATGTGAAAAGACGACCAAAAGTAGTCATAAAGTCATAAAGTTGAATCTATGTTCGCAGTTCGCACTGTCTGACATAAGTAAATGACGGTAGAATTTGTTGTCCAACTAGAACTTGTATGCCAGCATTTTGCAATTAATAATTACAAGCCAAGAACAAAAAAGAAAAGAAAGGATTGAAATTAAGCAAGTACCATCATGGTAGACGCATTAGCTGGAAGAAAAGAAGCAAACTTTGTCTCGCATCATAACTTTCACAAAAAGAAGAGAACCAGACTCGCATGGAAAGCAAACACCTTCCATATCCAACATCTAAAGTCGCAAAACGTTTGAAATCAAAGAGATAGACATGGAAGAAGAGCTACCGGAGTTGGAAATTTTGACTTGAGGACACAATCTGAATGCATGCATGCTGTATAAGAAAAGATGCTAATTGCTAATGTGCACATACGATTAATTTAAGATAGAGAGATCACTCTGAAACTAGAGTTTAATAAGTTAGCATGGAAATGACAAAACCAAAATTTTGTGATTGGAATACAGAAGCATACCAAAAAGATTAGAAGAGTTCAAGTCACCTGAAGCGAGGGAGAGACCCAGGAACAAAAACATTTTATAGTAGAAAACTCTGCCAACCATTTGCCTATACAACCGATCCTCTTCTTCTCCTCCTCTTCTTCTTGTGAATGAACTTAGTTAACCTTGCTTTAGCTTTCCCTTTGTTTGGAAAAGCATCAACAGATAAGTTAAAGTACAGAAGTTGAATGATCGTGTTGGAAAGGAGAGGATTTGGCTCCTTTGGCGTTGTATAATATATATATATATATATCTTGTAGAATAAATGGGCACTCGAGCATGTGAGAGACATAGACTTGAGAGAGGAGACATAGGGTGTAGAGGAGGGAGCAAGCAAAAAGGAGGAGGGAAAAAGCGAAGAAAAGGTGAGAAGAAGGTTGAAAAAGAGAACAGTATTGGAATTTAGGATTGATATGTGCGCTGGTAGTGATGATTGTAATGATGATTATAATGTGTGCGCTTATGCTTTTTGATTCTTGATTATCCCTTATCTTCGTCATTTAAATGTTGAAACTCTTTCATGAACAGGGAGTTTTTAAGGTTTCCCGTTTTTGGTACTGGCAAACTTGAGAAAAAGACCAAGAGGAGATATCTATACAAGGAATCTGCAAGATTCCGCAGTCTGTGAATTTTGTTTCCAGAAATAATATGTTCTTGTTGGGTTGTGTTGTTGGATATGGCTACCAACTACCAACTACTCTACACTAGAAAGAAAAGAATGTCCTTTATTAATGAGTTCTTCTTTTACCATGTCAAAATTTCTTCTCTAGATGGAAGCTGACAAGGATTCTTTATGTCTGTGAAGAATAAGGTTCTATGCTCATCTCAGCTATTGACAGTTCAAGCACAGAAATTTGCAGGCAAATAAAAGAAATTAACGGAAAAACAAATGGAAACTTTGTTGGTTTCCATTAGATCCATATAGTTAACCCAATATCCTGCTAAGAACCAAATTTATGGTTAAAGATGAAAATGTCACTAGTACTTAACTATTATAGTTAATGTTAATTTCAACACTTGTAATGAAGTGGTATAAGCTCCTCAATTGTATCGATTAGAGAAGAGAAGAATCACGTTCTGTTTTTCTCAAAACGTTTGTATAACATGTATGTGCATAAATCCGCAAGTTATGTTAGGAATTTTAATTTATTATACCCTAATGTATGATTTGATCGTACAGCACAAAGTTACGGGAATTGTAATCTACAGAAAAATCAGAGTTTATGATTTAAATCCGAGAGGGTGATCAAAGGGAACCGTCCAAATTGCTATCTGGCCGCTGCACTTTTGATCAATTTGATACCTATAATATATAGATCATGTGGATGATAGACAACTTTTATTTTTGGTTTTACTTTTTCTTTTAGCTTTAATCTACAGATACAGAATCAATCTTTTTATAGATTGGAATTTTGATTGACGGTGACTTCTAAGTCCTAAGATTTTCTAAGGCCGTGAATTATTTGAAGGGAGCGTATACAAATAACTTTTGTACTACATAATAGTATTTTAATTTATAATGTTATGATAGCCATTTAATCAATACCCTATCATGAAAGGCACAAGATCCTCCATCCTAAATACTTTGTTCTAACTTTACTTTTATCCGAGAATGACGTTGTTTTGGGATAAAAACATAGTTGGAAGAGAGTAATAAGGCAGACAGAATCTGAATCTGAACCCAACATGAAAAGTAAAACTAACCCTCCATAAGTGACCAGTGTTGCACATTTATTATTTTAGTGTAACTAAGGAGAGAGTGGTTGTGGCTCTGGACTACACTACACAAGTTAAGCCCACAGGGCAAAGCTGATCTCCTCCTTTCTCTGGGCTTTCGCAGGAAAAGGCTGTTAATAGGTCCGGGACATGCATATTGCTCCATCAATCTGCCTTTCTTATACAGACGATAGCGCATTCTTCAGAAGAAAATCCAACCATAGAAAAATGGTGCTCTGTTCTTGCCCTGTAAATGCCACACAAACTTCCATATCCAAGTTCATCACAGACCAACCTTACCTTTCCATGCTAGAGAAAAGCTGCACCAATATGAAAGACCTCAAAAAGATCCACACCCAACTCATTAAAACTGGTCTAGCCCAAGACCCTATCGCTGCTAGCCGTGTCTTGGCATTTTGCACCTCTCAGGCTGGTGACATGAGCTATGCTTGCTTAGTCTTTGCCCATCTACCATGTCTTAACCTTTTTGCATGGAATAGTATCATCAGAGGCTTCTGCCAAAGCTCAACTCCACAATACGCAATCTCCCTGTTCAATCACATGTTGCTTACTTCGCAAATCCAACCTCAAAGCCTGACTTATCCTTCAGTTTTTAAGGCTTATGCTCAGCTTGGCCTTGCCACTGAAGGCGTTCAGCTTCATGCGAGAGTCATAAAGTTGGGACTCCAGAATGATCAGTTCATACGAAACACTATCTTGCATATGTACGCAAACAGTGGGTTTCTGAGTGAAGCAAAAAGAGTCTTTAACGGGGCTGTGGAATTTGATGTTATTACATGGAATACAATGATAATGGGACTTGTTAAAAATGGGAAAGTCGATGAGTCCAGGAGGATTTTTGATCACATGCCATCGAGGACTGAGGTCTCCTGGAACTCTATGATTAGTGGGTATGTGAGGAATGGTAGGTTCATTGAAGCTTTGGAGTTTTTTGGTGTGATGCAACAGGAGAAGATTAAGCCTAGTGAGTTTACTATGGTGAGCTTGTTGAATGCTTGTGGTTGCTTAGGAGCAATTAGGCAAGGTAAATGGATTCATGAGTATTTAGTGAAGCAGAATTTTGAGTTGAATCCTATTGTTGTTACTGCAATTGTAGACATGTACTCCAAGTGCGGCTGCATTGATAAGGCTCTTCAAGTGTTTAAGAGTGAACCCAAGAAGGCATTGTCATGTTGGAACTCCATGATTTTAGGACTAGCTATGAATGGCCATGACAATGAAGCTATCCAATTGATTTCAACACTCAAATCCTCATCAAGTTTCAAGCCAGATGCTGTCAGTTTTATCGGTGCTTTAACAGCATGTAATCACTTAGGCTTGGTGGACAGAGCAAAGGACTATTTTCTGTTAATGACAGAAACCTATAAAATTAAACCATCTATAAAGCATTATAGCTGTATGGTTGATGCGCTAGGCCAAGCAGGACTTCTTGAAGAGGCAGAAGAGCTAATACAAAGTATGCCAATAGTTCCAGACGCCATTATATGGGGTTCTTTGCTGTCATCTTGCAGGAAGTACGGACACATAGAAATTGCAAATAGAGCAGCAAAGCATGTGAATGAGTTGGATCCAAAGGAAAGTTCAAGTCCTGTACTCATGTCTAATGTCTATGCTGCCTCTGGTCATTATGCGAAAGCGTTTAGGCAAAGGCTTTACTTGAAAGAAAACAATATCGAGAAAGAACCTGGCTGTAGTTTGATTGAAGTGGATGGGAATGTTCATGAATTCGTAGCTAGTGGAAGGTTGCATCCAAGAGCCAAAGATATCTATCATATATTGGATATTCTGGAATTTTGATATAAGAATTGGCGCAAGGACTTCATCAACGAAGCTTTTGATTTATGAATGTCACGTAGCCACTAAATCTAGTACCAGGGTCTCTAGTTAGATAACCAAAATAGGCCTTAAAGGAGGAGATAAGTGTGTGTGTTCTTATATATATAGCATGCTAAGTGAAGTTACAATGATATTGTTGATACAGGGTAGTCTATCAATACTAGAAACTTGTGGCAGATGAGAGTCTAGTTCTTAGATATGGCTCGCCCTGGTGCCCAACAATATATCTCAGGTGGTGCAGTACCATCAGTGAGCAAGTTTTGTGGCACTCCATACAGATCCGAGATTTCAAGGTGGTGATGACGGCGATTTTGGTAATGCTGATTAACCGCCGCAATCTCTTCGTCATCCAACGGCAAGCGATCAAATGTTGCATTCATAAAGGATGCAGCCATGATCAAAACAGGGCCTGAAGCCGTGAGTGAACCAACCACACCACCACCAACAACCTGCCCTTGAGAACCAGCCAAGTAAATAGTCAACCCCGTGATTCCCGGTGGGGCTGGCGGAGGTAAGACTGATCCAAGCAGTGACAGTATCTCGAACCGGCCATGGAGGGCCACAATGGCCCCTGATGATGCTGGCTGCCGCAGGGTGACATTTGCTACACAGCCACTTCCACTGAGCACGCATATGCCACGCTGCTTTCTTCTTGCGAAGTTCACTAATCCCTCACTTATATCGCAGCCTGAGCTGACTTCTATTGCATGAGCCCTGAGTGCATTACCACTCTCTCGCGTGACAATAATCGGTGGTTTTGGCTTATTTTTTGAGCCAGCGGGTCTGCCTCGAGGCCTCCTGATGCTATGACTTTTAGAACCCGGAGGACCTGCGTTTGACAACTTAGAAGCTGTAAGGATTGCTTCGATGCTCGACTTTTGGTGATTACCCTTTTCAGAGTCCTCGTTGTTCCTCTCCATGATGCTTTTGGAGCCAACTGAAGATATGATTTGCTCTGCACTTCCAGCCATTCATAAACAACCAACTTCCCAGGATTTGGGTCGAGTATCTAAGCTTAAGTAGAAGATTTTTGGCTAATAGTTTTATTGCAAGAAGCAAAAAGAATGATCAATATTAGGAGAAGGGTAAGTAGTAACAACCTAGCATTAACAATAATTTTTGCCTTCTTCGCACCGCCTACCTTGCAACTGACATTATCTTCATGTCAATTGCCTTCTCAAGCGAATATCATTTTTTCCATATAGATCGGACAATATACATTTTTAAGCACAAGGTATCAACTCAAATGATTCCCCTGAAAATTGAATCTCCTGGATACATTGTTTGAAAATGAAATAACCAAGGAAAAGCTTAATCGCGTTGAATTGGCAGCAAATAGAAGCTGCAAAAGAGGATGATGTTGTTCAAAGCATCTGCACTTCCATTTGATGGGATTGTTGATCCAATTGGCAGCTCAGTAAAACTACATATAAATCGAAACCACCTGAAGCTCTCTTCACATGTAATGATTAGATGAAGATGAGAGGACTTCTACCAGTTAATGTAAACAATTAAGTATTTATGATTATTGAAGTTGAATGATGGTAAGAATTCTCATAAAATTAATAGGGGAAATCACAATATTATTTAGTTAGAAAGACTACGCAATGAATGAAATGATAGGCACACTCTGAAGTGTGTGCTCACGCTTTTCATCTATATTAGTCGTGAATAACAGAATTCGATACATGACAGAGAGATAGTAATGAACGAAATGATAGGCACACTCTGAAGTGTGTGCTCACGCTTTTCATCTATATTAGTTGTGAATAACAGAATTCGATACATGACAGAGAGATATTAGCTTAGCTATACACCTGTATTGAAATGATACAGTATGTATAGAAAGAATAATTCAAAGTAAAGAAATTAATTCTATGTTCTAACATTCCCCCTTAAACGAGAAGGTGCTAAAGTCAGTCCGAGTTTGTTGCGATTTTGAACAAACAGAGAATGAGTTAGCACCTTGGTGAAGCAGTCTGTTACTTGATGAGATGAAGGTATATAGTGAACATTGATGAAACCTGAAAGTGTGAGATCGTGAATAAAATAGATACAGATCTCTATATGTTTACTACGTGCATGCTGAACTGGATTAGAGGCAAGAGCATGAGTAGTTAGATTGTCACACCATATCATAGATGGTTGTTGTAAAAATAATCCAAGTTCAGACAGTAATGAACATATTCACTTAACCTCAGTTGCATCATCTACTAGAACTCGATATTTAGACTTCGTGCTTGAGCAAGAAACAACTCTTACTTCAAGAAACTAATGTATTTCCAAGATATACAAAAATACCAGCCATGGATTTTCGATCATCTACGTCTGTGGCCCAATCTACATTAGTAAATGTAGTTACTTGAAGAGATTTGAAAGGTTTGGTACATAGACCCAGATATCTGAGAATACGTTTTACTCCTTGAAAGTGAGTGTTGGTGGGCTGAGATAGAGATTGGCTAAGTTTGTTCACTGAGTAAGCTATTTTAACACCCAATACTGGGGGTTAGAATATTAAGGAAATTCAGTACATTTTATGCTTTGCATATTTGAATATTTACTTACTTGTGCATAAGCATTTTGGACACATACAATTATTATGCATGCATTCATGACATGTTCCGGGTATAATTGAGTTATTGAATGTGATTAAAAAATGTGATTTAGTTATTTTGGTGTATTTCAGGTATTTTGAAAATTTTGGTGAATTTTAAAAAAGTATTGAAATTTTGGATCAATCCTAGTATGACACGTGGACTGATTTAATATTGACAAATGACTTGCATATGTGGTGACATGTGGTAGTCTTAATTAGATGACACGTGAATTACATGCAAAGTATACACGTGATTTAGGAAGGAAAGCTCTGCAGCTGGAGTTTGTTCTTTGTTGGCTTTGTTTTACACCGAAAATACCAAGTTGGTTATGGTTGTGTATTTGGCTTCTTCAAAGTAAAGTTTATGCTTTTTTATCCTTTATCCACCGCAATTACTACTGGAACTGTTGTTAATTCAAGTAAGTAAATTCAATGATGTTTTGCTGTGTAAATGAATGCATGCATATGAGGTTAAAGAAGTGTAGTTTTGGTGATGAATGAATTAAATGATGGATTTATGAAATAGGTTATACTGTTATATTGAAATGGATATGCAAAAGTGCTGGAAATTTTGTGTAAAAATACATGCTCTATTTTGGTTTAGAGGAATCTGAATATGGTGATTTGGACTGTTATGCATGAAATTATGAAGTGCTTGTGGAGATGGTTTTAAATGAGTTGAATGAATTTAAATGAAGATGTGGTGAAGTCGTGATATGGAGTTGATGAATTGATAAGTTGTTTTGATGAAATGAAAGAGTAAAAATGGAACAATACGTCAGATGAAAGTAGAAAGAGAAACAAAATGCAAAAATTCAAAGTGGTATGTATGAGAGTCGGATTATGATGCAAGTGTGAAGTTTGGATTTATAAATTGTGTGTGTGTACTAATGAGTTAAGAAAATGAGTTAGAGGAATTGTTTACAATTGTTGGAGTTAATTGATCTGAGATTGAGTTTCTAAAAAAGTTACAGTAGAGAGAGAGAGAGTTGAAGATGGTAAAATACGTGTATGATCGGTTTTGGTGTTTTGAATATAAACTTGA
>JAOQMP010000002.1:14751922-14774574 GCA_027563575.1 Erythroxylum pedicellare
TTGTTGAGATTATGGTAATGCATATATAAAGTGTTTTGTATATTCAAAATGCTTAGTGTTCAGTGTGTTCTGTGTATGTGGCACTTGCAATATCCTCCCAGGGGGTATTAGGGCGTCACAACTATATCAAGTCTGATGGTGGTAAGATACTGAAGAGATCCAATAGCTTGATTGTAGACAGATGGATCTTGCATGGGTGTTCCATCATTTTTTGTAAACTGACGTCCAGTGACCATTGGAGTTGGTACTGGAGCACAGTCCATCCATCATGTTAAATTTTTTCAAGATATCGAAGTTATACTTAGCTTGACTCAAATAAATGCCCACATTGTTTCTACAGATTTCTATCCCAAGAAAATAGTATACTGAACCAAGATCCTTCAAGGAAAATAAATTGTTTAGCTTCATAACTAGAGACTTCAGATGGTTGGGATCATTATTGGTTATTAGTACATCATTGACTTATATGAGAATAAAAACTGTGAGCTTCATCATACATAGGAAGAAAAGTGATACATCACTTTTAGCATTCTAAAATCCCCAGCTCAAGGTATAGTCGATTGAAGCAAGCATGAGGTGCTTGCTTGAGTCCGTAAATCACTTTTATCAGTTTGCACACATGATTTGGACGTCACCAATCATAGAAGCCTTCCGGTTGGCACATGTAAACATTTTCTCGAAGAAAACCATTGAGGAACGCATTATTAACGTCCAATTGTCGAATTTCTAAGTCATAGGTGACATCAATGGTAAGAACAGTTCGAATTTTTATTGGTTTTACTATAGGACTGAATGTATCTCCGTAATCAATTCCTGGTGCCTGCTGGAATCCTTTTGTAACAAGCCTAGCTTTGTGCTTGAGAATGGAGTCATTTGGTTTAAGTTTGTTTTTGAAAACCTAATTGCAGTTAACTAGCTTTTGTGTACCGGTGTAAGGAACAAGGATCCATGTTTTGTTTCGCTGAAGGGTTGTGAATTCATCAGTCATGGCTTGTTTCTAATGTAATGAGGCTAGGGCATCTGTGACATTTTGAGGTTCCGTGAGCTAAACTAAATGAACAAATTTTTTTGAGTGAAGTAACCCAACAAATGGATGTTTGGGTTTGTATATACCATCCTTTGCTCGTGTGGTCCTTGGGTGTGTGTTTGTATGGATCGGTCTTGTTTCCTGTTCACTTCTGCTTTGCCCACTCAAGCTCAATCCATTTGTTGAAGAAGACCCGTGACTTGATAAATGAGGCTCATGTGAGGAGATTATAGCTATTGGAGAATTATCCATTGAGCCAACTTGTTCTTTGTTATTGTTTAAAGATTCTGTAATGTTGCTGCTCTCGAGATTAGGAGTGTTTTCTCTATTTGGAGTAATAATCAAAGGGATAGTGTATTCATTTTTGTAGATGTCATTCTTTGATTTAGAAATTCTGTAGTGCATGGAAAAAAGTGTAGCATCGAACACAACAAGTCCTGAGATGTATATTTTTCCTCAGGAGCTGAGACATTTGGATCCCTTGTGTTGAGGAGTAGGTCCAAGATAAACACATTGCTGATTATGGAATTGGAACTTATGCTCATTGTATGGTTTTATACAAGGATAACATGCACATCCGAAAGGCTATAGGGTTTTATAATCAAGTTCCATGCCATAGAGCTAAAACAGAGGAGTTAATCCTTCAAGCCTAGGTGTTGGTAACCGGTTGATGAGATAAACAACCATTTGAAAAGCATCTACCCAGTATGTGAGGGGTAACTATGCTTGAGCTAGTAACGTTAAACCCATCTTAACAAAATGTCGATGTTTGCGTTCTGCTCTCCCATTCTGTGCAGAAGTATAAGGGCAGGTGAACCTCATTTCAATTCCTGCTGCTTGTGTAATACTCACAAAGGATTTGGATTCAATTCCATTGTCATATTATATTGTTTTGATTTTTGTGTTAAAGTGGTTTTCAACTTCTACCTGAAAAAGTTAAAAGCATTCATAGCTTCACCTTTGTGTTTCAAAGGATATAGCCAGGTATATCTACTATAATCATCATTAAATGAATATAGAAATGATGGCCACTTACTGATTGAACTGGTGACGGTCCCTAAAGATCCATATGAACTAACTCCAAAGGAAAAGAAGCATGAGACACAGATTTGGAAAATGGTAACTATTTTGATTTGCCATATTGGCATGCTTCACAAATAAAATTCAGATGTTAAATGTTCACATTGCAGTTATTCAATATTTACTTTAGAACTTTGTCACTAGGATGTCTTAGCTTGTAGTGCCATTTTAAGAATTATTTCCCTTTCTGTGTAAGTGACGTCATATTACTTTGAGCCACCAAAGCACGTTCAGACATCTGATACATTCCTTGGTTCGATATTGCACGCACCAGAGGATGACCTGTCTTCTTGTCCTTCACAACACAACCTTCATTAATAATATAAACATCTACTAGATTGTCCTTAGTGAGTTTATTAACACTCATAAGATTTTTAGTTACAAAAGGGAATAGCAGTGCATCTTTAAGATGAGAATCTGGAGTTAGATACAGATAAAGACGTAGAACTTATTCCAACTACGCAAGTTGGTTCTCCAGTGCAAGTATAGAGATGAGTCTTACCTACATGACTGACATTCTCCAATTGATCAGCGTATGGAGTCACATGATAGTTTGCTCCACTGTTTATGAACCATGATGGATCGGAGATTATTTGAGGATGAGCATAGTACCCTTCTGATGAGTTAGCATAGAAAGCTTGTGGAGCATAATGGTTTCCAAAACCACAACCAAAGTTAAATGGAGGTTGAAAATTTCTGTCGAAACGATGATAGCAGTTTGCTACCACATGTCCTAGTTTCTCACACAGGTGACAGTATGGTCGGTTTCCATTGTTGAAGCCTCCTCGATTTCCTTGGCCTCGACGTCCTCGAGAACTACCACGTGATCCTCTTTAGGAACCTTGCTTGATGGTATTATTTGAGGTTTGGTTATTAATTTCATCACGTTGAGCAACATCAATGGGTTGAACAAATAGAGTCGAGAAATGGTTGAGTTGCTCCAAATGACTCTTGAAGGCAAAGAGAGTGGATTGTGCTTCAATCTAGGTAACGTTAGATTGATCAACCAACTTTACTACAATAGCATTATAGTTTGAGTCAAAACCGTCTAATGTATGGAGAATAAGATCTTCTGTTGTAAAAGGAGCTCCAGCCAGTATGAGTTGATCTACGACATTTTTCATTTTAATGATATACTCATCCATCTTTATTGAGTTTTTGCGTATTTGATGAAACTCCAACTTGAGCACCATAACATGCGATTTCACTGACGCACAGGTGAGATCACGAGCCGTGTGACAGTGTAGCAGTTGAGTTCCAACTTCTTAGGTCATTGTATTGCGTAATCAGCCAACTAGATGTCGGTCTACAACATACCATTCTTCGAAGAGTGGATTTGGAGTCATTTATGCTCCTTCAGAGATGTATCGAGAGGGTGTCAAAGCTGCGCCATTGATATGTGACTCAAGGAGGTTTCCTTCGATAAGTAGTAGGACAACTGATTCCCACACAAGATAGTTTCCTCTATCCAGCTTGATAGAGGTTGTTTGGTTGGAAGAATTAAACAGAGAATATGTTTTGGAGGTGTGAGTAGATGGGATGGAAGTAGCAAAGATGTGGAAGACGCTATTGAAGAGGAAGCCATACGAAGAATGAAACTCTTTGATACCAAGTTAGAAAGACTATGCAATGAATGCAATGATAAGTACACTTTGAAGTGTGTGCTCACGCATTTCATATATATTGGTTGTGAATAACAGAATTCATCACATGATAGAGAGGGAGAGTAACTTAGCCATACATGTGTATTGTAATGATACAGTAGAAAGAGTATTTTCAAAGTAAATAATTTAATTATGTGTTATAACATATTTAATAAAAAGTTTTCATAGAAACAAATTAAATAAGAAAAGTTTTTGAAATGGTTCACATCTTTCAGGCCGGGCCTAGTGCCTTCATGCTCGAGTCTAACTGAAAATGGCGGCAGCCAGAATCAGTTGTTTTGTTTGTATAATTTTTTAACAGATATTTATGAGGTAAGATACGGAATAAAGAACACATGTAATGTCGTGAAGGAACGGTGTTACGGCGTCCGAAGCGATCGCACCGCCGCTGTTGGTTTGAAGCTGCCCAAGTGGAATTGAATTGAATTCAAATTATATACATACGCAGCTTTACCAGATTCACAGTTGTTTATCTTGACTTTGAACACTAATTTTCACTACTCATCCTTTCTCGTCTATCACTTGCTTTTGCTTTTCCACGTAACTTCTTATTCACATTCTTTTTTCCTTTATGGAACTTCCGTGGTTAGTTACGTTCGAAATTGCTGAGTGTTTTAAATCTTCATTTGCCATTTTTCTTCTAAATCCTTTCTAGTTTTATAGTTAAATTTGATTGGTGTCAGTGCCTTTCTCTAAGGTTTCATTCTTAAATTGATAGCTTCAATGTATTAGGCGATGGGTTGGTTGAATTTAATTTTTGTTTCCCTTGAATATTTTTGATATGACAGTTTTAATATTTTCTGAGAATGATTACGTTATTTGTACACTTGTTCTTCCTAAGGGATTCTCTACATCTTGTGAATTGGAAGTCTGTGGGTCAAAAATTTCGTAAGTTGTTTAGTTTTGAGGAATTTTATTTTAATTTTGTTGAATGTACAGCAAAATGGACGACGAACATTTAATTTCCTTTGCCAATGACGTGAAGACGCAAGGGAATCAAAAGAATCATTCTGGTCGAGATGTTTTAATAGGAGGTGATCTTTGGACTGACGGACTTACATGTGCTTTTGAATATTTCGAGTCCCGAGGAAGATGACTCAGTCAAATTCTGGTCCAAGATCAAGATTACAATCATCACAAGATGTTAAGGTGGAATCCTGGGAACATGGATTTGATCATAAACAGAACAGTTCTGCGGTCACAAATACAGTTGATCTTAGCATAAGACAAGGCCTTTCAAAAGGTTATTGGGTGCCGATTGGCAGGGGAAGAATTTCTGAACTTGCTCAGATGGTGCAAGTGGATACCGGGCTCGCTTCACAACCGATAAATTTGCTTGACGATGAAGATGATGCAAATGTTACAGATGTTGCAGCTCCTTACTTGGAAAATCCGGTGCGTCCCACTCGGTGGTGCCATGTATCTGCAGGGTATCCACGTATAAACTCATGGTTGAGTAACGCTCGATGGTTGCATCCTGTTATTAGTTCTGCTCTGAGAGATGAAAGTAGGTTGATAAGTGAGAGAATGAAGCACCTCCTGTATGAGGTAAATTATTTGTTATAAATTGGCGGCGATTAAAGAAAATGGGCGCGGGCATGTCTATGTTTAAAGTCATTTTCTTGAGGTACTAATATCATCTACTTGTATTAGGGACTGATGGTTCCTTGCTTAGCATAACCTTCAACTCATTATACTTTGGGGGTTTAAGATGAAGTATATAATAGCTGTTGTTGACAATTTGATTGTCAAATTATTGACCTTTTGATTCATGTTTACTGGACATTGCATTTAATGAATTTGTCGAAAGGGTTCTAGATACAGTAACAATATTTTTAAGAACGATGGTGTACGGTACTCTAGGATTTAGTAGTTCTATTAAGCATTTGCTTGTGAAGATTACTAGCCTAGAAATATCTAACAGGCTTCTCTTATTAACTTCAGGTCCCTGTAATAGTTGCTGGGGGCCTATTATTTGAACTACTAGGGCAGTCAGCTGGTGATCCGGATACTGAAGAATATGATACACCAATAGTTTTAAGATCATGGCAATCCCAAAACTTTTAAGTGACTGTGATGAATTTCAAAGGATTATCATCAAACATTAATGCGTTGGGTATTGCCGAAGTACAGGTATGTCGTGCTTGGAAAAAAGAAAATCTACTTTTCTGTTTTTGAAATCGGTGACCTGACTTTCAGAGGATTTTGGTGATGAGGAACTGCTTGCTGCTGGAGGCATTAGCATGCCAAGATGCATTCGCGATGTCATAGTGTTGAGTTTGGGTTCTCTCCTATGTGGTAAAACTCATAAATTTGTTAAAGCTCATTTTGTTTTTTAACCCATTAGGGTTAATTTTTATATTGTCAATAAAATGTTCAGCAGCTGTCAAGAGTGAGAGAGAGAAGAAAGAGAGTGAGAGAAGAGAGAGATGCTCTTTCTCCAACCTTCACAAAAGGAGAGATTTTTTCCACCTGACCCGTTTTACTTTTCCGGCCACTAGGAAGTCGTTCACCGTTGGATCGGTCTCATTTTTTGTTACAGTTTCTAGATATATTATTCTCCATTCTGAACGGTGGAGATTTGGTTTCGAGTTCTGGAGGTTGAGTTTTTGGATCCAAAAGTGGACTGGTCTTAAGGAGTTTCCAGAAGTGACGAGCTTCACTATATTCTTATTTTGGTCTACCATTCTTTGTCTAATCGGGCTGAATTTTGGTGAGCATGTTCCTTACTCATTGTTCTTTATTTTGAACGGTGGAGATTGGATTTGGACGGCTGGAACTTTTCCAGAATTTGTTAGAACAGAAGCCTTTGTTGTGATTCCTCTCTTTGTGTAGTTCTCTACTTTAATTTGTGGCTATATGAGATTGAGCCTTTGATTTCTAGATTTTGTGGCTGTTGATCTCTGTAAGATAGTATTTGTGATAGTGAATTTCATTTACTTGGATCAAGATAGGTCCCATGATTTTTTATCCTTTACACCGAAGGAGTTTTTGCCACGTTAAATAATTGTTGTGTTTTGTAAATGGTTTTTGATTTGTGCATTATTGGGGCAGCTTATGATCATTTGGTTTGCTGTCAATTTTTTCTCATTATTACTCCTAATAGATTCATTCAAGTGGAGAAAATTTTATTGATTAATCGTTGCGTGTGTTATACCCACATCTTTCCCATCACATAGCACATCTGGCCAGTGGCCTTGCAAGATGGGATGATAGGTTATGGTTTACTTCATCGTTCTTATTTTTAAGTTGTTGCATCCACTAGAATTGCTTGTGTCGGCATGGCCTAGAGTTATCTGGACCTTTTGGCACCTGCTTTGTCTTACACTTGCACACTCATATACACACAAATGCGGAATGTATTTGAGGCTGAATTCTCGAAAAGAAAGCCTGATGTGTAGCCTGAAGCCTCATATGGGGACTACATGCTTTAATACCCTAAATGTCTTGGTCTGTTTATAGCCTTAGGAACTTCTTTTTAACATACACAGATTTGCCATTTAAAAATATCTTCTCCTTCCACAGAGCTTGAGCAAGAAGCAATTTCCCGCTCAATGCTGTATTTACAAAGGGTTTTAGCATTTTCTTTATTCTAAATGCTTTTCAATTCTTTCTAGTTCATGTAAATTTCTTTTCTACAAACACATTATTTATTAATAAAATGGATGCTGTATGTCCTCTGCATCAACTTAGTAGTGGAGATTCTCTATATGTTGCTTTAATCATTATGACATCGTGCTCTAACTTCAGAGCTGCACTTAAAATGCATATCGATACAACACAAGCTTTGCCTCTTTCCTTGTAAAGTGGCTCAGTAATCTCATATCGCTCAATATTTCCTGGGTCATTTGTCTTCTACGGTTTTCTTACCCTATATTTAGCAATATCATCTGTGTACCATCATTTGATGGATTTTTCCCCTTCTATTCCCTGTTAGATTGTTCCGCAAGTCCATATTTGGGGTAGCAGATGAAGTTGAATTGAAGTGCATGAACAGGTGCTTCTACAAGCAGGACAATTCATCCTCCTGAGTTGAAAAGTTTTATCCTAACCGTGACTCTGCTTTTACCTATGCATGACAACTTCAGCAGATGATTCACTTTGTTATAGGAGAACCCATGACGACATGCATCTCTTTAGTATTATCTTGAGCCAAGAGATCAGAAGGCTGTCAACTCAAGTGAGTTTATTTATATCATACTTGCAGATAGATACTTTCCATGTAATACATACACCGGAGGTGTCTATGGGAACAAATATTTCCTTTTTTGTTGATTTACTTGTTTAACTGAATTATTAGGAGGGAACCCAATGGTCGTCCAAAAGTCCACAAACTGAAGTTAGAAAACTTTTAGATGAGTTGTCCCTTGAGCAGATATCAGTTGAATTTTCAAGAGAATGGACTTCAAATTATGGTTGTAGATTTTGGTCTTTATCTCTTAAAATATGGAGATGTTATAAAGACTCATCAAAGTATTTGAGCAGGTTTATTTCTTTTCACAATGAACTGATGGTTCATAGAACCAGGTACTTTATAGTAGAGTCGTTGATTTTATGGATTCGCTGTACTTTTAGGGTTGGGCAATTTTATCCGTCTTGTAGTTTTTCTGTTTCAGTGTGACCCAATGATATTGGGATTTAGCTTTAGGGATTTATATGGTGTATAAAATGAATGTCGTCAGTTATTTACAATTTGTTTTAATCTCAGACTATGTCTTTCTATTAACTGGCACTGCTGTCTATGATTGAAGCCAATGTCTAAACAGTGACAATATTGAATCTACAATCATGTAGTTATCAATTATAGGGCCCTCCTAAGATTCGCATTGTGTCACCTTGCATTTTTACAAATTTCTCAGGAGATATTTGCAAGGTGAAATATTGCTAAGCTTACAAGATTAGAGTTCTAAATAGATGATTACAATATGCCTGGAAGTATGCAAAGTTATTTCTATCGATTCTGAAGTTCAGTCTTATCCAAAGAATTCAAACATGAGCAATGCCACCATATCCTGGTGCTATAATGGATATGTTGCATTATTTTCTACCCAAGTATGAGTCTTCGAGGAGGGTGGTATGGGGGTCCGGGAAACTGGAGGACTAACCTTGGTTTTGTCGTCCACCATTTCTTATCGAGTCCATGTTTATGCGCATATTACAATCAGCCTGTTAACTTTCATGGACTCTAATCTCAAGCTCGAATGATGAAATCAGAATGATGGTAAAAAATGTATTTTAAAGACGGTATGTATTTAATTAACAGCTTGAAAGTATCATCATTTGTGAATGATCTAAATGGTTTAGGTAAAAGGGCTAAAAGTTTTGGGCAGATTTTAGGGAAACAAGGAAAATTTCTATATTTTTATGGGTTGAATAAAAGGTAAGCAACTTACTTCGGATGTAACTTGTGAGTGCAGGAGAATCAGGAACTCTCCTCTGTAGATTAAAGTGGGCCAAACTTGGTATCGGTAAGCTGCTCAGTTATTTTTCCTTGCGCAATGCAGGTTATGAGTAAAATGGTCTCTCCATGCAAGAGAGGAGATTGTTTTTGCGCTTCTTCAGCATTTAAGAGGCAACAGAGCAAGGAGCTTGCTAGAAGGAATAAGAAAGAGCACAAGAGAAATGATTCAAGAGCAAGAAGCAGTTCGAGGACGCTTATTTACAATTCAAGATGTCATGCAAAGCGCAGTTCGAGCTTGGTTGCAGGTTTCTACGCTCTTGAACTATATTTCTAAATACTTAATTTTATCAAGTTCTGCTAATGTACACTTAACCACATCTGGCTTTTTGCACTTTCTGCGGCAAAGATTTCTTTTCTTACATGGTTGTAAAATATGCTTGATGTACTTGCTTGATTTGGCTTTCTATTATCTTTTCCCAATCTCAGTAAATAAGATTCTTCCTTCAAAAATGTTGTTTGGAGTGGAGAAAGCTATAACCAGTAATTTGCAGTTACTTCGATATTATTTTATCACTTAAAGACTCCGGAAGTTGTTCCAGAATTTATTGAATAAATTCACCCATTGTAGCATAATGTTAAGTCCACCAACTGATAGGACCCTATTTGGAGAGGTCTAAAGTCTTCAACATGGAACCTCTTTGAGCAGGGATCCAGCATCCGTTCCTTAAGAGGCCCTAGAAGTAGGTCAAAAGGGCCCTTCCCATTGGTTAAATAGTTGAAATATTAGTTTTAATTTTACTTTAAAAGAGTTCTTTGATCATATAAATAAGCTTCTAGTTGGCATTGATTCATGCATGCCTCTGTTTGGTGCTACCAGTTATTTCCAAGCAAAATGGCTTGTCTCAAAAGATGCAATTATGCATTAACGTGGGTTTTTCCTTCCAATTTGTGGTGATCACAACCATTTGTGCTAATTGCGATCTTTATGCTAAGACTTTCAAGTCTTTTGGCACGAGACAACACAAGCAACCAGACCTTCACTTGATTGCTAAATGACCCCATAAAACTCAAGGGAAAAGGATCAATTCCTTGCTCAAGAATTAGTCATTAATTTTGATTAACAGGTAGTTTATGGTGTGATCTTCATTCTCTCCATACTTTTTATCTGCAGGACAGAAGCTTAAGAGTAACACATAATTTAGGGGTATTTGGGGGCTGCGGCCTTGTCCTTTCTATCATAACTGGACTTTTTGGTATCAATGTTGATGGGATACCAGGAAATAATGGATCTCCATTTGCATTTGCTCTGCTTTCTGGCATTCTTTTCTTATTGGGAATCGTGCTAATTGCAATTGGGCTGATGTACCTTGGACTGAAGAAACCTATAATTGAGGAGGATGTGGCAGTTAGAAAGCTGGAACTCCAAGAATTAGTTAGGATCTTTAAACATGAAGTAGAGTCTCATGCACAAGTCAGAAAAACTGTTCCACAAGTTGGCGAGCCTATTACTACAGGTATATTGTCAGACGATGAAGGTTATATTCTCATCAGTTGAACACATTGAACCAAGACACTAACCCATGAAACAGTAAGTACATTTGCTTGTTTACACGTAACAGATGATCTTGGGATTAGACTACATTACCGAGGTACCTTTTGTCCTGGTAACTATGGATGTGAAACCTTGTATCATTCTCATTGATTTGTCAGAAGAAAAATTAGATGCACTAATCTATGACGAGGAGCACTTAGATTCATATTGTTTTTGGGATTATGAAGATATATCTGCTAGCTCTTTGACTTCTGATCAACTGCATTTAGCTTATATTGCACTACTGATCTCTGCACTCCGACTTCAAATACCTTGTTCACGTAGCATGACGGCAAATAATCGACAAGCTATCTTTGTCCACGACTCTCTTATCTCCTTTTGTGATATGGACGAAGTGGAAATTTCTTCTCAGATTTAATTAGATTTTTGTTGCGCTGTCTAAGAAGTGATTAAGAATGCAGATAAAGTTTGCCAGCTTTTGTCTAAACCTGACTGACAGCAGGAATCAAACACACACTAAGACTTAACATCACACGGATGTCCGTCATTGAAGACAGACAATCGCAGGTTTTTTGGCTCTAACGTGCCTGACATTGTTCAGTAGTGTTGACGTGTAGGCTTGCATCTCATGAGAGGAATAAAGATCGAAATGAAGATGAGTTATAGTAATAAAGGGGTTAATTTTAAGCAGCGTAGTGTATTATTATTGAAAAACCAAAGGTGGTTAATTATTTCACAAACTTTTCACAAACTTATTTGACACCAACAAAATAAAAACAAACAAAAGTGAAATAATAAAAACACCAGAAATTTGGTAACATAATTCGGCACAGCTTGTCTATGACTGCAGGGCTTTCACTTAATTTAATAGCTTTCACCGAAGCACAATAGATTTACCTAAGACTTTACTGAGCTGACACCACTTAACCATTGACACTATCTCTCAATCTTACTTCCCATGAAAGAATTTCATACTCAATAGTACAACTGCCTCGTACTAATATTAAGAGAGGATTTTCTCAACTCTATTTGATAATAAAGATAAGAAAT
Source organism: Erythroxylum pedicellare (assembly GCA_027563575.1). NCBI lineage: Eukaryota > Viridiplantae > Streptophyta > Magnoliopsida > Malpighiales > Erythroxylaceae > Erythroxylum > Erythroxylum pedicellare. Next base: position 14,763,697 of record JAOQMP010000002.1, read on the forward strand.
AAACATCTCAAGTGATCAATCAACTAAGAACAAAATAATACACTTGAGATAAAAAGAAGACAACTTCCTGAAAGGTTAAGCTTCATTGAAATAAATCTGAAAGTCGTCGCAACAATAATGGGCTAATTTATATAAACACCAACACGAAATCACAGCTGCACCGATAACACATTAACCAATCAAAGTATACACAATCCATAAGAAAATCAATTAATAATCGTTGCTGCCTAAACAAAAACCCTTGGCCACACCTCTAAAAAATTCCAACAACTTTATCTTTAAGAAGATCTGATAAAGAGGAGGTCATATGGAGTCACGGAGACTAGTAGGCCTTAATGTTGTGATTTATAACTAATTGAAACTCCTCTAGTTTGCATGATAATAATGCAGGCAACAAGAACACATTTTATGCTTCATTGAATGTTGCGTAAAAGAATGATGTTGGGTCTTTAGCTTTTGCCAGAGAAAATTTCTATCCCATATAAATACTTCATAACCTCTCCATTTATGCCACAACACGAGTGTCTTCCATGATACTCACACAATTTACCTTTAACGCCCACTTCACTTTAATTCCAAGACACCCACAGTGATACACCAAAAATCCTTGACCCACTAAATTCACTTCATTCGTAGCTACTGTCACACAGCACGTTATTCAGCTATATAGCAAGACATACACCCCATGCAGTATATTTTTCACTAAACAATTAATTCACATTAACTTTAAGTCACACACACGCACGTCATCTCAAGTGTAGCACACTCACGTTGGTGATAGATTTCTGCCGTGGATGGGAGATCTGGACAATACACACACTACACAAATTGGTTGCCACAAATTCACATTAAAGTTGGACTTCTATCGTAGATACTGGATGTGCACAAATCTCTCACACAATCAAAGTCCCACTTAAATTCAAACATGCAATAACCTCATCCTTTTAATTTCATCAATTCACCTCTTATTTTTAACCCCACTGTAATTTATATCTTATATGTCCAATTAAAAATGTCAAAATTAAATAAAAGATATATCTCATATATCCTAACAATCTCCCCTTTTTTGGCATTTTTGTCACAACTCTAGAACTCCACATAAATAATCATAATTAGACATATAAAGATGAAATTTACAATACTCCCCCTTAATCAAACATCAAGTTCCAAAGAATATCATAATTATCCAATCATCCAAATTTCTCCCCCTTAGGACAAAAAGATGCCAAAAAGCACGACGAATAGTCACGCATATACCTTAAAATCTCCCCTTGAATGGAACATTCACTATAAACAATTTAATGTCTCTTCCTTGAGACAAAACAGTATCAAAATGCATAATCATAATAATCAACCATAGATGCAACGGAAGAATCATAAGCACGTCAAAAAGAAAAATTACTACCATTCAAAACACTGAGAGATATGCCCGAAAGATAGAGAGATGCTCGAGAAGGATCCATACCAATGAGAGAGCTGAAAGTCTTCGGTAGAGCCAAAAAGAAGTCACAATATAAACTACAAAAAAGATGAGACGACAATAGTTAGATAAAACTAAAGAAAAAAATCTTTTTTTGTTTGTTTGTTTTTTTTGTTTTTAACAACACAAAAAAATTTCAAAAATGTAAAGCACCCTGTCCCTCTGCCCCTCGAAGAATCTCAAACCTGGTCTTTTTCTTTGGCTCAAATAAAGATGTGTAATACAAGTAGCCTACAAGTTCTTGATAATCAACCCTTTTTCTTTCTCTTGTTTTTCTTCTTTCACTCACATCTCCAATAACATTTTATGCTGGATAATTTCTTCGGATTCGAGATGAATAGTCTCTGCTCAAATTAGCTGCCATTATTTTGGTTGGCTCATCATCCAAAGTAACTGAAAATTCTTCAGTTCGTGTAGTTACTTCCTCAGCAGTAACTAACTGCAAATCAGTTTTTGCAGTTACTTCCTTAGCAGTAACTATTTGCAAATCTGGACATTTTCTTGTTTTTCCTTCACTATGTTTTTGTGCTTGTACTTGTCTCTTTCTAATCCAAGCTTGCTTTGATACCATGGGATGCTGCTGGAAATTTAATGGAGAGTGTCTAGATTTTCGATTTTGACCCCTTTGAAACATCATTTGCAGTAACCGATAACATCTTAGCCTTCTATGTCCAATGACTCCACAAAAATGACATGTGGGTATAAATCTTCGATTCTTTCTCAATGTTTCTTCCTTTCGGACAGATTTGGATATGTCATCTTTCTTCTCATTCACTTTAGAGCACTCACCCTTATAGTCAATGCCTTAAAGATCTCCTTTAATTTTACCAATTTCTAACAACTTTTCTAGCTTTTTGGTACCTCCATTTAATATTCTCAATCCCTTTCAATACTTACTAATTTCATTCTAGCTTCACCAAGCTCATTTGATGTCAACATCAAATTCTTTTCTAACTCTTGTATGGTGTTCTTCACGGAAAGATTCTCTTCTTTCAATCTTTCATTCTTTCTACACGTTTTTACCCATTTTTCATACATAGCTTTGTAATCCTCGTAAATATTCCCTTTTTTATCATCTAGGCCAGTACTATCACTTCATAATCTGATATTGGATCTTGAGCTGGATTGTTTTCAAAATTTTCTGATTTTCCCACTTTTCGACCTTCAGTTATTTCTTTCTCATTTACTGTTAAGTAAGTAACTGGACTTTTGCTATGTAAGGTAACTAACGTAGCATCATTTGCTATTTCTTCTTTGGTACCATATTCACTCTCGGAATCATTTTCACTCTAGGTGCTTATGAAGGACTTTCCTTTTCTCTTCTTCACAGTATTGGCACATTCAGATTGAATGTGTCCGAAACCTTGACATTTATAACATTAGATTCTCCTTGCCTTTTGTTCACACTTTTGTGTCTTGAGTTGTTGTCTTGAATTGTTACTTGATGAACTTCCGCCATATTGTCCAAAGTTGGATCTGTCCTTCTTCATTCTTTTCAGCCATTTACTAAAATTTCATATGAGTAGTATCAAGTCTTCGTTTTCATCTTATTCATCTTTCGCATCATTCACAATTTTTCCAGTCTCCACCTGTAGTGCCTCTTTTGTAGCCATGTTCGCGAAACTAGGATCTGCACCAACTTGCTACCAAGTTCTGAATCGGTGACCTTTCTCTGATACCAATTGAAAAATCGAAGGGGGTTAATTATTTCGTAAACTTTCCGCAAACTTATTTAGCACCAACAAAATAAAAACAAGTAAAAGAGAAATAATAAAAATACTAGAAATTTGGTAACGCAATTCGACACACCTTGCCTACGTCTATGGGACCCTCACCCAGCTTAATAACTTTCACTGAAGTACAATAAATTTATCCAAGGCTTTATTCAACCGACACTACTCAACCCTTGACACTATCTCTTAACCTTACTTCCCGTGAAAGAATTTCACACCCAATAGTATAACCGCCTCGTACTAATCTCAAAAGAGGATTTTCTCAATAGTGTTTGATAATAAAGATATGAAATAAACAACTCAAGTGATCAATTAACTAAGAACAAAATAATGCACTTGAGAAAAAAAAAAAGAAGACAACTTCCCGAACGGTTAAGCTCCATTGAAATAAATATGAAAGTTGTCGCAACAATAATGGGCTAATTCATATAAACACCAACACGAAATCACAGTTGCACTAATAACACATTCACCAACCAAAGTATACGCGGCCCATAAGAAAATCAATTAATAATCATTGTTGTCCAAACAAAAACCCTTGGCCACACCTCTAAAAAATTCCAGCAACTTTATCTTTAAGAAGATCTAATAAAAAGGAAGTCATATGGAGTCACGAAGACTAAGAAGCCTTAATGTTGTGATCTATAACTAATTGAAACTCCTCTGGTTTGCTTGATGATGATGCGGGCAACAAGAACACATTTTATGCTTCATTGAATTTTACGTAAAAGAATGATGTTGGGTCTTTAGCTTTGCCAGAGAAAATTTCTATCCCATATATATACTTCATAAGCTTTCCATTTATGCCACAACATGAGTGCCTTCCATGATACTCACACAATTTACCTTTAACGCCCACTTCACTTTAATTCCAAGACACCCACAGTGATGCACCAAAAATCCTTGACCCACTAAATCCACTTCATTCGTAACTACTGTCACACACTCACATTATTCAGCTATATAGCAAGACATATACCCCACGCAGTATATTTTTCACTGAACAATTAATTCACGTTAACTCTAAGTCACATACACGCACGTCATCTCAAGTGTCGCACACTCACATTGGTGATAAACTTCTGCTGTGGATGGGAGGTTTGGACAACACGCACACTACGCAACTTGGTTGCTGCAAATTCATATTAAAGTTGGACTTCTACCTTAGATACTAAATGTGCACAAATCTCTGACACAATCAAAGTCCTACTTAAATTCAAACATGCAACAACCTCATCCTTTTAATTTCATCAATCCACCTTTTATTTTTAAGCCCACTATAATTTATATCTTATATGTCCAATTAAAAATGACAAAATTAAATAAAAGATATATCTCATATATTCTAACAATTATTTGCGAACATTTCTTAACAATGCTTTTTTCTTTGTTCCAACAAATATGTGAATAGTGTTCTTTAGTAAGTCATCTCACTTTGCACTAAATACGCCATATAGCTTCTTTGAGCGAGTTTGCAAAATGTACGGAATAGGTGTATTATTTAATATCTTTTCCAATAATAAAATATTAATTTTTACTTGCATTCATCCGTCAGTAAGTTTCTATTGAATGAAAGAAAAGGACTAAAGAAGTTGTGATGGTTTTACCCATTATTTGAACACTAGGCCAATTATGTAAATTTGTAGAATTCATTATGAATTTCGGTAATAAAATATTAATTTTAATTAGAATTTGTGAATTAATAAGTTTTTATTTCAAACAAAAATATCAATACCATATCCAATCTCGGCCATTAGGACGAAAAATTGGTACCAGACAAGAAAGTTTTGTACCAAAGTTTGGTACCGGTTAATATCAACTTTTTAAGTGTTGGTAACTAAAATATTAGTTAAATGTCAAATAGAATTGTAATTTTAAAAATATCTTAGGATATCATAACCATCAATCATACAAGCCCACACATTCTCCTAATCATGCATTCTTTGATGCATATATGTAAACAAATCATTTTGGTTATGAGATCTTATGGATCCTAACATGAAAGCCCAATCCAATACTTGGATCTAAGCTCAATCCAATACTTGGATCTAAGCCTAATCTAACACTTATATTTACTATATTTCTTCTACTAACTTGGCTAAAATAACTATTGTATGTTATTTAATTTGGAATTAATATTAATCTAATTAACATGAATGCATAATTCCAGAAATTAATTTATAATTTATTTACCTTAAAATAATTATTTGATTCCAAAATTAAACAACTTCAATTTTGTCACACATTTCAAATTTTCTATTTTTACTAGAAAATCTATTGATCTAATAAAATTAATTTCTATAATTTCCTAAAATTTTCAGCACTTTAAATTATCATTCAAAGCATCTCTAGGTCATTTTATGATGATCAAAATAATTTAGGAATTACCCAAAAATTATTATGATCACTTAAACATCAATAAGATACTAAAAACGACAAATTTTTTGGAAATCAAATTTCGAGCAAAATCATTTAGGAATGCATCATACATCAAATTAACATATTTTTATCATATAAAAATAAAATTTAAGGTTTTGGAACCGAAATATAAACATACAAAAACATCAAACAAAACATATCCTATAATTTCTGGAAAACTATCTAGATCTAGAAAATTGTTTGATAAAATTATTTAACTTTTTTTAATAATTCTACAAAAATTATAGAGGCATAAACACATCCCAAATATGTTCATATAATTTTTCCAAAATCAAATTCCACGAAAATCATGTATAACCTCATCATTTTTTCATAATCAAATTCTACAAAAATCATGTGTAACCTCATCAATTTAGTTAATAGACATCAAATGCCCAACAAAAAGATAGATTTCATACATGTTCTTATAAATTTGAAATTAAATATTTTAATCATATTAAAAATATTTTCAATCATACTAAATTATTCACATATAGTTTATGAGCAGATTGGTAAAAGAAAATCATGAAAAATATTTTTCTATAATTAATTTTGAAAAAAAATTGCAGGATCCTAAGTTGTCACAACCATGAAAACAATTTTCACGTGTCATGTATTTTACATCTAACAAGGCGCAACATGGCTCTGATACTACTGTAAGATTCTAATCATGCATCTCATATATAATATATATCAAATATGCACAATGGAAAATAAAACAAAATCTCAAAAACCAGATCTACTCATGCATATAGATATAGAAAACAAAAAACATGAAATGTAAGATGTTTACATACCTTTTCGACGATCTCCTTCGTTCTTTAATCTTCTCCGTGTTGAATTGTCGTAAACCACAATGATCAACGTAGATCATCTCTAATGAAAGTTCACACGAAAGTAGAAGGATGAAACCTTACTTGGAGATAGCCAGAATTCTTTCTTTATGCTAGCAAACACAAGAACTCTTGTGAGAGTTAGAGAGAAAAAGAGTGTGTGTGTTATAAAGAATCTTTCTTTAACTTGTGTCTTACACAAGATGCACAAAAATCATCCCTATTTTCTACACCATTTAGCCTTCCATAACTCTCATCACTAATGGAGAGTTATGAGAAGTTAATGGTCATGAATAACATGCATTAATGGAAGTTATGGGAAATTAATGACTATAAATAACATGCATTAATGGAAGTTATAGGAAGTTAATGACCATGAATAACATGCATTAATGAAAGTTTTGGGAAGTTAATAACCAAATTGGTAGCCAACAACACTTGTTTCTAATTCATTCCATGCAACATTTTCTACCACTATCACATCGCGATACAATCCCGAAATACTCTCTCATATCTTAAATCACCATTCAAGACCATTTTACTCATCATTCGGATCAACTATATGTGTCACCCATTAGGTTCCTAGTTTATGTTGGCCACTTGAATTAACACTTAATTCAAGAGAGTTAAGAGCGGTATCTAGCAGCACGTCATGACCTCCAATTGATCGAAAATTTGGTGGTTTAACTATGAACCCTTCCATATGCAATGTTGTCATACAATTCGTCCTTTTACCATCTATACCCCACTTAGTTTAAAGTATGGTCAAAGTGTCAACTCCTATTAGATTGACTACGTCACATCTAGTCTAAGTAATATTAAATCTTGTCCTGAGGATCTCATTACTCTATGTATCATTGAAGGCTCTCTTTATGACACATATTTGCTCTGGCTAGAGACTCCTGAGTAATGAGCCCGACAAGAGATCGCGGGTATCATCTCCTTCTATTAGGAGTGGTAAATCCTTTATTAGCTACTCAATTATCTCCAAATACCTCAAGTTGTACCCAATCACCACCTTATGAGTAACCCCTAAAAGGCACCGATAAATGGAGTCAAAGCATATGATCAATATCTGAAATATCCTTGAACACCTCCAGTCAAAGGATACTTGCACTATTGCTAGATGAGACTACCATTGACATTGGAATAGAATATCCATATGATTGTCTTATAGTAGGTCAATCCAATGTACTTACTACCTTTAGTAAACATTCATATATTAATTCCAAATAACTCATGTCTACAACTTATAAGACCTATTGCTTGATCCAATCAAGGAGTATAACATGTGCTAGTCTATCCAAATTAATGATATCCCATCTCATTAATCCTATGAATAGGGAAAGTTTAGATACTAACATAACTACATATGATAGGAATCTCATTATCATGATCTCATCATGATTTCCTACATGCTATGTTTTGTATCAAGGACTTCATTAAATCAATTTAAGATCAACATCAAATCCATAAATGTATGAATATTGAAATAATAAAAAATTCTTTTATTAATCATAAAATGATTTGTACAATAAGTGTTAAAGGTGATTGCCTTTAGAGCACTTCTTTAACACCATATAATAAAAAAGCTCAATTATTTCTTATTTGTTGAAGGACTTATATAACATGATTTGCATAAATCGTACATGACTTTTTCCTTCTATAATAACTTATCTATACTATGTATTCTTAATTTGTAACATTAGCTAGTAGCTAGTATTAGGTTAAAGCAGGTATTTTTTTAAGGTCTCCTTAATCCTATAATTTGTTATAAAGTAGCAATGTAAATTATAAGGGGAAATAATAGCTATCTTTTATGTTGTAAGTTGCGTAAGTAACAACTTAAGATTATAAACTATCTATTTTTTTCAATATACATTTACATTAGGGGTATAGATTAAAGTTCAACAATTCTCCAATCTAGAATAATATGCAACTGTATATTACTTAGTCTAAATCAAAATGTAGGTGAGGACAATTTCTTAATATACAAAATTGTATTTAAAAGTAAGTCTATTGAATTAGAGAATAGTTCATATATCTTGACATATAATTGCTTTGAAGAAAAAATATGGTTGAAAGTTGGGAAATTTCATATGCACACAACTATCAATAAACTCAAATAACCATTGTTAATTCCTCCCAAGAGTTACATATGAGATATGATCATAAAAGGGAGACTTGGATTTGTAACAAAGATTGAGAACCTAAGTTAAAAGATTTCCAAACTCAACTCTTGCAAGAATGTTTTCATGTATATCTCTAAGCTAAGCTTACTTTAGCTCCATTTGGAGTATGTTATATAATTAGTTACCAAGTAGACTTATCATTTAATGGTTGTTTTTGCTTATGTAACTCTTTTTATTGAGCTTATGGTTGTAAGTTTTTCACCTTGTGTTCTTATTTCTTTTAATTCAATTATTTAACTTAAAAAACACTAGTTAGAAATAGCGTAAATTTCAATGAGATAAATGATTTAAATATGCATAATAAATTTAAAGATTAATAGATAGACTATTAAAGAAATAAAGTAAATGGTTTTTTTATAAAAAATAATAAAGCATGATAATCAACCACTACATTAGATAAAGAAACAAGGCTGGATAATCAACTACTACATTAGATAAAGAAACAAGGCTGGAATTATTTTCTTTTTAATGTCCAAAAGAACATGACACTTATCAAAATATGAATTATGATAAATGCATAATTAATCTTAAGATTTTATTATCATTTGCCAATTTAAGAATGTCAAGACTTTGGAATAAAAAAGACTAAACCACTTATCATTACATTTTTTTAAAAAGTATTTAAATGACCTAAAATCACAAAAAAGCATAATAACTCAAAATTGTCTTTATGAATGTTAATACATTGATAATGATAATCAATTATATACTTATACATGTAAGATAAACCACAATATTATTCTTTATAAGTATAAATACCAATCATAATATTATTCTCTATAAGTACAAATACCAATTTAAACATTAATTGTTGTTATTATATTTAAATTTTACATTGTTTACAAACCCAATTAGGTAGTTGACAACTAGTAACTATTCATGGTCATTGGTTATCAACTCATTATTTTTAAATAGATGTAATAATGATAAGGATAATTATCTAATTTTATAGTATAATAAGTGAATGAGTAAATTTGTATTTAGAAAACTAACTTGATAATCCTAAAGTTTCTTTTTCTTGCATCTTTATTATCTTTGTCATCTTCATTGTTCATTTCTTTTTTATAGAATCCTAAAAAAAGAACTTAAATCTCATCTCATTACTTTTTAAATACCCATATAACATGATAATTGCTGTATGATGTCCTTTCTTCGTTTCTTTCTATGATGTTTTTAGATGTCACTCATTATGTTTATAATAAATTTGTTTAGATATATATTTAAACATGTCGTTTGACGAGTTAAGTGGTATCAAACATGACTACATCATCAAATACAACATATGCAAAGGTAATGAGTGAGTAACTTGTTAGGTTACTATATATCTATTATTTTAGGTTTATATATGGATAGTTTTTGACATTTTAGTTTGAGTTTAATGGCAAGGAAAAGAAGAAGTCTTGAGGCATTGATGATGAAAAAAGATAAGCTCCATGTTGCCAACAATAAGCAATTTGAGCACCTTAACTAGATTAGCTCCATATTGCCAATAATACGCAATTTTAGCACCTCAACCAAATAAACCCATTTAAGCAACATTTCACGACCAATATGCAATCAAGTTTTGAGTTTATTTTGTTGTGTGTATTTTCAACTATGAACATATGTTAGTATTTATTGTATTAATTTAATAGTATAGTTATGTAATATAGAGACATTTTTATTAATATAGTGGTATTTGTTGTATAATGTAAGGATTATATTGCAAATCATTGTTTAACAATTAATGTAAGGATTGTGTTGATATATTTTTTGGTATGATTTTTATTACCCACATATTGAATTTTTACAAAGATGTGATTATTTGCAAAGAAATAAATTGTAGAATTCTATAATATTGTCATCTATCTCTACTAACACAATTTTCTGAATTAAATACTATAACTAAAAAATTAAAAAAACTTGAGTCTAATATATAAATGCCACATCTCTAAATTGTAAAAACTATAAACTTTCTAAAAAAAGGCTAACACCATGCAATGAAATTATACCAAGACTATGTAGGAAATACCACCACTTGATTCCTTACATATTAGAGAATATCATACAAAAGATAAGTGTAAGTAATACTGTAACACCCAGTATCTGATTTACCCGATGCAATAAAAAAATCGGTATTTAAGACTAATGTCATTAAACCAGGACAGTGAATTATAATTTTTGGTGACATCAAATTAATGATGTTTGACACCTTTTTGGTGGTCACAGGAAATTGTACGAGC
>JAOQMP010000002.1:14774674-14805302 GCA_027563575.1 Erythroxylum pedicellare
CCAGTTATATGTTGACATAATTGTGAAGTATCATGGAGTGCCAGTGTCTATTATTTCTGATAGAGGAACACAGTTCAGTTCTAGATTCTGGTAGAAACTACAAGAAGCCATGGGTACACAGCTAAATTTTAGTACAGTATTCCACCCACAAACTAATGGGCAATCAGAGAGAACCATTCAGACACTCGAATACATGTTAAGAGATTGGGAATATCATTTGCCTTTAATAAAATTTGCTTACAACAACAGCTACCATTCCACCATTAGGATGGCACCTTACGAGGCATTGTATGGCAGAAAGTGCAGATCTTCACTATGTTGGACAGAAGTAGGAGAAAAACAGTTAGAGGGATCAGACCTAGTTCAAGAAACATCTGCAAAAGTTCCTCTGATATAGGAAAGATTAAGAATGGCCTTAGTAGGCAAAAGAGTTATACAGATTCTAAGAGAAGGGATGTACAGTATAAACCAGGTGATCAAGTTTTCCTAAAAGTCTCTCCTATGAAAGGTGTAGTCAGTTTGGAAAGAGAGGGAAGCTGAATCCTAGATATATTGGACCATTAGAGATCCTTGAAAGGATCGGAAATGTGTCATATCGGTTGGCTTTGCCTCCTCATCTTAGCTAAGTGCATCCAGTTTTCCATATATCAATGTTAAGAAAGTACATTCCAGATCCTTCTCATGTATTACAAACCCTAGAAGTGGAAATAGTAGAGAATCTTCCATATGAAGAAACTCCAGTTGCCATTATGGATAGACAGATTAGAAAATTGCAGAATAAAGAGATTCCAATGATTAAAGTCCAATGGCAGAATCAAAGAAGTGAGGAATGTATATGGGAAACAGAAGAATCAATTAGAACTAGATATCTACAGTTGTTTCCCCAATAAGGTAAATTTCTAAAATTCATGGGCAAATTTTAATAAGGGGGCAGAATGTAACACCCAGTATCTGATTTACTTGGTACAAAAAAAAACGGTATTTGAGACTAATGTCATTAAAACTAGGAAAGTTAATTATAATTTTTAGTGACATCAAATTAATGATGTTTGACACCTTTTTGGTGGTCACAGGAAATTGTAAGAGCAAAATTTAAAGAACCAGTACAAGAGGGGCATTTTTGTAAATAATGAACAAAGTGGCTTATAAAAGAAGCTAACTACAAATAAGACAAAAAGCTTGTCTTCCTCCTCCTCCCTCACTTACGAGAATTCACCATGGAAGCTTTCTCTCAAAGTTTTCAAGCTTTGTAACAAGAATGTGAAGGAGAATCAAGCCAATCAGTCAATACAAAATGGTAAGCCTTGATCTTAACACTTGATTCTACCGATTGGAATTTAGTTTCTCATTTTTTTTCATGGCTATTAAACCCAGTTGATGAAATTTATGGGTTTGATGATTTTGATGATGGATTCTTACTTTTTGATGTCTAATGACAATTTATCATAAGGAAAATTTCATTTCTATGGTGATTTGGGGCTAAATCAAAACCTAGGGTTTTGGAGTTCAAGCTGCCAAGAGGGACAGATTCATAGATCCTCCTTATACATTTGTTTTGAGCTGTTCAGTGTGTGCATTTGGAGGAACTCAAAACTTGGAAGTTGTAGATACAGGTGTCTATCGTATCCCTGAATTTTTTTTATGAATTTAGGTTGAGCCAAACAAATGAGATAGGTCCCGAATTGAAACTGGTTCAGAATACTAGTGGGATTGAAACACAAAATGAAAGTTAATTGTTTGAGGACTTTAGAGTTAGAATTGGATGATGAGTTCTATTAAGAAATGATCAAAAATGTGTCATCTGAGTTTTGTATAAAGGGAATTTTAATTGGATGAGTATCCTGTGAGATATGGATAAATAAGTGCAGGGTGTTACTGACCTTAGTGACACAGAAGAGAACAGAAACAGGAAAGATTTATAAAAATCAAAATAAATACAAATTTCATCATTTTTTAGCGTTCTTTGGATATGTGATAGCCATATGAGTCTATTGAAAATGGAGATTTGAATCACCTTAATTGGATAAGAAATGAATAAGTTATAAAGATTTGAGACAAGAAGGGTCCTACTGATGACTGAATATTAAGGCTGACTGTAAATGGGATATTTGGAAACCTTAATGACCGAATTAAAAATGGTCATAAAAGAAACAAAAGTGAATTTATTTGTTAACTAGAGGAATGGAAAGTTTGAAAAACATTGGACCTATGTATAAAAAGTTATGCCTTCACGAATGAGACCTACATAGATGAATTAGTGAATAAAATATAAATTTATAATGATATGTGTTAAGAAATGAGGTTTACGTAAGAATGACTAATGCAGGTATATGAATTTTTCATTCATGTTACCCAATAGCTTGTGCAACAAGATGAGGAATAGAACTAGAAGTCATACCTAGTACCTCTCAAGTTCAAGAAAATTAGGAAAGAGATCAAAACCCCTGAGACAGTCGAGGTGAGTATAATTATGCTACTATACTTGTGTAGTAATGCTTTTCTTTTATCTTGTGGCTTGTTGAATTATTCTCAAACCTGTATGACTTATTTGATATATGACTCCATGTGATTGAGCCTAGCATGTTGTATGCCAGATTGACCAGATGATATTCAGATTCTTTGCATCTTTTGGTCCCCTTGTTATGTTGAACCTATTAATTGCAATTCTTTAATGAATCATGTGTTTCTTGTTGGCTATGATTGGTGAGTTCACAGGATACCCAGCTGATGGAGTATATTATTATACCATGTGCACATAGGTAACTTGCCAGTGATGGGTTAGATCCGGGTCCTACTTGGAGGGGGCAGGCCTCTAGGGGCAGGGTTAGGTTAACCTTGTCTAGAATAAGAAAATGGGAGATATGCCGTACTAACATACCTTTGTCTCTTCCTAAGAAATTCAAAAAACCATAACTCAGAAATGAGAAAGCTTAGAATTAGAAATTATGTAGAACTTTACCAAAGAAAGAACCCAAAATTCAAAAAGAACCCAAAACTCAGAAAAGAACTCAGAAACCAGATTCATTTTTTTTATAGAACAATTCATAATGAGATTTATTATTGACACTCATATGATTGCCGCATTTGAAATTACTACCTGTTCATTCATTGATACCATGTATTGTTACTTAGAATGCCACATACCATTCTTGTGAAGCTAGCCTTGTATTACCTAGCCTCACAAGCATGGTAGCATGTTTATATCTCACTGAGTCATGTTGTAGACTCACCTCTCACTATCATCATTTTAGGGGATTAGCAGATCATACAAGAGAGAAATCCAAGCCTTTTGAAACTCGCTTGAATAAACAGACAAGTATTATTTTATCATGATCTAAATTGCAGATGCTTATAGCTGCTCCATGGTTTGTCATAATCATATGTACATGATATATGTATGGATATGCTATGTTATTAAGAATGATGTTAGTTGATGATATGAGATGATCATAGATTGGCAGATTATAAGTAGTTAATGTATGTTAGAATTTTAGATTGAGATCCTTACTTCTTTCAAAACTACTAAGCAGGTGCAAGGATTAATAAGACAAACGAATAGGTCATGTCAGATTTTCATGAAATATTACTATATATCAATCTTGATCTCTAACTATAACATGATTAATTAGAGATGGAAAGATGAATTATAAGTAGATTTAATTTATCTAATTTTAACTATGATTTATAATTATAATTATGGTTAGAATATAATTTTAATTAATTAATTTTTTTAACCTAAAAGAAACCTTAGTCCTTCTCTATTAAATGAAAAGATATAAAGGAGCTAGCAATCTCGATATGCCTTTTTATTGTCTTTTACTTTTTTTATTCATGTTTCAAGTTATTATATTAAACATATATAAACAAAATAAAATTTCACTCTACCCATAACAAGGTCTTGGTTTATTTTCCAATAATATAATCCTTTAAGCACTTCAATATACTCATATATGCTTTGAGTTAAAATAAGGGTAGAGACATTTCATATTGTGTTTCATACTATATGGTACATTCTCAGTGATTTATAAAGGATGAAAGACTTCCCAACCATGTAACAACTAAATTTAATAAACATTTTCATAATTAGATAAATTATTTTCAGTTTATTAAATAAACCAATGACCTTAGATTAATAACAATGAATGAAATTTTTAACCAAATAAAACCTTTTACATAATCATAATTGCATTAGTTAATGGCATGAAATTAATATAAGAACTTTTTAGTCATATCTTCAATAAAAATTTCCTTTTATAACAAATGCAAATTTTATTGAAATTGTTGTATATAGTATAATAGATAATATTTTGTACTAACTTTACTTAAATTAAATCATTAATTTCATGTAACTGAAGCTCTTCTTATATATAGTAGAACTCCATTTATGCTATACAGGGTAACACAAAAAGAAATACCCTACATTTTATGTCATGTATTACTCCCTATCTTCTGCAAATTGATTAACACAATATTCAGTTATACAACTTTCAAATTTTAGTTAATGTAGACATAATAAATTAGAATTTAAATTTTAAAATAAATTAAGCAACTACCAAAAAGAATATGTGAAATAATAGTTTAATTTATACAAAAAAAACCCTCATATATAACAAATTAATGCCAAGAAACTAACATAGTTTTAAGAACTCCAAACTAAAATGTTAAGCCATTTTATCATTGATTCTTATTAATCAAGTATGACATGAGTTTTAAGAAATTTATATAATACATCAACATTTTATTATTAACATTTTAAAAAAAACACTACTTTATGACCATACTTATTAGCAGGGCCATGTTAAAGATGTAGCAATACAAACTTGATAAATTAATTAAAATAATTGTAATAATGCTCGATTTAATATTTATCGCCTATAGTTGCATACGGGCATAAATACAATCCTTTTGTTAGGTGTGTACATAAAAATACACCTCATAACATATGTGTTTCATATCGTGTGTAGTTAGTCGTCTTGCCTATATGCTTAGAGCTTAACACGACCATTAACAGATGCATATTCTAAAGCATGTATTAAGAAACACGACCATTAATACCCACATGTTAGAAGTATAATACATTTCCTAAGTTACTTAGTTTAAAATAAAATAATTAACATATCCGCAAATTTCCCAAACCAAACAAAATCCATGAATATCACAATTTCACACTCAAGATTTTTCTGCCTGATAAGAGGAAATTAAAAGTTAAAAATTTTTAGAGCTTTTATGATTGAGTAAAAAGTACCATGGCTTAATGCATACAATACCATAAGTTCATACCTTTAACACTACTCTTATGAACAAAAAATACGATTGCTCATAACAAATATGCAATAAGTTCACTGTAATATGAGAATACTATGATTGATCGTATTCAATATTATGCATTAATAAATATGATACCATAACTTTATATATTCAGTAAAAATCTTATGAATAAAAACCATCGTCACTCATAATAGATAAGTAACATTTTCACTTTAATATAAGAATACAACAATTGAGCATAATGAATACCATACCTCAATATATATGATATCATAACTTTATAAATTCAATACCACTCATATGATCAAAATATATCATTATTTGTAATAGTTATGTAACAACCTTCACTTTAATATGAGAATATTATAATTGAGTACAATGAATATCATTCTTCAATACATTCAATACTATTAATTCAAAAATATCATTTCTTATAACAAATATGTAATACTTTCAATTAAATGTGAGAATACCATGATTGAGCACATTTAATACTATGCCTTAATACATATAATAAAATAACTTCATACATTTAATACCACTCTTATATATGAAGAAAAAAATACTGTCACTTATAACACATAACACCCTCACTTTAAAATGTAAGCTATAAGTCATTACAAATGTAAGATATAAGTCATTTCTTCATTTTATCTAAATAACATGCAAAAAATACTAAAATTTTAAGATTATATAAAAAATTTAATGTTATTTATGAATTTATAAAAATGTAGAAGTTAGTAAAAAATATCTTAACTTCTTCAATACAATATTATGAATCCTTGTAAAATTAATAAATGACATATCCTATATAATCGTTTGTATACATTTATTCGCAACACAATGATCAAGTTGAAGACTACAACTTCGATCGATAATGGTTTTTTTGATATTCAAACATTGAAAATTTCTTTTCATTTATAAATAACCATAATAATATATTAACCATCCAAAATCTAGTACTTAAATATATCAATCACTTATAGGAATGTTAATAAATATCAAGTTAGTACAAGTGGTTAAAGTGAAGCCTACAACTTGTTCACAATTTGGAGAAGAAAGAGACGATAGTTGACAATTACTTACATATACATCACTACTTTCATATATTATCTGTTTCAAATATTCATAACAACCCACATGTATATAATACCAAATCATATAAAAGATTTTACATGTTAAATAAATATAATGGAGTGGTTATTCATATTTCTAACACTCTCTTTGTTTTCATTGAAATAAGTATCCAAATTTCACTCCTCATGCGTCACCACACAAAAACATTAAACATGTAATTTTATATATCATCAAACTAGGGATGGCACCTGGATTTGGGTCGCGCCTAACCTGACTCGGCCCAACCCACGGGTTAGGTCGCCTATGGCCTAACCCATCTACACTTTTTTTAAATTAGCAAAACGACGTCGTTTTTTACCTTCCCTTCAAACCATGAGCCAGGACAGCCTCAGCTTGTAGCTCGTGACCTGGCCAGCCGAAGCTTGGCTAAGAATGTTATTCTTATTCCCAATCTACGTCTAACTTGATTATCTATAACTTAATGTCACTTGATAAACCTCATATTACTTGGAATTAGTTCATGGTTATGCACGTCTTCAAACTTTATTATATTTCAAACATTTCATCCAATCGACAATAGACCTAAGCATTTCAACCAAGGTCTTCCACTACCTATACTTATGGGATCTTGTACACTTTTGGTATAAACAAAAAATTATTTCCAAACTTTCAAACTCCATTCCAACTTCAAGTACCACCTTACTCTTAATGGCCTCCACCTCACTACGTGATGTAGTCGCATTTAAACAACTCATCTTGTTCTCCATTTTATTAGTCATCTCCTTTACAATTTTGCATTACATTGTAGATATTAAAATATTATTTAGAAAATAGCACCACATTACACAAAGTATAGATTGTACAACATAAATTAATATGTTCAATAGTCACAAATACAAATACTAATATATAGTATACACTAAATGGACATGTGTCAAAATGATTCAATGCTCGAACTTGGGTGATCTTCTTCTTTGTTTATCTTTTCAAACCTACCATGTCAGCTTTCACTCTAAACAAATACCAACCATGTTCAAATCTTGTTAATTACAAACTTTGTTTCACATTTTATATATATTTTACAACAAAAGTATGTAAACCTTTACTTCACATTTCTCATTACAACATTACCACTTCAAACTCTTATAAATTTATAGGATTAATTACAAAAAATTCTCGAACTTTGCTCACTTTTACAATTATACCCAAACTTTAAAAAGTGACAATAAAATTCTCAAACTTTTAATTTTTTCAATTATATCATAATGTTAGTGTCTATGTTAAGTTTGCTGACATGACTTGTTACATGTTTCTAAACCCTTACTATTAATACATGTAAGCCAAAATTAACAAAACAAATGAAGATTAACGAAATGACGTCGTTTTTAAAAATGAAATCCTTAAATCAGTTTAGGTAGCCTTAACCTTTCGTTTTCTATTTGTTCTCCTGATATTCTTAATCATTTGTTTTATGTTTGTTCTTCCGACACTCCAAACTACTCTCGCATCACAGAGTAATACACCAACATGCTCTTTCAAAATCAAAGGATGAGGGATCGGGAGAACAAACTGAAAACAAAAGAAAAAAAATGAAATCAAAGCATGAGGTCGTCAGAGATGCGTAATCTAATTTAGGTCATTTTTTAAATAACGATGTTGTTTTAATTATGTGATTAAAGGATTTCGTTTCATTAATCTTCATTTTTTGTGTTAATTTTAGTTGCGTGTATTAATAGTTAGGATTTTTGGAATATGTTGCAAGCCATGCTAATAAACTTAACAAAAATACTAATGTCGAGTTAGAATTGACAAATGGTGAAATTGATGTTTAATACAACACGTGTGTTTGTTTAATAAATGGCACAAAAATAATAACTAATAAGAGAGAACAATGGCAAAATACATAAGAAATTCTTGTTTGATACTACACTTCCTTGTTTGTTTAATAAACAACAAAAAAATAATAACAAATAAGAGAGAATAAGGGCCAAGTACACAAGGAAAAAATTACAAACTTATGTTGTAGATAAAAAATGGACATTGGTTTTAGTCTTCATATATTTAGGATTTGGTTTCACCTCCCCTTGTAAGGCCTTATGGGAGGCTCAGTGGTATCAGAGCCAAAACTTTCGTTCTAACTCGTGGTATATTTTGGTATATCAGTTTCCCAAGTCCCCCACAGACTTGGAGGTCTTGCAATTAGCTTGACTAGCTAATGACTGGGTCACTAGAGGGAGCAACCAAATCTTTCGCATCCTGACCGATAGAAACATGACTCAAGAATATACTCAAAGTGAGTAGGGAGAGAGCCTATACAAAAACATGGAAACACCATCCAATGACCCTGTTCATTTGTCTTCAACCTTATTTATGCCTTCTTTACCTTCTAGTGTACAGCGTGTGTTATCTAATCGTATTCAAAACCTTGTAGAAATAACCCATGTACTTATAGAAAATTATATTTGTGAGTCTTCTTTACCTTTGTTGAGTCTGTATAATATATATTCTTGTGATCGTTCTTAGACGAGAAGTATCTGTACTATCTTGTCTACTTCTAGACCTCGTGTGAAAGAAATCATCCAGAGTTCTAATTGGAATAGTGTGGTCTCAGATCTACCACTGGAGAACAATACGTGAAGCTTGAAATCTTTAAAGGACTCGTTTCTTTATGAAGGAAGAAAAATAATACACATCTTATGTTGGAGTTATATGCCTTGTTCTTAAGAAAAGGAATACCTGCTACAGCCAGGACATCTCTTCTAGACATTGCCTACATCACATACCAAAATGCTCTTATTAGTACTCTGTTGACAACGCTCAACAACGACACTATCATCTTGACCATAGCACTTGATTTCAATATCAGGTTGGATGATCCCATTTTATCTAAACGTCTACAAGTTCAGATCAAAATCACTGCAGCAGATCAAGATCATACATCTATTATGGATACTTTACATCGTCAGATGATCTATCGTCTACAGAATCATGATTTGGACCTTAGCTTCCTAAATTTCACTTCGGATGCTCTTTACATAGTCGTTAATCGTTCCAATGATTAGACTAATATCATTCAGATCATGAAGCAACTATCGGCACAAGATCTTGAAAAGTTAATGCCTACTGAATGGATCACTAACTACCAAAAGGTGTTTCACTCGCCTCGTCAACACTCTTTTCATACGACCACTCCTTCAATTTTGAAGACATTGAGAGATGGAACTATTAAGTCCATCTATGCTAGGCCCAATGAAGATCCATTTAGACTTTGTATATTTGAGGCAATCCTTATAATCCAACTAGTATTCTCACATATAGAAGGTAAATTTGGTCCTCCTATTCATTACTTCAATTCCAACGGAGTGCCAGTCTATGTCAGTCATCATTATGGACCTTTTTATATAGGACATCGACCCATCTATGTACAAACTCGACTGTGAAGTCTATCTTAATCCTAAGTCAGATAGTGATGATGATGATGAATGATATGCAAGTAGGAGAAGGAAGAAGAAAAATCCAAAACCTCATTGTATACCTTCTCATGAGTATCATTCACACAGAGATGATCCAGATCCAGATGATTCTAGCACTCCTAGATGTCTACAAATTGAAAGATCTAGACCTAGATCCCTTAGAGACATGCTGATGTCATCTACATATCAAACAACTCTAGCAGTTCCTGTTATGACTCCTACTCCTATTCCTTGTATGATGGCAATACCATACGAGGAAGATTTTTCTTCATTATCCAGGAGTACTAATGAATCAACGAGGGTTATCTATAACCCTTATATCTGAGCCACAGTAATCACTTCATAAGGTACACTCGTATCTAATCCTTCTGATGAAGTTCTCAACTGGAAAACATCAAATGCAGTAGCATAGAACAAAGTTCTGAGAAGAATTGATTCTAAGCTGGATGGAATCAGTCAACAAAATACTGCTACTCATCACAAAGTCGATGTAATCTCTAAGCAGATTCAACAGATGTATCAGTCGTACAAAGCTCAGATCCAACATCTTGATGCTGAATTCAAATACTACATCTCTACCCATTATATGGGGCCTGACTTCGACACTAAAGTTCGTGAGATACAAAAGATATAAGGAATTGTGCAACAAATGGAAGCTGACATGTATTCTGCACAATCAAAAACATTATATGGCTGATCCTCTTCATTGTTTCCAAATACTAAGCCAATATACCCATTGCCTATGTATCAGAAGTATTGAGAAGAAGCTGACTACTTAAAGGTTTTCAAATTCAATTATCTTTTGATTAGACAGTACATTCATCCTCAGATAACTCCAAAAAAACCTAAAAGGTCAATGTTAAAGTAAAAATCTGACAGAGTTCTTGAGAAAAGAGTTTATGAGAAATTAAGGGTTCCTAAGCCAGCATCTTCTTATACACCATTTGAACCAGTCAATCAATGGAGTAAGCCATTATAGATTCATACACCTCCTATGTCTCCACCGAAAGTTCAACCTTCCACTTCATCAACTAGGAAGGATAGAGCTCCACAGACCAATTTCCTTACCATCTAACTACTAAATCTCTTGTAGAATATTTCACTTCCCAATTTGATAATACAGAAGCTCGTTCTGAAGCCTCTGTTACGACATCTGAAGTTTCTACAACACCATCTGAATCATCATCTGGACAGATCTCTGAACTGTCTACTAATTTTTCAGCACAACTAGATGATCTATCAGAGTTATCCAATGTTCTGATGACTATGCCTCAAACTACTGAAGTTGAACTTGAAATCAGTGAAGCAAAATCCACAGGTACTGAACCTTTCAGACCTGAACCAGCACCACAAGCAATACCAGCTCAAACAACTGCACAGTCTCAAACCAAGCCTACTTTAGGACCTTAGTTTACTTCTGATGTTCTACCTCGAAAGAAATGAAGAGAAAGAATACATGAATTTAGTGCATGGATTGATCATCAAATGACCAGACCAAATCATCCCTTGCTAGATATTTTTTCTGAATTCACATCTCATTTCACCGGTACTTGTGAGAATGGTGGCAAAGTATAAATGAATACCAAAGACTTCAGTACATCTAAGTCACTATAGAAGGATCACTTCTTATAAAGAATTTATTGGTGACTTTCAGCTTATTGACAAGCAGATCCGTCAAAAATACTTTGTAATGAAATGTTGTTCACTTGACAACCGTGATATCCAGAAGCATTACCAACGAATGACAGAAAGGTACTATCTCTTAAATAGACTTAATGATGTTAACTTGTAATATACTTTTATCTCATCCCTTCTAGATCAACTGCAACTAGAACTAAAAAGGACCATAGTTTCTCTACAGTGTGATATGTCAACAATATCTCTTGGAGAAATCTACCATCTTGCTCTAGCTTCTTTTGATAAGTTAAATGACCAACATACCTTGTTCAAAAATATCATTAAAGGCGGTCCAATTCTCAAACAGGCTTGCAAGAAGCCTTATCTCTAGATTAAATGCAAAGATACAAAGACTTATAAATGTCATAGTAAGAAGAAAGCTCATTTTCTTCAAGTCAACCTCAAAGAAAGTTCCATAAAAAGCAAGTAGGCTATAAGCCTTTGAAGAAAACCTATGAAAGGAAGAACGATGGAAAAAAGAGAAGATTTGTTCGGTTCTTCAAGAAATCTTCATATCGACAGAAGCTTACTTAATGTTTCCTCTGTGGATAGCATAGACACTTTGCACGCACATTTCCTCACATAACCAAGAAGGATGTTCAGTTGTTAAAGTAGATGCAATCCATACTGCCTATTCATTCCTCCAACAACTTTGAAGAATTGATTAAAGAGCAATCTCAAGAAGATGAGGACACTAAGTTTGCTATTTCTGTATAAACATCAAAAGATGAAGAATCCTCTAATTCTTAAAAGGATGATTCTCTATATATGCTACAACAGACTTGCCTGAAATTAGATCGTATACTAGTTCAACGACCTTATGTCAAAATCCAACTCTTCTAATAGGATAAATATGATAAGCCCATTAAAGCTATCAGGTTTATGGATACTGGATCCAGTCGTACGATCATGAAGCCCAATATCTTATCATCTGATGCATGGACTTCTCATGAAGAATACTTTACTGCTGCTGATGGTAACTCTTTCAAGATTAGGTTAATTACCGAAAGAATAATTGAATTTCGATTCTTTCCTCAGTGTACAGTTTGGAATAAAGTTCTTAAAAGGAATATACCAGGCCCAGACATTCTGATTGGTATGGATACATACAGTGAAGTCTCACCCTTGCAGATCATACTGATAGGCCTCAGGCATCGATCACTATTCAGTCCATACATTGAAATCAAAAATGTGTTTAAACTTACCTAAGTTCCTACACTTTATACTGCACTTCGAGATAAACTATTGGAATATTGTCCTGAATCTCATGCACAGTTTTCTCACTCATATCCTCTATTAAAAGATGATGACTTTTTCATAAGTCTACCTTTTAAGAAGAACGAGGATATCAATCTTACGAAAGTCATACATTCAAGGATAAACCCTAATGATCTAAAGCTTACACTAGATGAGTGTGCAATCCCTTTGAAGCAATGACTTATTGAGCTCACAAAGTCGGATTAGGCTTGCCAAGCATTTTATGTCAATAAATGCTCAGAGCAGAAACATGGAAAAAAGAGATTAGTCATTGACTACAAACATTTGAATGTTTTCCTGCAAGATGACAAATTTCCTCTACCAAAGATAAGTACTCAGGTACTATTCCTTAAAAAAGTTGTTATCTTTTCCAAGTTTGATCTTAAGGCAGGATTTTGACAACTAGGTATTCACTCAACTGAGAGATACAAAACTACATTTAGCATTCCTAATGCACAGTACCAATAGACTATTATGCCATTTGGGCTTGAAGTCACCCCATCACAGTTTCAGAAATCTATGACCAAGATTTATGAGCCTATCCTCTACAGTGCACTGATCTACATTGATGATATCTTACTGTTTTCAAAGACCTATGAAGAACATCAGGCCTTACTGAAGAAATGTTTAGATATTACTAAACAATATGAAATTATGCTTTCAGATTCGAAAAGCATCATTGGCACTACAGAATTCGAGTTTTTTGGTATGCACTTTAAAGAGGGATTCTACCAGCCTGGTCCACATAATGCAAAAGAGCTGTTACAATTTTCTGATAAATATCTCATTGTCAATAAGATACAACAATTCTTTAGAATTGTTAATTATATTCGAGATTTCATACCACAAGTGGCAGCTTACACTTCAAGCTTATCTAAGCTTTTGAAAAAGAATCCACCACCTTAGACTAAGGAACAAACAAAGATTGTCCAGCACCTAAAGCATATTTGTTAGGGCCCTCCACCATTAAAGATTCCTGACACAAGACAACGCATCTTACAGACTAATGCTAGTGACACCTACTGGGGTGTTGTTCTCATCGAAGAACTCAATGACAAAAGATATTACTATGGATATACAAGCGGCAAATTCAACTCATCTGAATGTCATTATCATATCAGCCATAAGGAGATTCTCACTGTCAAAAGAGGTATTGAAAAGTTTGCTTTCTATCTCACTCCTTATCATTTTTTCATTGAAATGGATAACACCTCATTCCCTAAAATCCTTGATCAACCCAAGAAATAGATTTCCAACAGTCAATTGCTTCACTAGCAAGAATGGTTTTCCCGCTATAAATTCTCCTTCTGCCACATTAAAGGTCACCAAAACACCCTAGTTGATTATCTCTCTCGACCTAATAAGCCTCTCTTGTTTGTCTCTTCTTCTTTGAAACTTCCAATCCTATTGTATTAGTTAATAGAGTTTCCCAGGTTTGCAAAATACAAAAAAGAGTTTCCCCCTTTGTTTTCTCAACCTCCAAACTCTGTTGCTGATCTCTTTCCATTACTTCATCAGAGTTTGTTTTACTCTCTGCATTTAACTCTTCTTAAGTTTGACATCTTGCTAACCCCTAGTCATTTTGATGTTATCACTCCATATAAACCCATGTATCATATATATGACATCCTTCATGAGTCTACCCTTTGGCATCTTTGGGTTATATTTGTCCTTTACGCTTGTTCCATTACTTTCTCACCTCTTCATCTGTATCAACATCTGTCTAATCTAACAAATGCCAGATCACTTCTCTAGACATTTCTGGAATAGTTTCAGCCCTTAGACAAATGGCGCATTGATATCTCACTACAATTGACTTATCATTGTCTATAGGATTCCTCAGTAGATAATCGCAATGTCGCAATGTTTATGCTATATACTTGATACATCGTCCTTATTACATGACTGATTCTAGACACTTATGTACCTTCAACCATATCTAGTTTTGGCGCACTTCTATTGCTTGGCCTAATGAAAGCACAGTTGTCACAGAAGAATTATATGCTTTTTTAAACCAATAGAATCAATCTCAGAATTCGGTCCCTTCAACCCTTTATACATCTCTTGGACCTTATTATGACACTAATCAGTGACCAATCATAACACCACCAACAAATCAGTGGACTTTTGTACATGATAATGTTCTCCATATATAAGCCAGTGATCTACCTTGTCCTACCTACTGCAGAACTATGGAGTCCAGTTCCCTATCTAGCCCAATTTAAGAAACTAGCTCTGTTTTTGGCCCATGGTCTTCAGATTGGGCTACCACTGATATCCATCAACTTATTGAACAAATTGACAAGGAGATGGACTTGACAAATGATCCTAACCTCACTTTAACTTTATAAAGTGGGACATGACTTTTGAGAAAGTTGTTTGTTTTTACTTTGGAGTCTTTTGATGAAAGATGGCTCATAAAATACTATTCCCAGATTCCATCTTATCATCTTACTATTTGCCTTTGGAAAGTAGCTTTGATAAAGTTGTAATCATTGTACTTTAGCTTTCTTTTCTAAAGATGTAACGAGTGTGTCTCCTAGGTAGCTTTACATTTCCAACCTTAGCTTTGCCTATAAAAGCAAGGTTACTCTTCCATTGTAAGCATGCTTTGGTTTAGAAGTCTTTTTTGAATGAAGTTTGTCTGTGTGTTTCTTTCTAAGTTTCTTCCTCTCTTGAAAACCTTGAGTCTCGAGTCATGTTCCTAGTGGACTGAATGTAGGATGAGTATGCTTTACACTCGCCTCTTCTGAGGATCTTGTGCATCAGAAAGTCTTTAAAAATCTGGGACTATATACTTAACAATTCCGTTGCTTCATTAGAGATTAATAGGGAAAGAGTGAAGGTACTATTGTGACTATTATTACAGAGCGGGAAGAGAGAGTTGTGAAGAGAGTAAGGTTCCTAAAAGGAAAGATGAGAGTTATGCACGTAAGTCAGGAGAGGTAGAGAGCGCTTTGTTGTCCATCATACCTGGAACTTACCGATAGTCACAAAAAATCCCAAGTTGTTTTACAATAGTCTACTAGACACCTCAATATTTCCAATCCAACTTTGGTTAGTCAATGATCTTGTCAAAAAGAGTTGCTTATACAGGTTTGTTGTCTGTTTTCCCTGTGTGCCCTTCGGGGTCCCCTGTATGGTATTAGAGCTAGGTTGCCCTGCATGTATGATTTTGCTCCCTCCACAAAGAAATGAGATATTTTGGAATTTCAAGCTTCACGTATTGTTCTGTAGTGGTAGATCTGAAACCACACTGTTTCAATCTGAAACTCTGGATGATTTCTTTTACATGAGGTTTAGAAGTAGATAAGATAGTACGAATATTTCTCGTCCAAGAATTATCACGAGAATATATACTGTACGAACTCAATAAAGGTAAAGAAGACTCACAAATACGATTTTCTACAGGTGCATTGGTAATTTCTACAAGGTTTTCAATACGATTAGATAACACACGCTTTACACTAGAAGGTAAAGAAGACATAGATAAGGTTGAAGACAAATGAATAAGGTCGTTGGATAGTGTTTCCATGTTTTCATATAGGCTCTCTCCCTACTCTCTTTGAGTATATTCTTGAGTCAATGTTACTTTTGGTCTGGATGTGAAAGATTTAGTTGCTCACTCTAGTGACTCAGTCATTAGTTAGTCGCTAATTGCAAGACCTCCAAGTCTGTGGGGGACTTGGGTTACTCGTATGAGTCATACGAGATGCAAGACCTCCAAGTCTGTGGGGATCTTGGGAAATTGGTAACTCGAAATATACCCCAGGCTAGAATGAAAGTTCTGGCTCTGATGTCATGCAAGGGACCCCGAGGGTTTATAGGGAAAACAGACAACAAACCTGTATAAACAACTCTTTTTGACAAAATCATCGACTAACCAAAGTCGGATTGGAAGTATTGAGATATCTGGTAGACTATTGTAAAATCTTCACAACTCTCTCTTCCCACTCTGTAACAATAGCCGCATCAATACCTTCACTCTTTTCCCGTTAAACTCTAATTAAGCAGCGGAATTGTTTTGTATACAGTCCCAGACTGTCAAAGACTTTCTGATACACAAGATCTTCAAAAGAAGCGAGTGTAGAACATACTCATCCTACATCCAGTCCATTAAGAGCAAGACTCGAGACTCAAAGGTTTCATGTGAGGTATTTTTTCTTTAGTAACAAACTGAATTTTTTTTAATTAAATGATACATTTATTCTTACTACGTCAATTACAATTTTGTCCATTACTTATTATTAATCACCAAAACCACTTATATATTTTTTATTAAATTTTAATCCTACCTATGAGGTGACCACACACTGCCACAAAGGGATTTCCTTTACTTACGTTTCATTTGTTTTTTACTGTCTTGAGTGATTGTCACATTGAAATCAAATCACCAAACCGGAGCAGAATCTGGAACTCTCTTCATTGATTTTGATCTCTCCGTCACAGGTGTCTGCTTTATCTGCAAGCTCATTGATTTTAATTTATGTCAAAGACGTATCTAAATGATCGATTTCAAAAACAATCCAAGTCACCGAAACGAAAACCTTGCGGAATCTAAAAGGCTAACTGTAACAAAAGGGTTAACCCCTTGCTTTAGCTATGATTACTCTGAATCCTGATAATCCCAATTTCAGAATTGCCAAGTCAACCCCGATATTTGGGAGTCTTAATGAGTGGCAGTTGGCAGACAGATTGCTATGTTTCATTTGAATGTTAGATATAAACTGGTATGGTGTGGAAACCAAACCTTCTTCGTTGAGAGGATTGACTTATAGGTAGTTATATAATTGCAACTGTTGGGGGAGAAGCTGTCCCTGGGAAGAAACAAAGAAAGGAGGGCTGCTTCAATTAGTGTGATTACCATGGTTGATCCAACATGGATGAGCCTTTTCTCTCCTCCAAGCCAACACATGAAGAGCCTAGCAGACCATCACCCAGAAAGGGGCGTCAATCAGCTGCGCATCTCATCAACAATGATGCCGTTATTCCAATCATCAGAACACCAAGTACAGCTTCATATGTGAATCTCATTGCCAATTTGAACAAGGGCAGACGCAGAATCACCCATCGTTCGCTGTCTGCACCATCGGTATTCACTGAAGCCAGGGAGTCCTTCAGTGATTCTTTTGACCCCAGACCACCCCGGAAATCAGTCCCTCTGATTGTTAAACAAGCGTTTATTGGTGTAGCCTTGTATCTCGTCACTGTCGTTATAATTTTCCTTGCTAGTGGAAGCTTTAAGGGCAAGACCACCTACAAGCCTGTTGACGCCGTGTACTATACTGTGGTTACACTTTGCACCATCGGCTATGGTGATATTGTTCCAGACTCCACGTTCACCAAGCTCTTTACTTGTGCTTTCATATTGGTTGGTTTCGGTTTCATTGACATCCTGCTTAATGGCCTAGTCACATACATCTGCGACAGGCAAGAGGCCATTTTGTTGAGCACTGTGGATGAGAATAGGTTCAATACGATGGTTCGAGCTTATATGATTGATAAAGCTAAAGGAAGAATGAGAATTAGAATCAAAGTGGCGTTGGCTTTGGCTGTAGTAATCGGATGCATAGCCATAGGAACAATTTCAGTGCACTTCCTGGAGAAACTGAACTGGGTTGATAGCTTTTATCTTTCTGTTACCTCTGTCACAACTGTTGGCTATGGAGATTATGCTTTCACCACTGTAACTGGAAGATGTTTCGCAACTGTTTGGCTATTAGTAAGTACATTGGCAGTTGCCAGGGCTTTCCTGTATCTCGCCGAGCTTAGGATAGAGAAAAGGAACCGCAGGATTGCTAAATGGGTTCTCCAAAGAAAAGTCACCATGGGTGATTTGATAGCAGCAGACCTGGATCATGATGGGTCAATCAGGTAACATTCGTGATTCTAGTTTTCTATCAGATATAGACACTATAAGTTTGATTGATCATCTATTAGTTTTAATGACCAGAGTGCTAGAATCGAATAAACAAAGATTCATTAAGATTAGAAATGAATATGCAATTAACAAAAGCAGTTTCCCAGATCTAGGGACATGTGAGGTTATATCTTTTAGGTTAAGCCACTAACTGAAACAAACAGAGCAAAACAAGTTGGAATTAATCCAGAGAGAAGACACCTGTGCCATAACCACATTTGTTCCACAGGATCAATAAAGTGTGAAACCATAGCACCATCTTACACATTCTACTTTTTGTTTTTTTGCTTTTTTTTTCAAAAAGTAAAAAGATTTTCGAAAATTGGTTGGTGTGACTTTTTAATTTATTTATCTTCTTTGATTATTTGCTTTCTTCTTTTTTACTGTTGCTATTTATTTCCTAGTGTTGCTATTAGTTTAGATTATTTGATTCAAGTTTTTAATTGCTTTAGTATTTCATCCTTGTAGCTTATTCCTTGTCTATCCTTTTTATCTGAATTTTTAAGTTCCAATCCATTGTTACTTTTCTTAGCTTGTGTTAGGTATTTAGGGTGGGAGTGATGACAATGAATTTTGATGATAGAGAAATGTTAATCTTTCGGTGAGTTTTCGGTCTAAGAAAAGAGATGTTAATGAATTGCAAATAAGTTTATGGAAAATCGAGACTCTTACAAGAAAGTCATAATTAGTGAAAATTTTAGATAAATATAAAATTCATGTAGCATGCATCTAAGAGACAAAATGGATGAAGGTTAAAGCCAAAGAGATAAATAGGTTCAAACTTTGGTATTCAGAGTATTCAAGGAAAAGAAATGCTGCAGGGATCTTGGTTGTAAGAGAACTTATACATAATGTTGTAGGGATAAAAAGGACTGGTGATAAAATTTTGTCCTTAGATATTGTTTTCAATGTGGTGTATGCTTATACACACCAAGTAAGGTTAGAAAAACAACTTAAGCGTTAATTCTAGGAAGAACTAGATGAGACGATTCAACAAATTCTCTCTAACGAGAAAATTATTATAGGAGAAGACTTTAATGGCCATATATGGGCAATCGAGGATGGCTATTCATAGGCTCATGTGAGTTTAGGTATGGAGATAGGAGTGGCAGTAGGATTGCTTTATTAGACTTTGCAGTAGCGTTTGATTTGATATTAACCAACTCTTTTTTCAAAAAAAAAAAGAAGAAGAGGAGCATTAAGTGACTTTTAAGAGTAGAACCATGAAGACTTAAATTGATTACTTCTTTGTAAAGCGAAGCGATTGACCTAGTTGTAAAGATTGCATTGTGATACCTAATGCATGCATGTCAACTCAACATAGATTGTTGATTATAGATCTTATAATTAAGGGTTGAAGAAAGAAGAGACAACTTCAAAGGTATAATAGAGTTAGATGATATAATCTAAAAGGGGATATTGTAAAACAACTTAGGGATAGAGTAATGTCTGAAGAAGAATGGAAACTAGGAGGAGATACTAACCATATATGGAAGGGAGAAGCAATTACAAGCAGCTAAAAAGATCTTGGGAGTTTCTAAAGGGCCTAGAGATAGTAAGATGGAGTCTTAATAGTCTAATGAAGTTGTACAAAAAAAAAGGCAAAGATCAAGAAAGTTATCTATAAAGCTTTATTAGGTTGCAAACACTGATGTAGAGAAAGTAATTAATAGTGAAAGTTACAAACTGGCAAAAAAAAAGGCAAAAAAAGGTCTCAAAAGCTAAAATAGAGCTTATGAGAGATTATATTAACGATTGGAAACTAAAGGTAAAGAAAGGAATATTTATAATTTGGTGAGAGTTAGGGAATAGAAAGTGAAAGACTTGGATCAAGTTCATTGTATAATGAATGAAGCAAGATAGATGATCATGGACGAAAATGACATCAAGAGGGGATGACAGAGATATGCCTATCACCTTTTTAATGAAGGCGGAGATGACATCTCCCATCTCCTTGGGTGATCTTAGAATGTTCGAGAAATATTGGAACTTCACTTGTCCCCAACAAATCACAAAAGAAGAAATTAAAGGAGTTTTGAGGCAGATAAAGAGTGGAAGAATAGTAGGACCTGATAAGCTACCCATAAAAGTGTGGAAAAGCCTAAGAGAAGAAGACCTCACTTGACTAGCCAATATGTTTAATAAGATCCTCCAGTATGCAAAAATGACGAATTAATGGAGATTTAGTGCACTAATTCCTCTATATAAGAACGAAGAGGATGTCCAAAACTGTAACAACCATAAAGATAAGATCATAAATATAGATGGTAAATTAAAGGAGAAGAAAATTTAGGTGGTTTAGAAGAGGAAACATCTCGAATCCCCAATAAAAATATGTGAGAATATTGTACTCAAGGACTGTAAGAAAAAAAATAAGAAGACCTTATCGAGGACTTGTCTCTCAATAGGAGACTTTGGCAAAATAAGATAATATAAAAAAATCTTACATAAAAAGGTCATTCTCTTTGTCCATAAGTTTTGTGAACCTTTCATTCGATTCATGTGTCTTGTATTTAGCCTAAATACCCTTATCTATAGTACTTCTCCTTTAGTATTTTTTAGGTTTTACTAAAAAGAGCCTAAACTTTTCTTAAATTTTCAATTATAACTCGAACTTTAAAAATTAACAATAAAATACCCCAAAAAAATTTTCAATTTTCGCCCGACAATAATTTCACCGTTATCTTTGCTGACGTAACTGTCACTTGTCAAAAGACCCTCACTAATCAGACACCTTAGTGTCATTAGGAGTTACATTATTGAAACTACATCGTTTCTTGATGATACTCCTAGAATAGAAAAAGATTTAATCTTTGTGTTGGTTAGCCCTAACATGAGGCACCCACTAAAAAAATGAGGGTGACGTTGCCAATAGAAGTAGGGATGTCACGCCATATATGGAATTACAGTCAAGCTAGGTCATTGGTGGGGTCTATACTGGAAGGGGATGTGTTGGGGTTAGGAAAGGCGTTATCAGTTGATAAGATCGTGGAGCTCAAAAGAGCGCCATTGATTTTGGGGATGCAAGTGGTCAATAAGGCGGCTATGGAGGCCGAAGCATTTAGGTGTACTGTAAGTGGGGCGAGGCCCCCAACAATGATTGTAATAGATAATGAGGAAAGTGGAAAGGATATTGGGGGGAGGATGGTGGAGGCGTTTTGACAGGAGGGTAATTTGAATGTTGTTGCTATGGTCAAAAGGTTGGAAATAGTTGGTACTAGGCTTGTTGCCAGTGTTTCTCTTAGATAATGAAAAGTTTTCTTTTTCTTCTTCTTCTTAGGCTGAGCATATCAGTTTAATTTGAATTTGTTTTGTTTTGATTCAACTCAATCGGCACATTAGGCTTGCTTTCTGTCTCTTCTTGTTGTGTTTTGCGTTTGGAAACAAGGAAAGTAACGAGAAATGCATGATGGAGGAAATTTAAAGTCTCACATTTGCTTCTTCTGCTCTCTTTCCTTCCCAATTCCCTTAATTTTTCTACTTTTTTTCTCTTGTTTTTCTTGTAGTGAATATGAAATCTCCATTAAAGGTCACACATCTGGTACTAAATTTGCCTTAAAATGGAGGGGAAAAAGTTTCAGTTTTGGGGGATAGTCCAGGAAGAGATAGAAACCGATGGATGATAAATAAGATATATCTTTGGTTTCTCATCAAACGCAATTCAATTTTTTTTTACTCTGTCGTATTGTGTTTTCTCTTGAAATTTTAGTATCATCAAAAAATGATGTTTTAATAATATAACTCACTTCTCCTAATGACACTAAGGTGTCTAATTAATGAGGATCCCTTGACAGGTGGCAGTGTCATGTCAACAAAGATAACGATAAGATTAACGTCGAGCTAGAATTAAAAAAAATTGAAAGTTTGAGCACTTTATTGCTACTTTTTAAAATTTGAGCTATAATTAAAAATTGAGGAAATTTTGGGCTTTTTTAGTAATTAATCATATTTTTTACATAGTATGTTTAAATGTTTTTTATCTTTATTTTATTATTTATTACTATTCGTATTATTGTTTGTATTTTTTTTGTTTTTACTTTTACTTTTACTTTTATCATATTTTATTACTTTATTGTTTATTATTTATTTATTTTGAATTTTGAATTTTCTTATTCTTATTTTATTCTATCTATTCTTTTTTAGTACAATTATTATTTACATTTTTGGCTTTTGTGTTTTTAAACAATTCTTAAAATCTTTTTTTTTTAAACAACCTCTCTATTAATTAGAACTCAGGAGTAAACTGTGTACTATTATACCTCCTTAGACCTTGCATCTTATGAAATTTATACTAAAATGTTGTTGTTTTAGATATATACATACTCAAGGAACATTAGATCTATTTCTTTCCCCCCGGCCAAAAATTGATTTTGCTAGCTTCACAACAATCCTTGCAGTTATACACTGTTTCAATGCCCTTATCTACCCAATTGCAGAATGTACCAAATACCATACAAACTAAAGAACAGAAGCATTTAAAGAGAAGCTAGGAATGGATAGCTGTTGTTAGTTAGATGCTATCAACATTATTTCCTACAAAATTAAAGCTATAACACATCTATATTGAAAAGTTACCTAGAAATGGAAAGATTTCAACAAAAATCGCCATGCAGCATAACGGTAGTTGGACTCAGGTTCTGGCAATTGATGATAATGAGAAGCCGATATTAACAGTTCCATTAACTTGCATTCTGAAGAACTCAATCAGAAAATTTAATGGAAGATCTAGTGGAAGTGATAAACTGATGTGATAAGAAAATTTCCAGCAGTAAATCAAGAGATCTGCGTCCTTTAAACAAGAGAATGAAAGTCCATGACAAGTTATAGATTAAAATGTAACA
This sequence comes from Erythroxylum pedicellare, assembly GCA_027563575.1. Classification (NCBI taxonomy): domain Eukaryota; kingdom Viridiplantae; phylum Streptophyta; class Magnoliopsida; order Malpighiales; family Erythroxylaceae; genus Erythroxylum; species Erythroxylum pedicellare. Next base: position 14,798,188 of record JAOQMP010000002.1, read on the forward strand.
ACAGGGTATAGTTTTACTATTTATTGTATAACAAGATAAAAAGACCATTGTTAGATATGTATCTAAAAGTTACAGATGTAAGCTTGCTTCTCGCTATAGACAAGGTCTAAGCATGAGCACTTGATAATATGATGTTTTTTTCAATGTCTGCAGCAAATCTGAGTTTGTTCTATATAAGCTGAAAGAGATGGGGAAGGTTGCCGAGAAAGACATCCTGCAGATTAGCAACCAATTTGACTCATTAGATAGAACGAACTGTGGTAAGATCACTATTGCAGATCTCATGGAAAGTGACTGAGAAAAGGTTATTGGATGTACAGATGATGAGGATACAAGAATCGCTACCTGATTGCCCACTCAAAGTACGCATATTGGACTGCCAAATGATTACATTCCTACCATGGTTATGATCATTCAACGAAAGAAGGAATCTATGGTATGCTGTTCTTCATCAGCTACTTATTTGCAGGAATGCAACTAGTCAATAGGATATGGAAACTGTAAATTATGTACTTTAAGTATCTCAATACATTGATTATTTGATTAATATACAATCTCATAAACAAAATTTCTCCTCAACCAGTGACTATTGATTTTGATTTGTATTGGTTGGATTTTCATTTTATTTCTGGTTTCTTGCATAGATTTCACTCATGCCAAGAACCTGATCAAATCAAAACTATCAAACTGGAGAATGCGGGAGCTAAAACAGGAACCATCCATGCTCTCGTCTTATCCAACTGCATCTTCAGATTCATTCACACTAGAGTTCATACATCATTCACACCTGCCACAAAAACACTTTTTACCTTTTGTATTCATGATTCATGGTTTTCTTGTACTTTCTTAACTGTTGTTTGCTAACGAGAATTAGTATTTGGGCTTCAATCACTGCCCTGTCCATCCCAACTAACGAGTAACATGGACTTCCAACAAAAGACTTTTTTCAGTTTTTCTTTCTCTCATATAATGGACTTGGACCAATTTATATGTTATTCTGAGAACTTAAACTGTATACACGAGTGGCATTCCCAACCTACCGCGCAGGAGTGGTTAACGGATTGGATTGAGCCGGAATCTCCAAGGCTCGAGTTTAATTAAATCTGAATTTAAATATTTGAATTTAAGTAAATATAATTTGATTTGTTATTTTTAATTAAGTCTGAATGTTCAAATCTGAAATCAAATAGATCAATCTTTGAACTTTTCTTCATCAAGATTTGCGTGATACACCATCAACATATGTCTCACGTCCTTAAAGAGCTTTTCCCTGAGTCAATCAGACTATTCCCAAGGTCAAGTCTAACTCTTCAAGCCTCATCATCAATTCATGTCTCTTTCCAAGTTCTTGTGTTTTTCTACTTGGGTTTGGTAAGATCGTACCATAGAGGGACCACAAGACATGATGCTCAAGAAGACTTCAGCCCATGATTTGTTTCTCAAATACTTTCTGAATTTTGTCATGTCATCACTTTAAGACCCCAAAAGCACCAACTAACTTCAAGTCATGATAAGCTCCTCATCATCAACAACGCCCACTTTGCCCAAAAGTTTGATTTTGACAGACTCCCATGTTTCCAAGTCATTTTGCATAGTTGTTAAGACAATTACAAGCCCTCACACACACATCATCTTCCATTGGCTTGTGTTAGAAGCAAAGAAAGTCGCAAGAGATCATGTTACTTTGGCAATTTAGACAGATTAGACACTCTTTCCTTTTGGTTTATGATCTAACAACCTAAGCCTACGTTCAAATGATAAAAGTTAATAGATTAATCATAGTTTAACTACCTTGTTACCGTGTCAAAGAATCCGTAAAGTAAGAGGCAGCATAAACCAAGAAGGGAAGACAAAGCTTGAAGAATTCCAATATTGAATGGCTAGAAAAAGAAATGGACATGAGTGTTACCATCTCTGAAATTAAGCCAATGAAATGTAGTTGCTTAATGAAAGCTGCAAATGATAGGTCAATCGGCTTTGAGGAAATGTTTATATGGGGAGTTGCTGTGCCTGACACTATTTGCCAACTTGTAACTATAGCGTTCAACACCATAAAATTAACATCAAACTTTTCATCACTTCCTTTAAAGTGTCTAGAATTCTTTTATTATCCTGCAGGCTTTACCACCAAAAAACGAACTGAAACTAAAATGTGAACTAGAAACCATAATCAGTAAACTCATCCTCATCTCAGAATATATACATAGGTCAAGATCTCTGATTTTAATATCTTCCACCATTTTATTTATCATATGTAGATATAATGGAATCAAACAGCTACCCCTTTGAAAACTGCGAAATAAAGTGAGACATTATTTGAGGTAATTTGACCTTTGGGAGCATAGGATTTAAGAAGGAAAGCAAGAATAGTCAACTTGTCTGGTAACTTACAGTTGGAAATAGACGTCAATATAATCTATAGGAATGTCATTATCTATGCTTTTCATCTTCTGTTCAAAGAATAATATCTCCATTTATTTGGTGGAGTAGATGATTGAATATATAGTAATGAACCATAATTTATATAGACAGAAATCTGAATTTTGAACCGAGTAGATTTGGTGTTGAATCGATTCCATCATAGTCTAACGCTTGAACCAGTTGTTGCAGAGCAGTCAAGATTGGTTCAAAGCCTTCATGAGAACCCATCAATAATAAAATCCCATTCAATATTTTGCAAGTTTAGTTGGAAATAGATTGGTGTTCAAGTTTAACTGACAACGTTGAGCTATATAATACAAACAGGGACCAAAGTCAACATTCTGGGTTGTAGAAATTAGTTTATAACATCCGCGAAACATGTGTAATATATATGATTTGCTGTGAATGTCATTCAATACCAATGGAAGGTTAAGTTATAATTCTATGCGTAATTAGTAGATCATAAGGCTAGATCCAACTACACTGAGCCTTGGTTAGCCAAAATGGTTTCATAACGAAGATTTCAGAATGTCATCTGCATATATATATACAAGCATAGTCCAGGTTCATCAAACCCTTCAGAAATATGGATTGACGTAAACTATTATGTATGTGTGTAGATTAAGTTGAAAACTGTAAAGTTCTTACAAGAAAGGTAAAAGGCGATTATTGTTTGTAGCTGTTGAGATTGTATATATATTAACTATTTCTGATAAAATTTTAACCCTACTTCACCAGTTTTCCTTCCTTTTTTGTTTTTTTCTCCCTCTCCCTTTCTCTTTCTCTCTCTCTCTCTGGAAGTAGATTTGATCGGTTCTAAATTTTGCATAATATTGACTAGAGAAAATGGACACCACTTGAGGATTGCAAACCTAAAATTCGTGATAGGTGAGGCTAAATTGTCCGTTTCCACTTTCCATGAAGTGATACACAAGCAAGTTAAGTCGTCACAATATGGAATACTTCTAAACCATTTTGAATACTTCAACAGCCTAGCTATTTAATAATCTTCAATTATAAAGTAATTTTAAACATGGTCATAAGCCAAAACGTTTTTTTGGTTCTTTGAATTGCAAAAAATTATTTCTGTTAGTACGAGATTGAAGGCTCTAGCCACGGTAACTTTTGCTTGGTAATTCTAACAATAATGATTACCCTACATTAACAATGATATTAGATCTTAATTCAGATTTTGAAACATACTTCTTAGACATATACAATAATAGGCAAATCACAATGTGTTAATGAGGACAACATAAATGTTGGAAAAACTCATCTGCCTAACACAAGCAGTCAGATTACCACTTACGAAATAAATTCAAACACGCTGAGAATCAAACTTTGGCCATTCAAATGTTTAATCATTTGCATGTCTAAACCTTTTCGTATTCAAACACATGATTTGCTGCTCCGACAGGTTGGCACATATAAATGCTGCAGATTTGCAAGCAAATTCCTGTTTTGTATGAATGCATACTGAGAAAGTGACAAAAACCGTCACATGTTTGATAAATGTCTAAAACTTCAAAACTTCAATACATACAATATATCGTAATATATACAATAGTCATAATGATCATTACTTGCTTTGAATATTCTTAAGTTTGCAAGTCATATTTCTTTTCTTTTTTCCCCTCTCATGCTTAAAATTACGTATGTATATGGTTATAAAACATGTGCGCAGCTAGCAATTCAAAGACACGTTCACAAATGTCCTGGGTTTAGCTCGTCCCGTAGGAATATTGTTCATTTACTATAATCCAAATTTTAGTAAATGTAAAACATATGGACAGAAGTGCAACAAAATATAGACAAAAGACTCCATCCACTTTCTCTCAATAATTTGTAATGCTCTTCTTTCTCTCTAAGTCCATCTATAGGTGCTTTTCCCAATCTCCAAACTCGTTTCCTTCTATAATTAATTATATTAAACAAGTATTTTTTTTCTTTCTATAGTTTGCTTTATTTCTCTTTTTAAGAATCAATCACGGGCTCCACTCATCTCCTCTTCATTAGTAGAAAATTACACTTTTTAGAAGCATAAATTTGTTTAGGATAATCCATTTTTTTTAATTCTTTCCTTCTACTTCTTCTGTCTTTTAGGAATCTCACAACCCTTTTTACTCCTTTTGATGAATCTCTAACTACTTTTTTTTAAAGAATTCTAGCAAGGTAAACTTCCTCTTTAACTAAAGTCTCCCTCTCTAGCAATCTTAGAGACTCTTGTCATTTAGTTTCTACTTCTTACTCATTTTTAGAAGTGTCAGACTCACTTAAAGCTAAGTAGTTGGTGATGGCTTAATATTTGGCAAGACATTTGTAACTCTTCTTTTAAAAGACCTTAAGTAGGAGCAACCAAATTTAATACGTTTTATAGGTTTTTTTATTGATAAATGTTTAGCATTTCAATTTAAAAAGACACGGGGCAATTAAAAATTAAAGCAAAATGAGTTTGAAAAGCGTAAATATAAATGAAGATAACAAGTTCATATTCAAGTTTAACTATGAGGCAAACTTAATAAAAGTTTTAGAAGGAAGACCTTGGCACATACAAGAGAAATCAATTATGTTTTAGAAATGAAAGCCATGGACGATACTTTATATACAGATGATGAAGAAGATTTTATTATGGACAAATTTTTGTAACCTACCTTTAGAATATTAGTCTACGTTAAAATTAAGTTATGCAACCAGCTCAATAGAAACTTATATTTGTTTAAAAAAGCCTACTACATAATTTAAAAGATTAAGCTATACAAGAATACGCATAGAGGTGGGTCTAGATAAAGAGCTAATCATGGTTATGAGCTTGAAGAAATTGAATGAAAACTCAAGAATTAGAGATAGAAATCACTTCGTAATAGAGACCGTTAACCTAAAATATGGAGACTTATTGATAGGAAGTTCAACTCAAGAGAATATTATGAACTAATCAGTTTAGACCATAATCACCTTAATCTTAAAGAAATCAAGGAAATAACTAATTAAATCCTTGAGCTAGAGGAGTAAGGACAAACTTTAAAAGAATCAGTTCATATTATGAATAAGTTGCATAATATAAAGAAGAACATAAATAATAAAAGTACTTTTATTATAACTGAGGCCTTTTAACATGATGGCTTAAAGCACTAGTTGATCAATAATGAAGCCTAATCTATACCTGGTAAACCTAATGCAATGATGGTTTTGTGTTATCGAGCCGAAAGAAACCTAGGAGAATACCCAAGAAAAGAGGTACAAATAACCCTTAAACTACTAGATTATAATAATGAAAGCTTAGAATACTAGGGGACTAAATTGCCCCAATAAATAGCAAATGCTTAAATATTTCTTGCTTGGTCTCTTGCAGACTAAAATAAAGACTAGATTTCTCCAAAGATGTCTATAATTTTTAGACAAATAATAGACAATGATCAATAAACATTAAGCACATCATGACGAAAGAATCTCAATAGATGCTTGATTCAACTAAGGATTTCAAACCTTAAAATTAGAGGTTTACTTATTCTCTTGGAATAATAAGTGAATTGAAGCATGATTTCTAAAGAAAAACTAGTCAGGATCTTATTAATTTGAGTTAGATGTCAATTTTTAAATTAGCTCTATAGTATTCAACAAGTCATTATGCTCAAACCATTCAACAATCCATTATGCTTAGACTATACTCTGATAGAAGTTAGTATTCCCATCTATAATATTAAGAGAAAATATCCATTTAGGTTTAATAATTACACAATAGAAGTCCAAGGATTCAAAGAGACTATTTAGAAATGACTTATAATTAGAATTCAAAGTTATGAAGCTTATAAATTCACCAGGAGAGTATGAACAATCAAGAAGAAGCTTAAATACCTCAATAAATAGAAGTTTTATAACACCAAACTTTTGAAAGAAGAAGTTTGATTCAAGCTCAATAGAATTCACTAGAGGTCTTCTTAAACCTAATAAATTAGGCTTTGAAGGCATAAGATAAGACAACCTTATTCAACAATATTAAAGCTTTGAATGTGCATAACTCTTTGATTAAATAAAAATCTCGAATCTTATAAATAAAGGAATGATATATAAAGGTAAGGTACTTGCACACTATTCTTTTTAGGAGAAACACTACCAAAATATCACCAATGAAGGATGCAGAAGGACTTCTCTATACTAATCATACAAAACTAAAAAATATAATTTTCAAATTCTTCAAAGAATCATTAAAAGTGGCAACAATCTTAATTGTTCCGTGCATGATCTATTTGTATATAAAACTCAAGTCATTACTTAAGAGTAAGCTGACTTTCTCAATAATCCCTTCACATGCCAACAAATCATGGAAGCTTTACTTAGCCTAAATCCTAATAAGGATCCTAGACTAAATAGATATAATGCTCATTTCTTTAAAAAAAACTAGGGTTTAATAAGTCAAACACTCACAAAAATAGTTTAAGATTTTTTCTCACTTGAGGAAATACTTGGTGAGCTTAATAAAACTCATATTTGCCTCATTTTGAAGGTTTTAAATCCTTAATCTTTAACTAATTATAGAATAATTATTTGTTGTAATATTATTTACAAAGTAATCTCTAAGCTACTTAAATTTAGGCTCAAGGTTTTATTAATTAATTTGTTTAGTAGGTGACAAAGTCCTAATTACTTGAGAAATATTTAGATATTACCATAAAAGTAAAAGAATCAAAAGTTGTACT
>JAOQMP010000002.1:14821420-14837216 GCA_027563575.1 Erythroxylum pedicellare
AAGGGCCCACGTGGTCATTGAAATTATTATTCCTTGTTCATGTCAAATGTAGTTTAAGTTGGTCAATGTATATATGTATATAGATGTAAACAGACGTCAAGCGTCCATCTAGAGACTAGAGTTGTCTTTAAGCTCTTTTCGTAACTTTTGTATGGCTACACATTGACATGCAACTTCTGACTAAAACATTATTCAAACCTAACACTACACAAGAAGGTAAAAAAAAAAAAAAGATGAAAACAGAAACACCGATGCGCAAGTCTTTGATTACAATAAAGAAAAGATGGAGAAAAATAGAAACACCGATTCCTAAGTCTAACTTCCTCATTGTGAATATGTTCTATTAGTTTATGTTGCGGTCTGGTATCTATAATACAAGTTTAATGTTGTATAATACCAGTTTAATGTTTGAGAAAGTTGATAGATAGTGTAAAAAAAAGGCAGGTAAGAACAGCATCTTTGTCTTGTTGCGCTATTGTAATATATTTCACTTGAAAAATAAGGATTAAATTTTGTGATAAGCATCAAGTGGGGGGTCAAAAGAACCAGCATAACTGTCCATATAACTTAGTAAACCGTCTTTAAAATCACTAATACCCATACATCGTGGAATAAATTAAGTACTTGAATCGACCTTAAAGTCAAAATCATGTGTGAAACCCCACGGAATGATTCAAACATTTACGCAAAATATTATTAATACATACCAATCTGTACTCGTGACATGACATCATGGACCTCATCTCTGGAGCTAACATTAATATTTGAGAGCAATCCTCGAAATGCTGGTTCGCTCACTAGAATTTTATAATTGCAACTGCAAAGAAATTCGTCAACTTTCAACCAAGAAGATTCTCTTGTTAGCTTGTCAATCAGAACATCCTTTCTTAATTTACAAAAATAAAACCACGAAGCCTGCATGTTTTCTTTCCAGGGTATCTTCAGAAACCGTGTTGACAAAATGAGCAATTGACATTGGACAAAGTCTTTGCAGGTGAAGATTTATATTTATATATATATACACACACACATATTTATATATTAGAGATGCATGTTTTGCTATATAGTAATGCCTCGAGCTTGAGAAAAGCACTGGAGACGGTGGACTTTTTATCAGTACTTGCTACAAAGTTCCAAGGTTACATACTCAAGTTCAGTGTGTTCTTGAGTAACATGCGACTGACTGAGTCAAACTAACTACATATAGTGAGTTCCAACTACTTCTTTCTTCATCCACGCATGAAATCGGCTTTCAGTCAGCAGAATTAAAAAAGGAAAAAGCAATACCAGATTTCGGTGGCATTAAATATAAAACCAAAAATCAGCTTCCAAATGGAGAACCGGTGTCAGTAACATTGCAAGGATTTTTAGCATCAAAGGAAAACTCCAAAACCTCTTGTTAAGATCTTAGTGCACAGCAAAAACACCAAGATCATTTCATTTGAGAAAACAAGGGAAGTGAAAAGCGAAAACAATAATCAAAGATATCAATTTTACAACAAAAATGCTAGGTATGATAGAAAATCACAGCACGAGCTAGTCAAAGGTCCACTATATTGAAAAGAAAATAACAAAATCCCTAAAAGGATCACAGGCATAATGAAATTGTACAGACTTTTACAATCACTCAATACTACCTTCTCACAAAATAATGTGGAATAATAATCCCAAAAGCCTCAAAAAAAGGTGAGATTAACTACAAAAGTATATGTATATATATAGCCTCAAAATAAATCTAGCCGTGTGGCTATAACAACAAATATAGTCATTGCTCAAACATTATTGGACCATATTAAATATTGCAACATGATAACCAAAATTAAGGGCAGACGAGAATTCCAAACACTTATATTCTCAATAATCTCTACCTTCGATTAAATTCGATAAAATTCGCCATCACCATAAGCTTCAGAGGGCCAGTAAATGTTGTGAACTCCAACCAAGTCTAAACTATGTTGAAACTTGGTAATAGGAAGAGGTTTGGTGAGCATATCTTTACTAGAACTTCCCCTCTGGCAATAGTTGCTTCAATAAAGTAACGTTAGACATCAATATGCCTAATCTTATAATACTACATGTCATTCTTGGTCAAGTGGATAGCACTTTAACTATCAAAATACGCTACTCCTTATGCAACACGAAGCTCCACGATAAGACCCCACAACTAGATAGCCTCTTTCACACCTACAATGACTACAAAAAACTCCACTTCAATAGTAGATAAAGCAATAATAGATTGAGGGGATGCTTTTCAACTAATAGCACCACAACCAAGAGTGAAAAGATATCTAGAAAAAGATCTATGTCTGTCAAGATTACCAACATAATCAGCATCCACGAAACCAAATATTTCATTAGATGTAGTCTTGTGACCATCAAACAACAAACTCAAGTTAGAAGTATCCTTAAGGACCCATTTAATAGCATTCTAATGCTCCTTATCAGGATTGTAGATATACCAACTCACTATGGTCACAACATATGCTAATTAAGTGTAATGCACACCATTGCGTACAGTAAACTTCCAATAGTGCTAGAATAAAGAACACTAGACATGCATTCTATTTCTTCCTCCATTGTTGGGAATAAATCATAAAGTAGTTTGAAATGTGTAGCAAGAGATGTAGAAAGAGGTTTACAGTCGAGCATATTAAACCTTTTAAGCATCTTATTAATATATTCTTTTAAGAAAGAAACGATTTTCTCATTTTACGATCCCAATTAATTTCTATCCAAGTATCTTCTTAACTACACCAAAGACTTTCATATCATTATCCTAGTTAAGTTGAGTGTTCAAATTGTTGATCAAAGAATTATTATAGGACACAATAAGTATAATATCTAACATATAAGAACAACACATAAAGGACCCGCTCCATATTATTTGAAATAAACACAACTATCAAATTAGTTTCTAAAAATGCTTGCCCAAGTATAAAACTATCAAATTTATTATGTCACGGTCTAGGAACTTGCTTAAGGCTATAAAGAGACTTACGGAAGTGACAAAAATGTTTCTTCTTATTGGGAACTACAATTCCCTTAGGCTACTTCATTTAGAGTTCTTTTTTAAGCTCCCCATAAAAGAAAGGAGTTTTTACATCAAGTTGCTCAAGTTCTAAATTGAAAAGAGAAACAAACGCAAGTAGCAAATGAATAAAGGTATGACATACAATTAGGGAAAATTTTCAACAAAGTTAATATCTTCTCTTTGTTCAAAACTTTTGATTACCAAGTGTGTCTCCCATCTTGTCTCTTCAATCCTAGGAATATCATCCTTCTTTTTGTAGATCCACTTATAATTCAAAGCTTGTTTACCTTTTAGAAGCTCTACTAAATCTCATATACTATTTTTATGAAGACTCTTAATTTCTTCATTCATCACCGCTAATCATTTAAAAGAATCAGCATAAGAAATGACTTTATAATAATAAGAAGGTTTTATAATTTCAAAAACATCTTGTGCAACTAACAATACATAAGCAACAAAATCATCATCATTGTTGTATATTTGGTGGGCTTTCTAATTTGTCTGCTCGGTCTATCACAAGTAATAGAATAATCTAGTTGTGTATTAACAGATCCATGTTACTAGAACCATCAATACATTGTTTACTTGGTGGAGTGTTAGAGGAAGAAGGGACATCGACATTTGAAGGAGAAGCAGATTTCAACTCCAACTCCACCTTCTTTCTAGTACCTTTCAAATCACATATACCAATAGAACAAGAAATACTAGAATCTATTTTAGGAAAAAGTAAAACATCCTCATAAAAAGTAGCATCCCTATTAAGAATGACTTTGTGAGATTCAGAATCAAAGAACCATAAATAGTATACCTTAGACTTGGATACATAACCAAGAAATATGCACTTTTAGCTTTAGATGCAAGCTCACCATCATTAACATGTGCATATGCAAGACATCTAAAAATTCGCAAAACAAGATAGTTAACAGGATTACATGACCATACTTCTTCTAGGATTCTAAAGTCAAAAGAATAGTGTAGAGATCGATTGTCCAAATAACAAGCAGTAATGACCGCCTCAACCCAAAAATCATGTCAATGCTACAAGCTAGCGTTAGAGAGTATACAACGCACCCTCTTTAGAAAAGTTGTGTTCATCCATTTTGCAACATCATTTTTTTGAGGTTATAAGTGATAAAACTATAACTCATTATTTGTAATAAACTTTTTAACCTTTTTATTTGTTTAGTTTTCAACAAGATTTTTCCACCTTTTAAATACATAGAGGGCTTCATTTTTATGCCTCAACAAATAAACCTAAACTTTACAAGAAAAATCATCAATAATAGACATAAAATGTCTTTTTCCTCCACAAGAAAGAACTTTTAAAGGTCCTCATAAATCATAATATAAGTACTTAAGAATATATTTGGTACAATGAGTTGCAGTATAGAAAATAACTCTTTTTTGCTTCCCAAAAACATAAAACTCCAACTTATCAATGCCTTGATCTACAAAAAGACCTTTTTTGCTCAGAGTTGTCATGTCTTTCTTGCTCATATGGCCCAAGTGCATATGTTATAATTTGGTGACAATAGAATTAGGCATAGGAGAGGAAACAACTAAAAAACCTATCACTGTTGAACCTTGCAAGACATGAAGACTACCAAAATGGTTAACTTTAAAATCAAAAGGAGAACCTTTCAAAACCTTAAGAACTCCACCTTCAGTCGTGTACTTGTACCCAATAGATTCAAAGGTGCCTAAAGAAATCAAGTTCTATTTCAAGTCAGGAACATAACGAGCATTGGATGAAGTCTTGACAACAACATCATAAGTCTTTATATAAATACTACCAATATCAGTTACCTTGCACTGGGCATCATTACTTATCAAAATATCACCGTTATTAACAAGTTCAAAAGTAACAAATTAGACCTTATAAGGACACATATGAAAAGTGCATCCCAAATCAAGAATCCATTATGTTTTACTCTTCTTATCAATAGAAGTAATAGATAACAGAGCAACACCTTTACAATTAGTCTCAGCAACATTAGCTTCAGTGGATTTTTAGGGTTATTTCTTTTTCACCTCATTCTCTTACTTATTTTACTTACTTTTCAACTTGTAACATCTAGAAATTTCATGTCCAAACTTCTTACAATTACTACATTTTTGTTGAATTTACATCCTTTCGATTTGGACCTAAATTTCTTTGAATTATTACTACTACCCTTGTCTTGGGATCTCCCTCTCATAGCCAAACACTCAACTTTATCCTCAAAACAAAGTTCAAGACCAAATGTTTCCCTGGATAGTAAGTTAGATTTGGCATCTTCAAAAGATAAGGTATCATGAGTTCTATACAACATGATTTCTTTGAAGTGTTTATAAGAACCAAGGAGTAAGGCTGCCAACAAAATAGTTTTGTACTTGTCTTCAACTTTCACATCAATATTTCCTAAGACCATGAAAATAAAATTAAACTCGTTATGATGAGATTGGATAGGAGTACCTTCAGCCATACATATTGCATATAAAGGCGTCTTGAGACAAAGCTTGTTTGAAAAGTTCTTGGTCATATAGAAAGACTCCAATTTTAACCACAAGCCTACAACGGTTGTCTCATTTACTACTTCACATAGATCATCCTGGGACAAGCAAAGTTGTATGGCGAAGAACACCTTTTCATCTAACTTCTCCCATTGTTCATCAATCATAGTGCCTAGTTTCTTAGATTTTCCTTCCAAAGCTCTTTTCAATCTATTATAGGTAAAACGTCTTTCATCTAATCCTTCAGATGGAAAGTTGATTGTCCCATCAAACTTCTCAATATCAAACTTCGTGATGATCGATAGTTTAAATTCTCAATAGAATAGAATGCTTTGATACCATCTGTAAGGATTTTTAATGGGTAGCAAAAATTCTAGAGCCTCTTGTTAGGATTTTAGTACATAGGGGAAATATCAAGATCAATTCAATTGAAAAAATAAGAGAAGTAAAGAGTAAAAGCAATAATCAAAGACACCAAATTCACATAAAAAACCCTCAGTATGAAGGAATAATCACGGTGATGACAAGCTAGTCAAAAGTTGACTACAGTAAAAAGAGAGTACAATAATCCTCAAAGGGCTCCTAGGCACGAAAAAGATGTAAAAAATTTTAGAGTATCTCAATATTACCCTCTCACAAAATAATATTGTGGAATAATAATTTCAAAAGCCGCAAAAAAAGGTGAGATTAATTACATTTGTATATGTTTATAAATATATATATAACTTCAATATAAACTTTGTCGCACATTCCTAATAATAAATATGATCATTACTCAAATATTAGTAGGCCATATTAAATATTGTAACATGCCAACCAAAATCAAGGGCAGACGAGGATCTGAGATACCTATATTTTTGACAAACATATATATTGCATGTAGCACGTCAGAATACCTATGATTTAGCCTCTGCGTAATACTAATTTACTGATCCATACTTTAGTTCTCTCTTTGAAAATGATGAATCTATTAAACCAAAAGGTTAAATGAAAGCTTATTCTTCATCTACGTCTAATAGTTTTGCCTAGAATTCAGAAAGATAATAACACTTGAACGCAAACTTGTCCTAAACTCAATTAATATAAAGCTTTTGTGTAGATTAACAAGTCAATAACATTGTATTATTACTTTTTACATGGATGTTCAATGTTTAAAATACCTTTTTTTGAAAGATGATGTTTAAAATATTTACTAGTCTGACATCTCCAATTCTTCATGAATCATAGTCAAATTATAAATACTATTTTATGCGGTTAAAATGTTGCATAACTCGCATAAATAAATTGCTTAATCAGTTATTTGTAACAACCACCATTTGATGAGAGAGATTGCATATTATTCTACCCGAAACTTCAGGTCCCCACGTGAAACCACATCTCACTTACGAGAATGAAACATACAACTTGGACAAATGGCCTACGCTGCTGTGGAACACAGGAACACAAGTGGCCAGCGTGAAACTTGTAAACAGTGAAATAAAGGCGTGATGCTTGATGCTGTTTCAATACCGACAAAAGAACGGAAAGATAGATAAATTACAGCAGGTGAAGAGCACAGCAATAAGTGGATGCTAATTTACGGCATGTACATGTACGCAGTGGAACAAAATGTCAAAAGCATGGAGCCGCTTCTAGTTCAAACTTTGTGGCCAACTTGTCCCAAAGTGGAAACGGTAAGAGAAATGCATGAGTGGAGCCAAAAGTAACAACTTTTCGCTGACACCAACCGATATGAACACAATATTTTCTTATTGCTATAATGTGAAAAAGTGGAATCAATCTGCATTTCAAGGTACTGAATCTTCTTCCTATGGTGACAAGAATAGTCCATACCCCTATATAATTGATTGAAAACTTTGACTGGGTTGCTCAACATTAGCTGCTGCTGCTGCCTGCCGGAAGGAATGGTCTGCTTTTAAGCTGTGATCTTCATTTTTTGCTGGTCAATCCAGAATGACAAATATAAACAGACAGGGTTGGATCTTGCCTCACAAGCAGATTAACAAAGAAAACGCCCTTCTTATTAATTAGCAAGCACAGAGTTTGGATGCTTTCATCTTGCCTCGGGCTAATATTACACTAATATCTTCTGATTAAGCAGAACACCTCATCTTTGGACGCCATCATGCTGAACAGGTATTCTTGCTCGTTTGGCCGGTTAAACGCATTCAATGGTAACTTTTCATGGTAGTACTCATAGACGAGAATGTTCCTATGCAAATGCATGCAAGGTGAAGGAAATAATAAAATATGGGCATTCAATCTAATATAAAAGGAAAATCATCAACGCCTGCGACACAATAGCATATGAAGATCGAGCATTCAATCAATCAAATGGAGAGAGTTTGTGATGTAAAAGAAAATCAAAAACTGCTTTAACTTTAAGACGGGAAGATCATTTTGAGGAGTCTAAATAAATAAATTCACCATTCCAAGAATGATTATGGGAATACATTAAAGCTCAACAAACAACTGTACATTAAGAACCTCATTTTTCTCCCATTTTCGGAAATTTTGGGCACTCCTTCGGAAGCATTCATGGATCCCTCCAAAAAGGCAGTATCAAAACCGAGCTAGGCCAAGACTTGCAGTCCAATATATAAGATACCTTTGATTCACTTATCTTCTAGGTTCACGAGACCACGAGTTAATGCGGGTATCGAATCACCGGTCAGAAACCAAATTTTTCTACTGACTCATATTTGTTAGTCCTGTCCATGAGTTGTCTCAGATATATTGCTCTTCATATCCGCCACATTATTCTCCATTTCTGTAGACTCCTTCATCGATTCGATTTCCATGCTTGCTGTACGACTCTTTCTGTTCCTACGATCCTGAAACATATATAAAATTTCTAATGTAAACTAATATGATTCAGCAATCTGCACCTCTTGTTTTATTTTTGACTGTTTTGAGCAGAAATTCAAGCGTAGGTTTAGGGGAGAGAATGCTTTAATAGAAAAGAAACAAGAAGTTCATAAAGCTTTTGACAAAAAATTAAGTAAGAAAAGTGCAGCTTTTTAGGATGGAAGCATTACAGTTGCACCAGAATGTGAAGCTTATCAGATCTCAAAACAACAAACAGCCAAAAAAAGAAAAAAAGAGGAAAAAGTCTCTTAGAAGGTGAAGACAAACACTATTTTGAAGATCTTGTCACAGGCCTGCAGCCGCAATGTACAGAGCAACATGGATCCTATGCATATAGTTATAAACCAATTAAATGACTAGATAGAAATTCGAAAATGGAAATTTCCTAATAGCTCTCATTGTGTACACGCCAGATCTAAATCTGTAACCTAGCATAACTCTGTTAAATATGATATAATCACCCAAAATATTACTCAGTCCACGAAATACTAACTTCGTGCAAGTATGACCATTGTTAGAAGGAAACAGCCACTTAACATGTCAAAAGGCAATAAAATCAAGATGTAATGACCAGACCTCACGAAATGGGTATTCATCAGCCTCAAGCATACGTACAACCTGACTCATTTTAGGCCTCTTCTCAGCATCAGGATCCACACACTTGAGTGCAACCAATAGAGCACGTTTTAAAGCACGAGTTGCTGGTTTCACTTCAAGATTTGGATCCACAACTTCCTCTGCTCTTCTCATCCCCACCATCATCTTTAACCATTCAACAAGATTGACCTGCCATGTAAATACAGCGTGCTCAGGAAATATTCTTACAAATCTATCTAAAAGCTGGATGTGAGAGAACAAGAGTAAGGAAAGGATTTCTAGATTAGGGATAGAAACCACTCCATGTTCAAATCCTTATAACAAACTATATATGCCATACCTCATTAGCAGGCCGGGCATAGTCCACAGGATCCCTTCCAGTTACAGCTTCAAGCAGCAGGACACCAAAGCTGTAAATATCACTCTTCTCATTTAACAAGCCAGTATTGGCATATTCTGGCGCTACATACCTGGATAGCAAAACAGAAACTTGTCTAAGTAGACACTTGTATAGATTCAAAAAGCATTAGTAAAGGGAAATGAAAATCGAAGCCTACCCAAATGTACCCATAACTCTAGTTGTGATGTGACTCTCCCCTGTACCAAGAAGCTTGGCCAGCCCAAAATCAGAAACCTTTGCATTAAATTCACCATCTATCAGGATATTGCTTGATTTAATGTCTCGGTGAACAACCTTTGGTTCAATTGCTTCATGCAGATAAGCAAGCCTACAATCAAATTTAAGGAAGAACAAGAAAATAAAATTCCAATTCAATATCTAGCATCAAATATAATCCTGAGCAAGTTTGGAGAAGAACATAGATCCAGAAAGCAAAGGAAAATGCAGAGCATGATATGTTGAAGCTTATAAAAATGCCAGCAGCCAGCCTGAACAGGTTCACTGCTAAGGCTTAGTTGAGTTTTCATATGTCATGGTGAACAATAAATGGATCAAAAGTGGCCCCAAACATAAAAAGTTGCTCAACATGCAATCAAACTTGAAATTCAATACAATAGTAAACGCTGGGGTCTTTATAGTGCATAAAGCCAAGTCAAAACAGGTGTGAGCTTACGCCCTAGCAGTGCCAAGAAGAACCTTCATGCGAGCCTCCCAAGTAAAGTTACCACAATGCCCCATTGCCCCATGAAGCCATTGTTCTAAGTTTCCATTATTTACATATTCGTACACCAGCATCCTGCACCACAAAAATTTAAGTGAAAATGTGTGCTTCCAAATGACAAATACAGTTGTACCATGGGATACAAAGATTTGGTGTTGTAAGAAATAATGTATACATAATTAGAAGTTCTGCAAATAGCAGGATATCAACAAACATCAGAGAACATAGCATGAAAATAATAAACCGATGCACGCAAATTAATTATACCTATGAACTCCTTCAATACAATAACCAAGGAGCCGCACAAGATTCTTGTGCCGAACGTGACCAATTGCCTCCACTTCAACTCTGAATTCCTTCTCGGCCTGCCCCCTGAAAAATTGAACCGTGATGAACTATTATATAGGTATTGCCACAGCATCAAAATGGATATCAATTTCACTGTAAGCTTACAGATTGTTAAGAAGCTTCTTCACAGCAACCTCAGTTCCATTAATTAGTTTACCCTTGTACACAACCCCATAACCACCCTCACCAAGTACATTCTCTGTTGCAAAATGATTTGTTGCAAAGTCAAGATCCCTGAGAGTGAACCAGTGGCCCCATCCAAGGTGCGAAAACTCTGGCAAGCCAATTAAAGGGGAGGCTGTCACCATCCCTGCGTATGAAAGCGAAGACTGCTTTCGTGCAGTCCCAGAGCTTCCTTCTTCCCCTGACTGTGAACTGCATGCTCTTTCGTGATGAAAAATAGAGCTACATTGGCTGATGTTATCAGGATCACTTGATTTGCTCATTCCCAAATGCACTAGCATCTTCTCGGAATTTTTATCACTTGATTCATCACGAACATTCAGAAATAAATTTTCTGGTTGATCATTGAAATTTTGAACTCCAACCTTGTCGACTCTAATATCTTTCGATATGTTTGGTATTTGGGAAAGGGCAAACTTGTCTGCAGGTTTTCTAGCTTTCCTCCTAAATGTAACCCAGACGGATAGAACACAAAGAATCAAAACTATAAACGCTCCCACAGAAATTCCGATCAGAACCCAGAGTTTCAAACCCAAAAGGGATGTCTTCTTTGACAATTCAGCATTCAGACTATCAGTAGACATCTCTTATCCTCCAAAAACTAATATCTTAAGAGGATATTTTGACTCCACGCACCAAAAGGATGACACCCACCTGAATACAGAAATCTTCTCTGAACAATACAAGAGCCAAAACTGATATTAAATGTAATGAAAATTTCTAGGTCCCAACAAATGTTACTGCTTTAATACATTAATTATGGATGATACCCCATAAACCAATCAATTAAAGGATTTTTCTTTCTAATTTATTACTCGATTTTCAATGGGAAAACAACATTCATTAATTTCAAATACATAAAACTACATGCTTAGCTTAGCTAAAGAAACTTTAGAAGTGGCTGGCCAGAAAAGGAAAGAAAATGTGCGAAGACCAGATGACGTAAAAAGCTGTTCAATTGGATTGTTCCATGTAGCTAGGGTCGACATCTAACATAGAGCAGAAAAGTACCTCTCTTTGTTTTCCGAACAGATAAATTGCCATGCTTAGCTGATTAATAGTGACTCAGACTGATTTACACGATTGGTTCTTTAATCCGAAACATCAAGACTAAATATAGAGTTAAACTAGAAAACGAACACACCGTGGGTGGCAACTGTTCAAACCACGAATCCCATTAAATACGAGGAAAGGGAATAAGTTCTCAGGAAAAGTTTTAAAACAAAGCATCACTTATGATCCAAGTAAGAGGTAGATAGAGAGACGTGAAAACTTAAAATCCATGAAGTCAAAAAAAAAAAAAAAGAAGATAAAAACGAAAAGAAAAAGGAAATAAGAAGGAAAGCGTTTACCTTTACGGTGATCTGAGGGTCTAAGCTTAGCCCCCTTGATCTTCTACCTTGAGAACCCACAAGAGCAAAGAAAGGACTTCTCTTTCTTGAAGCAAGAAAGAGTCTATGAGCATAGATAAGCCAGCGTAGCCCTGAAATAACACAAACCCACCAAAAACCAGGGACACACACACACACACACACACACACCCCAAAAGGCACGGTTTCACAGAGGAGTAGTTTACAAGCACAAGTTATAGACTTTAGTGGGCCAAAAGATGAACAGTGAAGGATAAAAGGAAATGCCAAAGAAAAGCCAGACAAAATCTAATCTTTCAAGCCAAATGTGCTATGAGAGCTACAGAGCAAGTGAGAGATAGAGAGAGAAGGGTGATTTTGGGGGAAACAGAAAGCAAACATGGGTTGCAATAGTTGGTAGGTATTGTATGTGTGTGGAAAGGAAAGGAGAAAGAGGGACCTCTTTGAAAGTTGGAAAGGAAGCTTGGTTTGCAATGGAGGAAAACAGAGAGAGAGAGAGAGAGAGAGAGCAGTAAAGGAAAAGGAAACATGAAATGAACAGAAGTGGGCATTTAAATCTAGGTAGGTAATAGGAAACAACAGAGTTTAGTACATAATGAAAGCTCAACCTAGCAAAAGTGAGCTGAGAAAGTGGAGAGACAGTCAACTCCGTTGGAGGGAACTCCCAAACTCCAAATCTAGCTTTGCCCACCAGACTTTGCTTACCAAGTTGTCCTTTTCCTTTCAACTAATTCTGACCTCAACCTCAAAGAAAACAAATTCACATTATTTGTTCTTAAACGTATAAAACTCTAGTGTTTATGTTTTCTTTTTTAGCCATCTAACTAGTTTGTCGTGTCAGAACCTGACCTTAACACGAAGAATACCTACAGCCTTACTCGTATAATGGGATTAGCTCATCCATAAACATAAATGTTGCAAATTAAGGCATCCATCCTAGGAAACAGAGTAATTAATAGCACCTCAGAGTGTACGGATGCTTGTTAGGCCAAGTTCTGTTGAGGCATTTATGTTGAATTTAATTCACAGTATGCATGCTTATTCAAAACATCGTGCATTATAGGCTGGCAGAGACCTTAATTCTTTTTTCACATTAGAAGGATAACAAAATAATAGCTTCAAATCTGATGATGACTTATGACTAAAATGCTTCAACGGTAATTAAGGGCAATTATGTCAACTGTATTTTGACCAAAGCTTTGTTGAACCTTTTTAAGATGGATAATTAATAGTTATTTCAAAATTTTCAGTTTAATAAACTTCAGTTAATGATACTGAAGAGTTATTAGTTATTATTTTGGTAATATTTTTAATAACTAATTAATTAAAGACCCCTTCCCTCCCCTCCTCTTCACAAATATCCTATCATTATAGCTTGCAAGAGAAAAAAGTGAGTGAGTGACAGGCTTTGATTGGAAGCCTAACTTTTTGATTAGAGAAGTATATATCTCTGAACAAAAGAAATTAATAATATTGTTATTGAGGTCCCACTAAAGTGGTATCTAATTAATTACTCGTGATGAATGGGCTATACCAACCGTATGATCATTATAAATCATGTGCCTCGCCTTGCAATTTCATCTTGAAGTTTGATTAGATCGGAAGGCTATAATGGCCCCCTCTCCACACTCAAAAGATATCACGTGCCCACCACGTCTTTCTACTAATTCCAACCCTCAATTTGACGGAATTCCACTCTCTCCTTTTTGATACACGCATTTATGTATGTATCTATACCATCACTAAAGTTATATGCAATTAAGCATATGAATAGTGTGAATATCCATTCTTAGTTTCTTGAGTTTTGCTTAGTTAACAAAATGATAATGAGAATACAGTATATGTGCTTCTGAACAATTAATATTATTATTGGAACCAACATTATAGATAAGAGCTTATTGGTAGGCATTTAGCTAGGTTACATTCATGACTTGACGATGCATTAAATGCTGCCGGACATTAATTATTCATACACTTGCATTTTGCTTAGTTAATCTATTGAACACAAAGCAATTAAATGGGAGTCCCCTATTCTATATAATTTTCCAATTTCACAACTCCATTTCCCATTAACCACCCGTTCTTCTTTACTTCAATTATCCAATTTTTTTATTTCTACATCAATTACAATTCAATGAACATAAACATCTTGCACTTGTATATTGCATCTGAGGTTTTCATAAACTACTCAACCTACACACCTGCATCCCTTACACACACATGGTTTGTGTTTCTAAAAGTACGTAAAGTATTGAAGTCAAAATGGGTACAACATGAATGCCTAATTACAATTTCATTTTTTATTTTCATATCCAGACACTTAAAATTTTCAAATTGACAAGATAATTAAATAAACCCGAGTTTTTCATATTCGAGTCTTTTGTGATTAATACGTGTCTGTTTTGGTATATATTTTACTTAATGTTTATTGTTATTTCTAGAATTTTTTGTAAGTAAATTAATTACTTTGTGTTATATTTATCACTCTTGTTCGGGTTTTTCTTTAGTACTTATTTTTATTATATTGTTTTTTTTCCTTAGTTGTTTTTCATACCTTTTATGTTTATTTGATTTATTTTAACTTATTTCTCTTATATGTATGCACATCCATGTTTATTGTAAGTTCTTCAAGATACATTACATATGGATCTATAAAAAACAATCTCTTAACGACGTAAGTATAAGATTGCGTACTATCAAACCTTTTCAGACTCCGCACCTTATATGTGTTGATAATGATGACGATGATTTAAAAGCATTAGATATTCATTTTTTTAAGCTGTTTTTTAATTTTAATTTTTTATTCAAAATTTTTTATTTTTATTTATTTTCATCTTTTTTATTATTTATATAATTATCTTCATGTCATATTTATAAGTGAGTTTATCGGAAATAGTATCTTTACTTAGATAAAGGTAATGCTGAAATCTTCTTAAATTCTGCGGTAGTATGAGATTCAATTGAGTGTTGATGATCACGACAATGATTTGAGGGCATTAGATTTACACTTGACAGCTGCTTCTTCGACTTGACCAACATTGATAGTACAGTATTGCAATAATCGTATTAGCGATTTAGCTTGATTAAGCACTAACGTCAAAAAAACGACTTCGTTTAAAAGTTCAAAGCTTTCGTAGGAGCCTAAATCATACTACAAAAAGATGCATTTAACCTCGGAGCCACTAGACTCAATAACTTACGTATTGATTCTGACAACTGATTGATGTATTTCACCGCCCAAAGGACAAGCCTCGTACTATACTCCTTCACTCTTTAACTTGTCGCCCATTTCCTGTCTTCTCTTAAAAGAAAAATATAGCATCGTGTTTATGTAAACGAGCGTACACGTTCCAAATTCAATGGTAAATAAGCCAGTTTGGTTTAACGGCTAAAATAGTTAAGAAATAAAATAGTTATTTTTAAGAATAGAAAAAATAAAAAATAATATAATAGATATTGCTTTGTTTAATTTACTACTAAAAATTTCTTATGTAAATGTTTGGTTTGATAATATGAACTTAGAATAACAAAGGAATAATTAATAAAAAGACTAAGATATTCTTATCATCATCATCATCTTCATCTTCTTCATCATCATCATCATTGATAATAATAATAAAAATATAATAATAATAATAATAATAATAATAATAACAATAACAATAACATTTATTATTATTGTTATTATTATTATTATTATTATTATTATTATTATTATTATTATTATATTTTTATTTATTTTATTTATTTCTCATCATCATCATCATCATTATTATTATTATTGT
>JAOQMP010000002.1:14860038-14876505 GCA_027563575.1 Erythroxylum pedicellare
TGTTATTATTAACCATTATCGATATAATGCATAATCTCCCCTTAAAGGTATATATATATATATATCAATTGATTTTGATGATTTTTCTAACCAAAATATGAAGTGCCTAATGTCTATTAGTAAAGATGTACATATTTGGCGCAGGAGGCTTAAACATGTAAGCATAGAACTCATTTCCAACCTTAACTTTAAGCAATTTGACAATGGACTCAAATTTGTGAAAGACAAGATTTATGGAGCTTGCCAAATGGGAAAACAAACCAAGAGCTCATTCAGAAGCAAAACATGATAACTTCTATTAGACATTTGTAATTACATCATGAGAATTTATTTGGACTGACTATAGTTATTAGTCTAGGGAGTAAATTTTATGCTTTTGTCATAGTTGATAATTTTATTAGATTTAACAAAGTTTGAATGCTTTCGAGAATTTGTCAAATATGTAAAGAGGGTTCAAAATGAAAAGGAGTTCTCTATTGTATCTATTAGGAGTAACCATAGTAGGGAGTTTAAGAATAAAAGGTTTGAAACCTCTCATAAAAACAATGTCTTTCATAAATTTTCTACTCTAAATACATCTTCACAAAATGGAGTTATTGAGGGAAAAATAGGACTTTGCATTATTATGATCTTCCTAAATATTTTTTGGGAGAAATTGTGGCTACATCATGTCATATTTCAAATAGAGTCTACATAAGATCGACTTTAAATAAAACTCCTCATGAACTTTTGCATAGGAAGAAACCAAAAATTAGTTACTTCAATTTTTTTAGGAATAAATGCTTAATTTTGAATACTAAAGATAACTTTTAAATTTTGATTTAAAAGTAGATGAAGGAATTTTTCTCAATTATTCCTTAACCAACAAAGTATATAGGGTGTTTAATAGGAAGAGTCTTGATAATTGAAGAGTCTATAAATATTTTCTTTGATGAATTTAACCCTATGGTATCTAGAAAAGTTCTTAAAGATGATGATGTAGGTATACTCAAGTAACTAGAGAAATTAGCCCTTGAAGAAAACAAAAGTGATTACCAACACAACTTGTATGATCACATTGATAAACAAATTAAGGGAGACAAGAAAGATAAAGAGCTCCCAAGAGATTGGAAATTTAAGAAGAACCATCCTCTTGATCAAATTCTAAGTGATGTTTAATAAGGGGTAATTATTAGATCTCATCTTAGAGGCGTATCTCATCTTATTTATATTTCTCAAATTGAGCCTAAGATAATAAAAGAAGCTCTGAGTGATTAAAGTTGGGTTCTTCCTATGAATAAGGAGTTAAAGCAATTTGAGAGGAGTAAAGCATAGACTTTAGTAGGTCTAGAGATCATCAAATCATGAGTACCAAGTGGGTTTTAAGAACAAATTAAATGAAATAGGTAACATTGTTAGAAATAAGGCTAAATTGATGGCAAAATGATATAATCAAGAGAAGGACATAGACTTTGAAGAAACTTTTGCTCTAGTGCCTAGGTTAGAAGCTATAAACTTCTTACTTATACTTGCATCTTACATGAATTTAAATTATTTCAAATGGATGTTTAACGTTCTTTTTAAAATGGTTTATCAAAAAAGAAATTTACATTGATCAACATCTAAGTTTTGAAAAATATGATTCACCTAACCATAACTTTCAAAGGTTTTACATAGTTTGCAATAAGCTCCTAGAGCTTGGTATGGTAGGCTAAATTTATTTCTTTTAGAAAATAGTTTCTCCAAAGGCAATGTTGAACTACACTCTTCACTAAAATTCACAAGCAAGATATTATAATTGTTTAAATTTATGTTGACGATATTAGTTTTTATGCCACTAATGAGAGTGTGTGTAAAAAATGTTTCAAGTGTATAAGTAAGGAATATGAGATGATCATTATAGAAGAGCTTAACTTCTTTCTTGAATTCTAAATTATAATTAAGAAAAGTAAATTAAATAACTACTCAAAGCTTCAGAATAGATCAAGTAAAATCATTATGGTCACTTATAAGCATTATAATAAAATTGAACAAAGATTAAGAGGGCAAGTTGATTGATAATGTTCTACTAAGGTATGATTGGTGGTTTGCTTTATATTACTACAAGTAGGCTTGATATAATGTTTAGTGTATGCTTGTATGTTAGACTCCAATCAATTCTTATCCCATCTTTTAGCCATTAAATATATTATCATATATTTGTTTTATACCATTTTGTTAGGACTTTGGTATCATAAGGGTACTTACTTTGTTTTTGTTTTGTTTTTTGCTAATTGGATGTAGATTATGGTGGTAGTTTGTTTGATAAAAGAGAACATCTAGCACTTATCAGCTACAAAAGCCGAAAACATGACAGACAAATCCTATGACCTACATAACAACATAGAGACTATGAAAAGGACCTTACTAAGATACGTATTAAGTGTGATAATACTAGTGCCATTTGTCTTGTAAAAAACCCCATTCAATAATCTAGAATCAAGCACATATAAATTAAATATCATTTTATTAGAGATTACGTACAAAATGGAGATATTAATTTAGAGTTCATAGATACACATCATTAACTAGTAACATTTTTACTAAAATTATGATGATAGAATTTGTATAATTAGAATAGAATTAAGGATGATTGATGAAAGCTAATAGATGACACTTTTAATGTTTATGATAGTTCTTTATTGATATTTCCATAATTTATTACCTGGTTTAATGTTTTAATTTGAGTTTTAAGGTTATTTTCAAGTTATTAGAAGATACAAGTCATCCAATACCTCTATGTAGTCGACTAGTGTCCTAAAAAATATCCTTTTGCTTTTTAGTGAGTTTGTTAGATGTTTAGTTGCTTGTTGGATTGACCATATGGTCATATTGGTCTCCTAATGTTCTTATATGGTCAACTAATGTCCCTAGTATGCGAATGCTGTTTTTATTCAGTGAGTCTATCAAAAGAGTGATTGCTTAATTTGGTCGACCAATCTTTAGTGGTTGAATAGAGCCAATCCTCAAAAATTAAATCTTCCAATGTATTTGCTATAAGTTTGGTTGATAATATTAGTTAACCTCTAAGAACTTATTGACTAATATCTCAACTTTAATGCATTAACATATTCCTTCCTTCTTTTTTCACATGCCTCCTCATTTTTCACCTCTCCTCTTTAAACCAAAACCAACATCGAAGGCTCTTTATCATACTTTAGTAACCAGCAATTAAGATTCCCCCTCCTAACACTCCTCTTCCTCACTCTTAATTAATGTGAATCTTTCTGAAGAAGGTTTATTGCTTAGTCCTTTCACATGCTCCATCAATCTCCGATGTACCTCATTCTTCTTCAGTAAGCTTCAAGTGACTACCTTAACTCTAGTGAGCTCTTCTACACCTAAAAAGCCAATCTTCATCGATATTGATCACCAATTCATCTAATCCTATTTAAGGTAAACCCTAATTCCATTAATTTTCAGATTTCTCAAAATTTATCCTTTCTTTTAATTGACGTTTCATTTAGCTTATAACAATATTTTCAATAGTGTTTATGCATTTATTTTATCATATTTGGCATTTCTTAATTTTGATTACTAATCGTTTTTGCATATATCATAGTGTATCATGCATTATTTTTTTAGATTGCTCACTTTTTGTTGTGATGGTTAAAATATTGAAGCGGGTGGTATTGAATTTATGGAAGCTTTTTTCTTTTGTAGGTGGGTGTATACATTAATGCACACACCCTTTTCAAAGTTTCTTTAGTTACCTCTTTAACCTATTGTCATGTTCCTTTCCTCTACCCTCATAACAAGAACTAGAGAGAACTATAATTTTGTACCTAAGACACCTACTTAAGATAGAGCTAATCACATACCTTCTAAGATTTAGAGGAATAAAGATAGATACTCAACTCCTCTACCTCTTATGTCTCCTCTTACAAATGGGGATTATTATTTTGATACTGATTCTACTTAGTTTCATGATTATACTTTTTGAGAGTTACATGAAAACTATGTTATCTCTCCAAATAGTTTAGAGAAAGTATATAATATGGTCTAATTCTTCTTGATTAAGTGAACGCTTCTTACAAAAATCTATCGTATAAGGCCCATAAATGTTAGGTTATTTTATACTACTCTTTGTCTTAAAGTGATTTGAGATGACATCTTGTTTTATTAGTGGTCATTTCACTTTTCTAGGTCACGAAGATCTTTCGTTCCTCTTCATCCTTCTCTTATTATAGTTCATTCATCTCGATTTTTTCCTTTTGCTCAATGTGGTCTATTTCCTTTAAACTAAGAAAAAGTAACAAAACAGTCTCGACACACTACTACTTAGCCTCATCTTCCATCATTTTCACATTCTTTCCACTGGTGATGAGATTAATTTTGATATCTTTTTTATTGCGTTACTCTTAACCGTATGGGTTACTAATTGGTTGATGGTCAAATGAATCGGCCACACTAACGACAACAACCCCAACCTCAGTAGCTATCACTAGTACATGAAGCTCCTGATTGACTATTTCTAAGTGTGTTAATTATGAATTATCACAAGTGCACTGCATAGCTATAGTTATTACAAAAAATACAAGTTAATCCCACGAGGATAGTGATTACCAGTCGTTACCATTATTTTATTATCTAGTCTATAAATTGATTGTGATTTTTAATTTAAAAAATAAACTAGGGCAAGTAAAATAAATAGGAAGCAAGATTGAATCATAGAAGCATTAAAAAATTACGAATATCAATGGTTAGTATCTAGGTTTCGAATCCCTCTAAACCCTTAATAGATTGATCTTTTATTAAGTAATTTCTTTGTTTATTTATTAGACCATGAAGACTCCTATGGTATGCTAATAAGTAGCTAACCTTAAGTCTATTAACAACTAATCCTAAGGTTTTCAATTGAATTACTTAGACTAAAGTTTATAAGATTACTTTATCGATTTGTGAATCCCTCCATTAGGTTTGAACTTAATTCGAAAGATTTATGTCATCCTATCTCTAAGGTTGCAATCAACTCCTACCAATTACGATAGATTTATTCATAAATAGGATTTCTCAATCTCTATGTATGAAATCAGATTATGATCTAATATTCTAGATCTATTGGAACATAAATAAATCACATAATCGAATCACAATATATCAATCAAACTAATTGCATTAATAAAAGAATCAAATCATATTAAAGTATCAACATATGATTCATCTAACCTAAATACTAACAAAACATTTAGTTACATATGATCTAACACGAAAGAAAACATAAATAGAAAGAAAAAAATTGAAAACAATTGGTTCATAATTATAAATCTCCTTAGTTTTCTTCCATCGAGTATTCTTGCGATGTAAAGGTTTGATCTTGCATTCTGATGGATCTTTCATTGAATTCTTCATGTTTTCCCGCTTCTCTAGATCAAAATCATCCCTTGAGTTGCCTTTAAGAGTTTTAGAATGCCTCTGTCCATCTCGTCCTTCAATTTGCATCTAAAAACGTCTTTTATATTAAATTCTAAGGTTTTGGCCGATGCACCATCTAATGCATGGCACGGTCATACAAACTCGTAATTTCAGAGATTTTAGTTATGCATGGTCTGATGTGTGACATGGCCTAAGAGACGTGCACGGGTTAATTCACAGTCGTGCATCCCTTTTATTCTTTGAATCTTCATTTTATGCTATGTTTTCTTTCGAATTCTTCTCCTTTAAGTTCGTGAAGGCAATTATACTTTGTAAACACACCTGGAGTGAATTAAGTACCAAATATACAGTAAAAGTATAAGATATCAAGTAAAAATACATCAAATGGGGTATAAATATGATCAATTATGCATATATCAAACATGTTCATACTTAAGCTTTTGCTTGTCCTCAAGCAAACCATAATTAAAATATCAATCTTACATATCAATCCCTCATTAATTTGATATGTCCATTCATACTATATATCATCATATCCTATTGAATCAAATTAACTTACAAGTATAACCAAATTATCATAAAATCAACTTTTCTATGCAATATTAATAGTAATCACATCATAATCTCATTAAATTCAAAAGCATTAATCTTTACACTCTCACTTAGATGTCACTCAATGTACTCAAGTGTTTAGGGTGAAAAGTATCAAAACTCTCAATCACTGCGTAGTCAAATTCTTACCATTTGCTTGCAATAAAATCACATCTCCACCACTTATGTATAAACTAGAAACAAAAATCCAAAGGTCTTTATATAGGTTATATTAGGGTTTAAGTATAGTATGATTGGGGTAATAAAAAGGGTAAAATTGAAGGAAATTTACTACACAATATATTTCAAGACTTGTTTACAAATACACACAGGTCCTTTCATCACAACTTTATTAGTACCATAAACTTTCACAATTTTGCACTTTTTTTAATCAATCACAATATATTAATCATTGAGTACCACAATTCAAGAAATATTAGACCTTTCAAGAATTCCAAGTATTAATAAGTAAATAATGTAAATAACCTTTAAGGTTCAAAACAATAAAAAGGTCTTCAAACAAAAACAAGATAAGCGTTAATATGTGGGTTTAATCAATGAAAAAGACTGGGACTCAACTTGGTTATTCCTAAAACATAATTTTATGGGTGTGGTAATTATCAAAGAAATAGGTTAAAGCAAGTTGTTGAATCTAAGTGTCTTTATCATGTTAATGCTTCTAATTTAAAGTTCTAGAATTGTTCTACTGCAAATGATAGCACACATAAAATAATAACAAAAGCCTAAAAATTTTAAAATGTTTGCTTTTAGGCTCAAAAGCTCACAAAAAATGGGTATTATGTGTGTAAATAATATGTAGTATAATTCAAATTGAACATTTCAATGATTATTAAAAATATGACTTACAAAAACAATTTTATTTTAACTCTCATCTTTTTGCATACCAATTCAAATTAATATTTAACAATGAAAGATATTATTAATGTATATATTTCAACTAATTCAAGATATCAATTCATAAAATTGAATAATCAAGATTATAATAAGCTTAAAGAATTTGTTAAAGATTCATTAAACCCTTCCTACAATAAAAGTTATACATTGTCCTCAACGTATACAATATATATAATAGGGAAAAGTTTAATGGTACTTTCTTGAATATGGTGATTTTGTTCTTGATATTTAATTTGTCCAATGTAAAACTACATCCTTGCAAAATATAAATGAGAGGGATTAAAAAAATGGAAATAACATAACATAAAATATCATGCAATAAAATCCTATACTAATACACGAAATAGAATCAAAACAAGATTAAACTATAACTTATCCTAATTCATGGATTCCCTCCTATGTAATGCTTATTTAACATCGTTAGCTCAATATCCTTTATGCTCGGCTTCATCTTGGATCAATGATAGGTGGCTTGCTTCCACTCGTTTCCCCTTATAGGTTTTATAGCCTGTAAGTAGGCCAGTTGTTACAAGATAATAATGTGGACATAATTTAATAAATTAGTAAAACCAATTAACTACAAATGCACTTTTTAATAACAAACTATTAATAAAATAAAGGATAATAAAACTCTTTGAATCATCGACTAACTCGAACAATTTGTTTTAGAGGAAGTGGGAACCATTCGTACTTAAGGTCATTAACAATGCCTAATCAGTAGTTTCCTTACCGAGTTCCTCTGCTGGTTCTTCCTCAACCACCTCTATCCATTCTTTTCCTTCTTCTTCTTAGATAGAGATTTCTGGCTTATCTTCTTCAATATCTCCTGCCACTCCTCTACTTCCTCATCTTGGATGGAGACTTCTTCTTCTTTTGGAAGCTCTTCTTAGAATGTTATTCCATTCATGAAGCCAACCCTTATCTTTTCTTTACTCTCGAATTCACATCAATTAGCTTTCATTTCACAAGGAGTTCTATTGATTTATCTGTAATACTTCTTTCCTTTTCCCATTTTTTTGGGAGCTCTTTTTTCCTATTAAGGGTGATTTCCATTTCACATTCAGTAGGGTCTGCTTCAGTAGTAATAGGCAAACTCCCTTACATCTCATCAAATATTATCTTTGCCATCTAGTCCATCCGATTCACCAAATTTTGTATACAAGCCTTTATTGCCTGATGCCTCATAATAGATTCTTTAATGAAATCAACCATCATGTCCTCTAGAGTTGGCTTGTTAATTGGAGGTGTTTGGTGTTGTAAGTATTCAACTGAAGTGTAATCGTTTCATCTATAGTTGTAAAAGTTACTCCATTGGAATTGTAACTGTTCTCGTAAAGTGCACCTTGAGGTTGATTGTTCATGCTCGGTTGGTCCCAAATATAGTTCGGTCCTCGACATTTCATGATTGTAATATTCACTCCCACAAATTTCATAAAACAACATGGATTTTGTTGAGCCTCTAAAAACATGTGATGAAACCTCTTATTCCCATAGGGTGATGTTATAGATTTTTAATTAACTAAAACAAGTAAAATAAATGGGTAATAAAATCATAGAATTAAGGAAGCACTAAGAAAATTACTAATATCAAAAGTTTACTATCTAGGTTTCGAATCTCCTTAAGACTTTAATAGATTTATATTTTATTAAGTAATTGTTTTGTTGATTTATTAACCATAGAGACTCTTATGGTATGCTAATAGCTAACCTTGAGTCTATTAACAACTAATCCTAAAGTTTTTGACTGAATTATCAAGGATAAAGTTTATGGGATTGCTTTACCAATTTGTGATTCTTTCTATTAGGTTTGACCCTAATCTGAAAATTTTATATTATCTTATTGTTAGGTTTGCAATCAACTTCTTCCAATTACGGTAGATTTATTTATAAATAGGATTTCTCAATCTCTATGTATGAAATCAGGTTATGATCTAATATTTTAGACCTATTAGAACATAAATAAAACATGTAATCAAATCATAATATATCAATCAAACCAATTGTATTAATAAAAGAATCAAATCATATTAAAGTATCAACATAGGGTTCATCTAACCTAAACGCTAACAAGATGCTCAGTTACACATGATCGAACACGAAATCAAACATAAATAGAAAGAAAAACAAATTGAAAACAATGGGTTCATAATTCTAAATCTCCCTGGTTATCTTCTATCGAGTATTCTTGTGATGTAGAAGTTTGATCTTGTATTTCAATGGATCTTTTGTTGAATTCTTTGTGTTTTCCCGCTTGTTTAGATCAAAATTGCCCCTTAGGTCACCTCTGAGCATTTTAGAATGCCTTTATCTGTCTCCTCCTTCAATTTGCCTCAAAAAATGTCTTTTAAGTTAAATTCTTAGGTTTTGGTCGATGCATAGTTTGATGCATGACCATGCATCAAACCATGCATAACCAAAATCTCTAAAAATTGTGAATTTACACAGCCTGAGAGACATGCATAGGCTGATGCACAGCTGTGCATCCCCTCTGTACTTTAAATCTTTGTTTTATGTCATATTTTCTTTTAAATTCTTCTCCTTTAAGTTTGTGACACTTTGAGTGAATTAAGTATCAAATATACAATAAAAATATAAAATATCAAGTAAAATACATCAAATATAGGGTATAAATATGATCAATTACACATCTATCAGGTCTCCCATATGATAATGGTCTTGATGAGCTTCTACTGAGTCACTTTGTTGAGCTACCTGTAGACGATAAAGCTATTACCTCACAGCCACATCATAGGTTTCCACCTAATGCTTGTCTGGCCATTATTGACTGTTAGCTAATCATGGTGCAAGGAGAACATGAATATTTTTAAGACATCACGATGTATCAAGTTAATAATTTTTATATCTTGATCGAGTCTTGCTTCCTCATCCAAATAATTGATTTTTTATGTTTTTAAAATGGGGAAGAATAATTTCGTGACATTAGATATAGGAATAGTGTGGTTGTTGTGCACATGATTTTTTTTATGTGTGGATATTTTTTCTTATTAGGTTTCACTTACTTGAAGTTAAAATTCTCCTTTTCTTAATATTGATTAATGTCTTATATATGAATTAAGGGGAAGCTTTTTGTGTCCTTAATCTTATTATCACTTTTCAATATTATAAATATTTTGTTATTATAAAAAACAAAGATTGTTGAACTAAGAGAGGTCCTCATCAATATTTTAATGATAACAAAATATGAGCCTACTAATGAGCTTGTTATTTTGATGAGAAGCTTTACAAGAACAAGGAGAAATCATGACATCACTTTAAGAAGATACTTTATGAAGTTAATAAAAGAAAAGATGAAGTCAAGGTATGATAAAGTCATGTATAAAAGAAGAACAAGGCATATCATGGTCTTTTTGTATTTTAATAGCATTTGTGATTTAACCTTGTTAATTTGGTAATCTTAAAAGCTCACAGCATATAAATATTTCATATCACTTAAAAGCTCACCGTGTATAAATATTTCATATCACTTTATTGCTTGAGTTTTTTATTCAAGAGGTGTAAGGTTTTGTTTTTAAGAGAAAAGCCTTTTTGATCTTTTAAGCGCTCTTTAAAAAATATTTAGGGAAGTGTTTACATCATAATTGTATTAAATATAATGATTTTGAGGATTTAAAATTGTTAAAATCATGTTTTTGGGAGGATTGATTAACCTATATGTGTTAGTGGTTGACTAATATAAATTGAAGTTGTTAAATTTGATGATTTGAAACTTTATAGTAATATTAGTTGATGTATTAGTCGATCAATGTGTCATATTAGTCGAACAATATACCTATTAATCAACCAACGTATTAATAACTAGTGAATCTGTATATTCAATTCACATTGGTTAACTAATATGCTATACTGATCGACTAATGCTCTATTAACTAATCGCTGTAAATGTTAGTTCTTAGCACTAATGGCTAGAAGGGTCCCAAAATCCTATAAATACACATTTTGTCATTAGTTTCATCATTAAGATATATTTGAGTGCTTTTTACACATATTTCTAAGTGTTTTTAATTATTTGAGCGTTCATTGTCTAATTTTCAGTGAGCAATCCTTTTTATATTATCAAAGTAATAAAGTGAGCTACTTTTGATTTGTAAGATTTTATTGAGTTTCTTGTTTATTATATTAGAAAGTGTTATAAGTGACATTGAGGCTGCTCTTCACATTGGAAGAAGATTGAATAAGGATTCCAATTTACTAAGTGAAGATTATATAAAGGCTATTTTTGACTTTAAAAAAGAATTATAGTGAAAGTCCAAAATTCAAGAGGAGTGTTGAGAGTGGACATAGGCAAAAATTATTTGTCAAACTACTATAAATAAATTTACATTTTTGTTCTCTTACTGATTGACTTTATTACTTAAAAGTTCTGTTAAAGTTAGGAACTAACGATAACAACAACAAAAATAACACTCAATAATAATCTCACTGAAATATGGGTATAGGAAGGTCTAATAGTACGTAGCCTTATCCCTACTTGGTAGAGAGGCTATTTTTAATAAACAAACGTGTAATGCAAAATAACAATAATACATTGAGAGGAAAAGGGTTCCCACAAGCAGGGTTCTTCACTCAGGATGGCATGAGGACCTTAGTAAGGAAGTTAGATATGAAAAAGAGTCAGAGGGAGTCACTGATGTTTCTCTTTATGGTCCCTCAAAGGAGGCTAGTCAGTTGATTAATTCTAAGAAAAACCATATTATAGTTAACAAAGGAGAGGAGTCGAACCATGTGGTGATTGGTGTTAGTTCTTCACTATTGATCGAGGATGGGTAGATAGTAAGTAAAAATTTGTTGGACCCAATGCAAAAGGATGGGATAGTTAATCATGTTGATGGCAAGAACTTCATGTCTTGTAAGGACCCAATTGTGTAATTGAGGGTTGGGAATTTTAAGATGGTTCATTGTTCTGAGATGTCTCCTGTCAAGTTCCCTGTTGGTTCTAGATTGGCAAAATGTAATGTTATGCAAGAACCTTTAAACTATGAGGTGTTGGTCAAACATAGTGATTCTTTAGGTTGTGAGGAATCATGTATGCAGTTCCATGTTGGGGCATCCGAAGTTATTACAAATAGCTTACATGTAGAGGATGAAACTACTAATGTTGTCGCGAGTGTGCATATTGGTGATAGGGATGTAGTTACTGGTGATGAAGACAATCGTAATCAAGTATTTGGTGTGAGGACTGAACAAATTGTCACACATATTTTCTAGGGAAAGATAACTCATAACAACTAATGCAGAAAATGAGGAGAATCTAAACAATAGCACGAACGAGTTCACTTCCAAATATTTGGAGCATTGTCAGATTGAGTGGGCCAGCATGCTAACTCTAGCTACAACTATTGGGCAAACTGAGAATCAGGAGACAGGGGATATAGAAAAAACAGAAGACAATGATACCCCACTAGCTGTAGCACACATCCCAAACTTCCTTGGCGATTTATGTGTGCAACATAAATTTACAAAATGGAAATCTATTAGGAAGACAAAGAAAAATCCTAAATACTAGAAATGGTAAATGAGTTTTCCCAAGAAGATGAAATTTCAGTGGTGCCTATAATTGTTTCCTGTTGTTGTCTCATACTATCTCCCTTAAGGAGTTTTTGTTTTTAGATCATATTGCAATATGATGGTAGGCTTAAAGCCTTGAACTTGTTGTAACATTGATTTAGTTTTAACTATAATAATATTCTTTTTTAATTTTTCAAAAAATAATGATAATACAAAATATATAAAAATATATAATGCAATACATACTACAGTAAATATATAACATGGTAAAGATTGACAATAAAAGATAAAATAAGTAAATAAATATATAAACAAGAAAAGATAAGTACAAGAATAAATTAAACTAGTCATTATAAGAGAATAATTTGGCTAAGTAAGAAATTGTTTTGGCTAAATAACTAGGAGGTAAGTACTAAATTGTTAAAAAATTAAGGCTAACTATAAAATGAAAAGCTTGAAGAAAATGTTTAAAAGACCTAAAAAAAGAAAATGAACTCTCTATGAGAGATCTTTTATTTAGTACGCCAAAGTTTTCTATTATGGGTTATGTCCTCTATAAGTTTCAGTAGAGTCATATCATTATTGATCACTTCTAGTTTTTCTTAGGCCTTTTTTTCTTACAATCTCTAAGTACTATTTTCTTGCATCTTTTAATTATGCGATTACATTCTATAAACACTAAGTGGAAATTCATTATTAAACTTATATTAAATTATCTTATCTTCTGATGGATAAACTAGGCACACCAATTGAATTTGAGAGAATAAAAGCAAAGGTTGTTAGTTTGAATGAAACGAAAATATTGAACAACACCTCAACAGTTGATAAAGCCAAGCACCACAATTGTTATAAAACTCTCAAGGGTGTCACCAACCACACAAGCCAATACAAAATGAATGAATTAATTTCGAATTTGTGAAGAAAAATATAGAACTTTTATTTCTAAATCATACAAAAAAATACACCTTATAACCCCTATTTATAATAAAAAAAACTCCTAATACTATTAGGAAACAATCTAGATAATATAGAATCATGCTAAAGATATGAAAGAAAACTCCTAGTACTATTAGGAATCAACCTAGATAATATGGAGACATACTAAAGATCTAAAAGAAAACTCCTAGTACTATTAGGAAACAACTTAGACAATAGACATTACAGAATCAAACTAAAGATCTGAAAGAATAAAGAAGTTAACTTTAGAAGACTTGACGTCTAATAACGACTAATTTTACGTGTCTTCTGCATACTCCTACATTTAGTTTCGGATCTAAAACTTGCAATCACATATGTACAACCGAATATTGAATTGTTTGTAAAACTTTGAAGCTCATTACCACCTTGTATGAAATAATCATGTAAATTTAAATATAATGGCTTGGAGATAAAGTCCACTTGTGCTATGTCATCATTCTCCCCCTTTTAAAAACCATTGGCCCTCAAATCTTCATCGTTCAAGTAAGGAGACAGATCACCAACATTGAATGCAATAGAAAATCCATAATCTCCTGGAAGATCAATCTTGTATGCACCCTTTGCAATTCGTTCAAGTACTTTGAATGGTCCATTAGCATGGGGCATAAACTTATTATTCCTTCTGCTTGGAAATCTTTCCTTACAAAGATGAATACAAATAAGATCACCAAGTTGAAAGCTCGGTTGCTTGTGAAAACAATTAGCACGAAACTTTTAACTCTCATTAATCTTTTCTATCTTTGAGCAAATATGGTCATGAAGCTTCTTTATTGTCTCTACCTTGCCCTTTGCATCTATACTCATTAAGTATTGACCATAGGGATGTAAGGATTCACACCATAAACAACTTCAAAAGGAGATACTCTAGTAGCATATATTGGAGATCTATTATAGGCAAATTTAGCATAGACAAGTTTTTCTTTGGTGTTTTTACTCTCCAGTCCATGAAGCAAGGCACTAAAAGTGTGATTTGTAACTTCGGCTTGGCCTTCATTTGCGGATGGTGAGTAGTGTTAAATAACATCTTTGTTCTAAGTAATTTCCACAGGGTCCGCCAAAAATGACTAAAAAACTTCGAATGTCAATAAAAAAACAATGCTTTTTGGTACCCCATAAAGATGAATAATCTCTTTAAAGTACAAATCAGGAATATGCGAAGCATCATTAGTCTTATGATATGCAACAAAATAAGCCATCTTTGAGAAATGATCTATAACCACTATAATTGCATCCCTACCATGCTGTGTGTGAGGTAATTTAATAATGAAATCCATACTAATATCCTCCTATGGTAGTTATGGAACAGGAAGAGGTATGTAAAGTCTATGGTGAGAAGTACTCTTTGCTCTTTGGACTAAGTATATAAGACTAATAGAAGTGTTCTTGAATAATTTCATAAGTCTTTTGAATACAAAAATGACCAACAAGACCACCACCATGAGGTTCATGAATCAATAAATCATGAAAAGAGTCCTCAGGAACAATCAATTTATTTCCTTTAAAGAGAAAACCGTCTTGAATTACAAACTGGTCATGTGTACCCTTTTTGCAAAGTTCAAATAATTTAGAAAAGTGTTCATCCCCTACATAATAATTCTTGATAATTTCAAATCCAATGAGCCTTGAATTAGTATTGCAAGCATGGAATACCTCTTTGACAATGCATCAGCTACGATATTAGAGCGTCCATACTTATACTTCGATGAGAATGTAAAGAAATGCAGAAACTTGACCCATTTAACATAACGCGGATTAAGTTTTTGTTGCCCATTAATATGCACTAATGCTTCATAATCACTATGCAACACGAAAGGCTTAGGTTGCAAAATAATGACTCTAATGACTAAGAGCCCAAACAATTGCATATAACTCTTTACTATAAGCAGAGTAATTCATTTTAGATCTATTAAGCTTCTCACTAAAATAAGCAATAGGACGTTTTTGTTGAATACGTATAACCCTAATTCCAACTCTACTAGCATCACAGTCTACATCAAATAGCTCATTAAAATCATGAAGAGTTAATACAGGAGTGGAACGTAACTTCCCTTTAATTAATTCAAACGTCTTTTATGCAGAATCACTCCATTTGAATTTCCTTTTCTTCATACATTCAGTAATCGGTGCCATAATAGAACTAAAATTCTTCATAAATCTTCGATAAAAAAAGCCAATCCATAAAAGCTATGCAGTTCATTAATAGATTTAGGAGTTGGCCATGATTTAATAACATCAATTTTGTAGTTAGCAACAGAAATACCATCCTTAGACACATTCTAAAGAATATGATGCTATCTATCATGAAAGTACACTTCTCAATCTTCCCATATAACTTCTCCTCTCTAAACACTTCAAAAACCATTCTTAAGTGCAACATATGCTCCTTATTACTCTTACTATAAACTAGAATATCATCCAAGTATTCAACAATAAATATTCCAAGGAAACAGTGCAATACCCCATTCATAAGTGGTATGCATATGCTCAGAGCATTATTGAGACCAAAAGGCATTACCAACCATTCATACAAGCCATACTTAGTCTTGAATATGATCTTCCACTCATAACCTTCTCTCATTCGAATCTAGTGGTAACCACTCCTTAAGTCTATCTTTGAAAACACTTGAGCACTATGAAGTTCATATAACATATCCTCTAGACGAGGCATGAGAAAGCGATATTTGATGATAATATTGTTCACACACGACTATTAATACACATCCGCCATGAACCAAGTTTCTTTGGCACAAGAAGAGCTGGTACAACACATGGTGACATACTTTCATGCATATATCCACATCCCATAAACTCATTTATTTAGCATTAAAGTTCCTTTGATTCTTCTAGATTACAGCTATATGTGAGTTTGTTAGGAAATGATGTGCCTAGAATCAAGTCTATTTAATACTCGATCCCTATGATGAGAGGCAAACCCAAAGGAAAATCATCAAGAAATATGTAACACCGGACTTTCTGAGCCCTTTTGGTGTTGTTCTGTATTTGGAGATACTACTGTATATTGATATATACATGGTTGTATATGAGTTCAAAGATGTATTTGAA
>JAOQMP010000002.1:14882732-14912683 GCA_027563575.1 Erythroxylum pedicellare
TTATATTCAATATTAGTGTTATTTTCAATTTCTCAATGAGATCTTTATAATGATATATTTTGTGTAAAATAATATATATTTTAAATTTAATTACTTAGTAAATTATGTAAATAAATCAAATTGTGAGAAGGACTTAAAAAAATGTGTTAAAAAGATAATGGACAAAGTTATCTTTTTACAACTTTTGGTGCATGAATTTGATGTTTTAGTGCAAAGAAATCACTTAAAGGAAGACACCAAATTTCAACATAAAAGTGATATAATGAATAGTAATACACCAAATTTAGTACATTACTATTTATTGCACTATTTTGGTGTTTTTTTTAAAGTGATTTCTTTATACCAAAATATCAAATTTAATCTTTTGGTGTGTTGGTTGGAGGTAGGCTTAACCAGGCACCCCCTGAAGCTTACATGAAGGTGTTGGGGAAGTCGAATCCCTGTTAGGAAAAAGAAAATGGAGGAAAATATTGTACATGAGATAATACTTATTTCGGCGGGAAATTTCAAAATGCTGATTATGAAAATAATAAAAATATTTTAAAGTTCCAAATAGGAAATGTTTCTGCTTTCTTTGGTTCCTCACCAGAGACGTTGATGGACTACTCCCTACACAATAACTCCGGCAAATTCCCCAGATTCAAATCCCTCAACGTTCTCGTTCCCCCGCACATCCGATACCTTAAAGGCGATGACGGAGTCGGACTATCCTCATTCTCGTCCTCCGGTTCTCCGGCGATGAGTAACAAGTCCTCCGGAAGCACTGCCGGGAATAGGAATTCGTTGTTGCCTCTGTCTGCTGTGGAGAATGTGACGTCGCCGGTATTGACGTACGGCACACCTCTGGAAGAGGATGTCTTGGTTATGGATGAGCTGGCGTCTGCAGACGGTGGCCATGGCGGTGGAGGCGGAGGAGGAGTGAGGATATTGAGATCTCTTCTGTCGAATTCCGGAGCGTCATCGTCTAGCTCGACGCCGTCGTCGTCTTCGTCAGCGAATAGCGCTTTCAAGACTGAGCTTTGCAGATCTTGGGAGGACTTTGGACGTTGCCGCTTCGGCTATAAGTGCCAGGTCCCTTTCTCTCTCTATTTGGTCATTTTCAACGAAAGGAAAAGAACAATTTGTGGTCCAACCAGCAAATTCTTGTTACTTGCAGCACTATTATTATTGTCTCGCTTGAAGTTGTATGTTTTGAGGAGTTTACGTAGATTCGGCTGTCATTAATGGTTATTTTTCCGTTTTTCATTAGAAAGAATAAAAAAAGATGACAACAAAAAATAAATTCTCTGAATCAAATGTACTTAATTAGCAGTGCGATTAGGATTCGCTACATGCTTGCTATTTATGTCGATCATGGTTGTAGCTTATCTCTCAAATTCTTTATGATTAACGAGGTTGATTGTGTGGTCAAATTTCAGTCCACAACCACAGATTGGCAGTTGATGGCATAACCGACTATTTGCTGGCTATGACCTCCTTTTCTTTCTTGATCTCTGGAATGGGTTTTAACTACAATGCATCAATTTTCTGCTTTGACTGTCACAGTAAATGAGCTGTGGCCATCCTTTTTGGCTTCCAAGGATGATGGACTGTGGTTCTTGGAATGCTGACATATTTAATTGCTC
Source organism: Erythroxylum pedicellare (assembly GCA_027563575.1). NCBI lineage: Eukaryota > Viridiplantae > Streptophyta > Magnoliopsida > Malpighiales > Erythroxylaceae > Erythroxylum > Erythroxylum pedicellare. The sequence continues at coordinate 14,884,358 of JAOQMP010000002.1, forward strand.
ATTTGCAGTTTGCACATGGTAAAGAAGAGCTTCGTCCAACGCATTTCCCCATCAAGAAAAAAACTGAGGTGTAATCCCTGTTCTACATCTGGAGAAAAAGTAATGGATTCTATCTTTCCCCAGCATTGACAACTAAATGATAATCGTTGTTTATCTGTTTAAAGGCACACGGTTGCAAGTCTTCCCTGTATGGCTTAAAGTGTCAGTTTCATCAGATGATCGTGAAAGAGGCAGCTGCAACAACAAGCCAAAAAGCATCCTCTGAAGTCAGCAGCACCGGTCTTGCTTTCACCTGCAAATGTGAATCTTCTACCAAGAACGATACCCCAACCCGTATTACTCCACATTCAGACAGGACCCCAATTCTTTTCAAACCAGAACGAAATAAATCCTTCCTTCCCAATCTCGAATCTGAGGACTTTGGGATGCTATTGGCAGACATTACCGCCGTCAACAATTGGACACCATTCGATGATGGCATTGAGATCATCTTACCTTCTCAAATTGTCTTGTTTCCTTCAAGGGAAGATGTTGATGCCTATATTGATGATGTTCTTTATGGTCCTATCTTAAAGAAGCGGTTGCCTGTGTTTACTGAAATTTGCCCAGAGTAATATCCTGATTGCCTAAGGAAATTTATCTTAGAATCAAGGCAAAAAACCATATTCTTGTTGTGGTCCATTGTCATGTATGCCTTAATAGGGCTTACCCGTGTCACTGCTACTTTAGATTCGTATTAGCATATTACAGAAAATTGACCTTCATCTGTGTTGAGTAAACATGTATACAGCTACCAGTATTACTACTTGTAGCTTTTGGAGAGGTATAACTGTACAGACTTCCGAAGAAAATGATACTGATATACTTGAATTGATCCTTACGTCAGCCATGGTACGCTTCTCTGTACTCGTTTTATCTCTAGCTGGTCAATGTAAACCCTTATTGTGATACGTGGGATTGTGATTCAATGATTCATTTACTGCTGTTTGGTCTGCGATTGAAGAAGCTATTTCGGCAAAGACAATCCACTATATATGCCGGTACGTATACGAAGAAGAAAATAAAGCTGGTGCATCTATTTCTAAGATCAAAAATTTTCTAAAAAGCACGAAGAAACTGAGCAAATTGAAGGAAGACGAATTCGTTGGTTTCTTTTTCTTTCCAATTTGTTGCTTTTGGGGAACTCGTAACCTAAAAGATCTAAATCCTGCTTGGTATACATTGTTCCCAAGTTGAAGAACATATTGTTCTTGACAATAACAAGATGAATCACCAATGCGATTCCCCTCTAGGTAATTTTCTACTGTTTCTGACTCAAAACTAGCTAGCTCTCAAGATCTGCATGCACTATACGAAAATGGAGGAGCCCATAAATCTCTATTTATTAAGGAAACAAACAACTTAATGAACTTTACAATATGCTGTATACATACAGAGAGTAGATAGTAGAGTTGCCCTTCTGTACAATCTGCAAATTCTAAACGTGAACAAGCTATTGCATACTTATATATATTTACAACAAACATATTGGATCTACTCTAAATTAACTTTATACGGTGGAACTATGAACAATCAAAAAATATCGCAAGGCCAAAATCCTATGGAAAATGAGAGATTTTGCCCTTGTTGTAGAGAACTTGAATAAGCATTCATAGCAGTCCAGGTAGTACATAGTCATATATGCTGACCTCCTCCTGATGATCATGAATCTGATCAAAATGGTGGCCATTGAAAGGATAAGGCTCAACGTCCAGTAGCCACGACTCATCAAAGTCTTGAAATGCTACCGTATCAGCTTCCTGTGGATTCACCGACAAATAATCTGACGTGGGGTCATCGAAGAATAGCTGCTGACTGACGTTGGAGTATGGATTGTTACAGATTTCGAATGAAGTAGAGTCAAGGGATGGTTCAAAAGACGTGTCCTCCGTGAAGCTACTTCCTTCAGGTTTTCCATGATCTTCCTCCATGTTCACTACGGCCAAAACTTTGTCATGGTCATCGGCAACCGGCTTCGGTCTAGTGTGAACTGCAGGTACTGAGTTTGATGATGATGATAAAGTAGTATTAGTAGTTTCATTGTTACCAGTTAACTCTTGAACAAGCCTCTTGAAGCTTGAGCTGTCAGTAATGTAGACCTTGGGACGCATCGCTTTTATCAAACTGTTGATCAGTTGTTTATTTCCATTCTTCGATACTTTCAGGGACGACGCTGCTCTTTTACTCACTTCCTTCCCCATCCTTGCACTGTTCGTTACTTTGGAATTGCCTGCCACTTCCACGTTTATCCCCTTGCTTATATAGGTCGAGGTTGATGCGTTTGATAAAAACTAAGTCGCCATAGTTTTATATTGAAGATATGTGTGTGTGTTTGAAGATGGTATAGGAAAAGAACAAGTCACAGTTCTTGAAGTAAAGATGTTGAAAATGATGTGCTGATTGATAATGCTATTATCTATTTTTAAAGATATGTCTATATACCAACCAATCTGTAACTTTCCAAGCTATTTTATTTCTCTGGGTTTCAGAATGTGACTCATCATCGAAGGGAAGATGCTAATTCTTGTACTTAAGTTCGGGATTTTGACGTTGGTCCATTCCTTCGTGTTGCTTTTAAGGTAATGTGTAAGCTAATGTGAATAGAGATATGACAATTAACCGTGTCTGAGGGAGGAGAACATGGAGGGCACGCAGCTTACTGTGCTAAAGATTGTTAGTCCATCATCTTCTCTAAATTATAACAATCAAAAAGTTTTTTTTTTTTTTTGGGTATATATGCTTTTAAGCACTTTATTTTCCATAATAACGGAAAATTTAAAATTTATATAATAATTTAAATAATTAAAAAGGTCCATAATTCTTAAAAATCTTATTTCAACTACTTAAACTATCATATTTTTGCTAAATGAGAAATGTAGGCTAAAAGCTAAGAAACAACTTAATTGGATTCGAGGTTCATATCGATTGGGTTTTTTACTCTTCTTAATTATACGAATGAGATAACTCACAAATAGGAAGTTTAGTGATTGGAAATGATCCTCTGAAAATGATACGAATGAATTGGGTATCAGAACAAATCTGCTATTTTGCATGTCCACATCCAATGTGAATCCACGTCAAGAACTTTGGCCTTTACATGTCTTTGATTGGAACCTCTGCAATAATGTATACTTGACGCTTCTCCAAGTCATTTAGTATCCAAAGAATTATGTCATTGGACACGTCTCAGCAGAAAACTACATATGGGAAATATTTTAATTAATTAACGGAATAATATATATATATATATATATATTTATTTATTGTTTTAGGTTACCAAACTATTTGATGATATACTTAGACCTTAGAAGCCATGTTTTTCTCCTTTTTTTTTATTTATTATGTAACATCATGATAAAATACCCCCATCTTTTATTAGGGGATTGTTCGTAGTTAGTATTTAAAGAAGTTCTTGATACATTTTCACGTTTTGAAAAGTGATTTCTTTTTATTAAGAAATGACTCGGTTTTAAATGGACTTTCAATTGAAATCATAATTTTAGATGCTCATATTGTTTATCTTATGTTATCTTTAATTGAAGTTCTGCAGTGTGATTTTGAAAGCGTTGAAAAGATTCAATCCTTGGTTACGATATTAAGAGTGGATGGAATGCCTATCACTAAACAACACCTCCAAGTTCAATATAAAAGGGTACCAGTGATGAGTGAACACATATGTTGTTGGTCGTGAATGGGCATTACTTTAGAGGTTATGAACATATTCTATTAAGAGAGAGGTACCGAATTCAACTATCGATCCTATTAAAATTGACTTGACTTACCAATTTGGAAAAGTAGAGGTATGGTGTTTGTTTGTGGTCCGAAAAAGCAAGCCCAACAGAAAATCTAAAAAGAGGAACGGACCCAATTTAGCTGGAAGTCATAATCTAATTAGATACCAAAATCCATCCACAGGGCAAGGGCAAGGGCAGGGACGCCGCATCCCCCCCCCAACTGTTGGTTATGAGTTGAGGTAAAAGCTCAATTATCAACACAAAACTTGTATTCCAAGTCACTTCATAGGAAGTAGCAGAATGAGTTTTTTTTTCTTTCTTTAATTAAGACTGTATATCTAATTTCGTTTGCATTAATGGTTGACATCAATTAGTTCATGATCTCCTTAAATTCCTAATAATGAGGATTTTGGGTATTTCTTAGGAATCACTCAACATTAGAATGTATGAATGATAGGAAAAGAGATGCAGGATGAAGATTCCTTCTTTTACATTGCCTAATTGAATCCAATGCTTAATTGGTTAGGAATGAAAATTAGAAATAGTCAAACCTCAAAACCAATTCAATCCAACCCTAAGTGGATCAAAATAAAATCCAAGTAAATATGAAGTAACAAAATCCAAGTTGAGATTGAGATTGAGATTCAGAAAACAACATATAACACGCATGTCTTCCGTCTCTTTCTTCCCCTACTGACACTCACATCAATCACGAAAACACTTTTTTTTTTTTTGTTGTTGTTATCATTCTTTTTTCTTTTACGACTCTAAACCATTTAGACCGTCACAACCTTCGCTCCTCTTCTTCCAATTCTCTTTGTTTCCCTTTTTCTCTTTTCCCTGTTCAAGCTGCTTAATTTGTTTGGAAATCAAAATGTTGAATCTCGGTTCAAGTTTCTATCTTTTCGAGTTTCTGATTGTTACTGTAGCTCTGGCTTGCGTCGATGCTGCTCTTGCCTTCATTGCTTTTTTTCAGGTATTATCTTTTGCTGCATTCTCTCTGTGTAACCTTTCACTTGTTCTTCTTCATCTCCAATCTCGGATTCTGATGTTGGCTGCCTTCTGGTTATGCCGGATTGCATGTGCACAGAATTGCGTTTGCCTTTTGTTCTTCAATGTATATCAGGTGTCTTTCGAGTAGTTCCCTTCATGTTGACCAGAATTGAGGCTGAAAATTTCGTTCTTTTTACTATTTTCTTTTGTGTGTTCTATCGTTTGGCAATCGGATTTCTTGGAAAAGAAAATGTTGAAGGGTTTGTTTACTGGGGCTTCTTAGTTGTTTCTTTTTCTTTTGCGTCCTTACAATTTTTCAGTGGAAGGGTTCCACGAACACAATTACGTGGTAAAATGTGCGAGAAGGAAATATAGTTGTTAAATGATTTTTTTGCGTTGTGGTCGATTGGTTAGAGTTATTTGTATCTTGGTACTTCTGAACGCAAGAAAATTTATTAAAGTTGCAGAAAGTTTAATTACAGAAACTACATATTGACTCTATCGGCTAAATATTTGTCGATTGAATCGAGACTGGCTCATTATGTGAACAAAGTATTAAGGGACCTATTGACAAACTTTTGATTAGGAATTCGATCGCTTCTGTCAATCTATTTAGTTGAGCAAATCTTTAACTTACTATTCAACCATTGAGTACATGTCGAAGAACCTTATATAGATGCACACTTAGTTAAAATATGGAAGATTGTCCCATACTTTTAGTTTGGGGTGAGGATGCTATGATAAGACCGTTGCATGCTAAGGGAGCAGTGAAAGGCCTTCTTTATGTTGTAGTTGTTATCCACCATTACGTTGTATCTTCTAGTAACTTACACATCCTTTCCCTAGTTGTCTTCCATTGCAAGGTTGATAATGTATTGAAATTTATCTCAGAGTTGTTTTAGTTATTTTAGAGGTCTTATGGCCCATGATAAAAGCTATTTGAGATGCTTTGCATCATGATTTTATTCACTACCTCATTGTCAGGATGGTTGATCATTCTGCTATTAATTTATGTCGGTGATTTGGGACGCTGGTTCTGACATATTGTGGCTCTGTTTTCCCAGCTGACAAGGATTCAATTTCGGACTTGGCAAGTTGGATGGACACGTCAAAAAGTAAGCAATAGCTGTGGCCACTGCATGCAAATCCATTTTGTTGGATTAACGTAACTGATAAAACCTATCTTTAGTATATCCATTTTCATAAGTAGTGGCCTTTCCCTCTGGTGGCATTTTGCATACATAAGCTGTGGGTTCATTTTTACTGCAAAACTTTTAGTTGGTAGACTATTGGTTTTGTTGGGCTTTTGGAGTCTTTCAAATGGTTCTCTTAGGGGTTTGCTAAAACCTAGTTTTGTCTATCATGAATATCAATCATTGTTGAACTGTTCTATTTTCCTTTTACATTAGGGGATTGTGGAATTGACAGAGGTGGGTGTGGGCCTATATTTTCTTTAGTTCTTTTACAATTTAAAACTATATTACTTGCATCTATCAGAAATAATTCAATACCTTAAATCCTTTTAATAATAAAATCAGATGCTTCAAGCTATTGAATTTACCATCATTCTTCTCAGAGGCTTGAGTTGATTAGAATACATGCACTTGTTTTAACAAACCTTTTAAGGTTTTTGAAGCAGCAACTGGTCATGTAATAGATATGGTATGTTTATTATGTTTCAGGATAGAGTACTGGATATGACAAATTCAGATATCTAATGAAAAATGAGATAATGATTAGGAAACAATTTCTAAAAAAACTGAACAGAGTGCTATGGAAAGCTTCTCAGGTTTGAACAACTTCAAGAGCATCTCACTGTCTTCCATTGTAGCACTATCTGACATTCATATAGAAATATTCCAGTCAGTTCCATCATTTGGACTGTCACTGTGGAGATTGTGTGTCTTAAACTCATTACTGGGTTAATAAAAAATAAAGAAAAAAGGAAAAAAGAAGTGAAAGTTTGAGATTTTCTGGTTTTTAAAATTCAAAGTTGCTCTGCAAAATAATGACAAAATGTGAAATGAAATGGTTTTACTCAAATGGGGATTCTTTATCTCAAGATTTTGTTTATTAATACCTATAAAACAATGTTCCTGATATGAGCTAAACAATACATCCCACAGCAAGCATTGTTTTATTTTTCCTATTTGATTAGTTCTTCCTCTTGATACCTGCATCATTGCCTCCATGCTATGCATCCTGCAAAGAGTTTTCTGCCTAATTTGAAATATTTCTCTATGGTACTTAATGCTTTGTAGTTAGAATTCCTCAAAGATACTTATTAGCTGGAGCAAATTTGAATTGCAGGTACTCCATCTCATGATTGGCTCTTCAAACTTGGGTAAGGCTTAGATGTTATGATTCTTACCACGAATAAACGTCACTCTCGATTTACTTATAGTTGGTATTAATAATAAATATGAATTCATGTTGGCCTGCAAGTAAGTGGATCATTAAAAGGGGAATCTATTTTCACTTGGAGACACTGCTGAAGACATGGAGTTACTGACCTTTTTTGAAGTCTTATTCATTGTGTATATGTATTGATGTGTGATATTTGAATAATTACGATATATTGGAAATGTTTGAAATAATTGACATTTTGAATAGTTGTCTCTGAACATTTTGTTTTCTTGTATCCATGTTTTCTTGATACCATGGCTCTAAGATGTGCATACTATTTCGAAATGAACAAACTTTTTAAACATCTTTTTGGAATAACTGGTTGTTTGTACTTTATAATTATATTGGTCCTGTTCCATTAACTCTTTAGTTACTAACTCAAAACCTTTTTGGGACCAAGTTTGATATGAGAAAATTTCAAAGTATATGGCTCTTCTTGGAATCGAAATTGAAATTGATAATTCAATGAGTTCAGTCTCTGGATCCATCACTAATATAATTATAAAGTACAAACAAGCTGCTGAAAGTAACTAATTTAAACTCCAAAGCTTTTCTGTGGGAGATTCTAGTCGTCTCTGAATCCATCACCAGGAAGGCGACAGCTGATCCGTTTCTTTGGTTCTTGAGTTCATAATTTACAAGATTCCATGGAGCCATTTGTAAATATATTACATATCATTTAGTTTCTTGTTTTTGCAGGGTACTTCCTTTATTTTATACTTACACCTATTGCTACCTGTAATGGATGGCTTTGGTGGTCCAATGCATGTGGTTTCTTCTTCATGGGTATGTTGTCATTGATTTGCTCTACTACAACTCCTTTATATTCTTTACTGGTCCTAAAATTCTAAAATTATGAAATTATACTTGCAGCCTTTCCTGAAATTCTGTTTCTTGCTGCATTTCTTCTTCTTCTGTCTTTCTGGTAAGTGTAATGTTTTGGGACAATATACCTGATTATACAATTTAATTTTCCTTTCGCAAGTTTTGCTGTGCTTCATCATTTCCAATACCATTTATTGCAATTTGTTAAGAGATTTTAGGGCATGACCAATACCATCATGATTGGTCAAGCCTGAATTCATGAACCTGAGCCGGCTCGGGCTCGATCTCGGTCAAACTGGGTTTGACATGTTGGCTTTGAGCTGGGTAAGGCCAGGCTTAGGTTAATTTGCCATCCCTAGTTGTCCTCCACAAACAACATGCAGCTTAGGCATAAAAGATGGTATAACTATGCATTGACCTGTTTATCAACTAACTTGACTTTTCTGGCCATGTTTTAGCAAATAACTTCCAAGTTGCGTGACATGGATTAGTTTTTACTTTTCAGTGCCTTGTCAATTTATGGTTTAATAATGTTTATAAAGTTTACTGTTTAGAAATATGTGAACTAAAATGGTGTCCTTAGTCAACACTTCCTAGACCATTAGGTTTAAGGTTAGCCATCTTTCTAGGATACATATGGGTAGAAATATCCGAGTAGATTATTGGGTTGCAGTTAAAACCTTATATGGGACTTGACTTAAAGAGAAATATGGGAGAAATAAAATGTTTGAAGATTCTATCTTTACTTGTTTGGGACGCATAAGAATAGAGACTGATGTAAACTGGGAGCGATTTTTCGTTGAAACTTGATAAAAATACCCTTCCTAAATTTGGAAGTGAAAATAAAATTAATTGAACAAGCTCATTTGTATTAATGATATAATTTATTCTCATAAAAGTTAATGTTGTCCTTCAAAAGTGAATGGTTTGTAAATTTTCTTCTCAAAACCATGTTTCCTTCCCTTTTTGTCATAGCCATTTTCACTCAATTCAAACAAAACTACCAATGATGGTTTTATTTCTGTTAACTTGCATTTACCCTTTTTCCTCAACTTTCTTTCCTTTAAATGCTTAGTTCCAAAACTAAGTATTATGCCCTAGTAGGACACTAAAAGATATCACATTTTGAATAATTACTTTCTGAAATTTACCTTGAAAGGTTGTTAGAAGGATTTGATTTCAATTATGATAATTTTCCGAATCTTCTGTCATGATAATATTGTTGAAGAAACATGAAGTTAAGGTATATTTTGTGATTTTCTTGTTTATTGACAGAGACGGATGATGGAGATGATATTTTATGGCATATCATGTAGAGTTTGTAATGTGATAGACATATTATTTAGAGTGGTGCAACATAATTTATGAGATACATGTATGCATTCATGGAAATGATTTATAGGGTCGACCTTTGCCATCAGGCAAATGATGAAGAAGATGAAGACGAAGATGAAGAAAATTGCAGTCAACAACCTTTGTTAGAAAGTTCTAAGGGTAAACCTAATTTATCCCATGTTGATTATCGATGGAGATGCTGCTCATTTTGTGGCATCCACATTGGTAGCAGACAAAAGTTTGTGATTGTGGTACGAAAAACAGGCAGTTCAACACTGTAGTTGACTATTTCCTCTTTTCTGTCTCCCTCCTCCTCTTCGTCTCTTTCCCTTTCTTATGTTGATATATCTGACTGGGATTCGTAAACTGGTTTCCATGTGCCAGGTTGTTGTGATGGCTTTTATCTTAATGGCCCTATTTGCTGTTTTGATCTGGATTGGTGCAGGGAAGAATCCTATTGATTCTTCCATAGTTGCCGAGGTAAAAATAATCTACATCTCTGCTTCAAATGCTTGCCCGATTGTAACTCATTAGATGCTTAGCTGCCACTTATGTTTGTGCAATTTTCTGTGCAAGATGTTAGTGCATTATCCTGTCTTCATGGCTTCAAAAAGTTTTTCTTCCCCAAAATATTAAAGAAAAGAAAATACACTTGTCTTCACTCCCTTTCACCAGTATTCTAATCTCACCTATTGTGCAGGTCTATGTAAAACTTTTCGCCGCCGCCATCCTTTTGTTGGGATTAGCTTTAGGTAGTTATGGTGAGTAACTATTTAATTTTTGTCTTCACTCACTATGAATTTCTCTTGAATCTACTGCCTGTGTTTAACCAAGTACTGCATTGTGATGTGAATAACATTTACATCAACTTTTTGACAGTACTGCTTGAGAATTTTTTATCCAAATGTTGCATGGTACATGTTTTGAAGTTATGACATTATACCCCTCTTAAATCCAACATTTCTTTGAGTTCATTACGCGTCCAATTGTCTATTGAATTATATTAGATCTAACACATTAAGAATATGTTAGCATTTCCTTTCCCACTTTTGCCTTGATATTTCCCTGTTTCTCTCAAAGAAACAATTGGGTTGAAGATTTATTCCTTCTTTTCCAAGGCTTATTTTATGAGGTATAAGACTAGCAGACTTAAGAATGCTTGTTGAGGCGGTGAGAAAATAAATAATTGAGAGAACTGATTCTGAAGCACGTTTTTTCACTCTATTTAGAAATTGTTGGAACTAGTAAAAGAAAGGTGAAAAGCGATTCTTTAGAACAGAACTTATGTGTTATGTGCAGTTGATGGTCCTATATCTACACAGATGATTCATGTATGGTTATACAATGAAAGCTATTTAAGGTTGAGGTTAACAACCTAGATTGATCTAAGGCTTGATCTCAGGGTCAAACTTTCTTGACATTCTTATACCTCCCTTCTAGTTGGAGCATAGATTTTATGTATGCTCCAAGTTATTACTGGAAGGTCTATTTATATAGCCTAAACCCCTTTAATTCTTTTCGATCTATTTAGAGTTGGAACTTATCATCATGAGACTCTTCCCTCTTAGAAGAATTTGATTGAAACACATGCCCCTACTTTTGAAGTTGGTTCTAGGTTTGACTCCACTACATCGAAAAAAACAACCACCACCTCATAAGCCTTTTCTCACTTGGGTTACATCAAGTTATGCTGCTGTAGTTGAGCTCTCTAATATCTACAATTGAAGTTGATCTCTAAATCAGCACCATCACTCCAACTCATAAAGGAAAAATCTTCAAAGGTGAATATAAACAAAATTCTTAAGCAAAAAAATGGCACAAAATCTTCAAGAAAAAACAAATAAAAAATTATCATGAGACGAGAAATCTTTGGACCTGGGAAAAAAAAGGATTGTCTACAATACCATGTTGTTATTCTTCACCATGATACTGTTTGCTATGATAGTATCACTCTATGAATAGTCAGGTGAATAGTATAAATGTGTTTTGTTCACATGTACAACAATGTTCTTCTTTTTTTCTTGTCATCTTGTTGTTTTGTTTCCTAAAATTTCTGGCTTTGATGCCATGTTTTAACTGGAAAAGAGAGGTGAAAACATTTATTTTTAAGAGGAACTTATGTTTCATGACGGAAGATCGTCCAATATGTATACACAGATGATTTAACCCACATGGTAATGCAATGAAAGCTAGTTGAAAACCCAGACTGATCTCAAGGTTTAATCTTAAGGTCAAACCTTCAAAAATTAACAAAGAAATGAGGTTTATTGAAGGCATCCCAATTCATCGTTTCTTCCTTCAATTATTAAGAAACCATTTTTGTTGTCACTACATATTCAGATGTACTTACAAAGTGGGTTTCTTTTCTAGGAAACTTTAAATACCTATTTTGATTTTTCCATGTACATGAATGCTAGGATAAAGAATATGATTGGTTATCCATAACTGAGATGTGAACTAAAAATTGTGGGTGTCATTTTGATATATATGCTTCAGGAAAGACTGATATTGCTTTTTTGTCATGAGGCGTAAATTCTGTAAGAAGCCAAAAGTGATTGTGTAGTTTGCATGAGTTTGCTTTTATTTTTTGCATGTGATTTTTCAACTCTAATGGGTGTTTATTTACCTAAAAAGAGTGGGTTTTATATTTTCAAATGTTTCTTCTTTGGATGATGATGTAATTTTTATTTTTCAGGTCTTCTTCTATTTCTTAAATTGAGGGGAGTGACTTATGAAAATGCTTCATCTGAGATGTGGAAGGTAATTAATCTGGTAATCTTTTTATGTACTTATTATTTGTTTCTTTCATGATTTTTGCTTTGGTGTTTGCTTTGTATCTTCACAGAAGACTACCCAGTAATAAATTTCATTTCTACTACTGCAACTCCTATCATTTATGGAAACATAGTGTAACTTGTTCCTGTGTTAATTAAAATGCTCATTTAATTTATTGAGCACTGAGAATCTATAACACTTATTATGATATGCAGATTGCTGGTCTTGCAGTCATATCTGTCATATGTTTCACCTCAAGTTCGTTGTTAGCTCTTCTTACTGAGGTTCCTGTAAGTAGTCAATGGCTATTATTAGTGTTAGAATTCTGCAAAGTTCTCTTATAACCCATTTTTTGGCACAGTTATTTTATTGTTGGAATCTGAAGAAATTACAGGAAACAAAGACAACGTTTCTTCTAGTTGTATACTACTTTTTAGGTACTTTCTCTAACTGCAACGTAAGCTATGTTGATTCATTTTTGATAACAAACTGCTGACAATTGTGATGTTCATGATATCTACTTGAAAGCATACTTTATGCATTGGAAACTTGAGCCTTACTTCTTCTCACCCTAGAGGATTATTACTATTATCTTCAGCCTATAACTTATTGCCAGTATTCAAGGAATTGAAATGAAAATACCATTGATTACAATGCTATAACTTTTTCAAAATTAGGTGTTGGTACTTGGTTTTTGTTCCGCTCTGAAATATGTACAATTTAGTTGATGGGCATAATCCAACTAGTTCAGTGTTTAAGTGCAGGGGTCTCTTAACATGGTTTCATTGCCTTTATGACCAAAATTTCCTAAGTTCAACTTAAGCTACTTACTTTATTGTAACTAAAATCAAGTTTCAGTGTAAGGTATAGTTGGGCGCGTGTTATGTTCGTATTTAAGCACAGCAGGCTACTTTCCAGTGCACATGTTAATAGATCAACTTGTTGTGGAACCTCAACAATGACTTAGCAATTGAGTTCAATTTTTGCTTCATAGGTCCCATTTATTTATTTTTCATTATAAAAAAGAAGCGAATGAAAACTTTCTGAACTTCTTCTGTAGGGCCTCTTTCTTTTCATATCCATATGAATATTATAGTATGATCTACTCAGGTATACATACCACTTCCATCATTGAAGCTCCATTCTTAAAATGGCGCATTCAGAGTTCACGTGATATAAAGATAATGGTATACAAAGTCATTGTACAGAATAAGAAAATCTTTTATCATAATTTGCTGATGCAGTTGTCTCATCAGAGTGTTCTAAGTGGTGGTTTGAAGGAAATTGAGGGCTATCATTTGCCTAAAAATTTGGATGTAATTGCTGATGTGATGCATATTTTTAGATTTGGCAAAGTGACCAAACATGAAAAGGGGTTAAAGGCAGCAATGCTTCTTGCAATGAATGTTTTAAGCCTTCTGGGCATCAGGTTTTCAAAGGATGGGCAATAGATAAAGAAAGAAATGATAATCTTGTGAAAAGTAAGATCCCAGGAAGGATATTTGAAGTTAGTTTTAGCTTTTAGCAATTTATTTTACCTTTTTCAATGAGTCAATAGCTGCTTCTTGGACTATTTTTCTTTGGATAAATATGTCCATGGAAATTCTGTAATATGGTAATGAAAATGATTATTATTTTTGAATTTTATTTGGACTAAGTGGTCCGCTGCACTTCTTGTTGATTGGAATATTTGGGATGGATAGATTAGCAATTGCTGGTAGGCCGTTGTCAGTGTGTTGGTGACTGGAGTTTACTAATGGCAGCAATTGTTTTGAGAATGTATTGCTCTCTGTTTCTCCCTTGTCTTCAAGGGCAGAATTGTTGATGTCAATGGTTGACACTTAAAAGGGAAATCATGAACTTGGAAGTGGACCTATCATTTCCACTGAAGGTTGGTGGACTGAGATTGTCAGCAATCAGCTTGGTGGACCGGCCCATGCTGAACAAGCTGTTGAATATATAGGTCTTTGTGTTGTGAGTTTCCTAGCAGTTGATAGAGTGTTTAAACTAGCACAGAATATGTTCCTGAATTGGAAGGCGTCCTTGAGATCTTAAACATTTTCAACAAAGATTCTTTACTTTAATGGAAGAAAATTTAGAATAACATAGGATTTTGTCTCCAGCTGGCAAATATTTATATTCCTGGTAAGGACTGATATTTTAATCTAACATGATATATGTCATTTCCACGTTAACATGTTTTTCAGGTTCATCAGTGCCCTCAGCTTTTGTGTTGTGGATCATGCGAGAATTGCCCGCCCAAATGGCACTTTGTAGAAGTGTTCAGTCACATGAAACAACTTTCATCGGTCATGTGGGTGAAGGAACGCAACAACATTCTGGTCACTGGGTTACTTCAACAAGTTCAAAGAATCAGGTTTTCACATTTAAGAATTGGCATGGTGTAGGATACTATCATTTGATCTCTTTCAAAGATTGACTTTGAAATAGTGTTTGTACGTCTGTATTAAGATTTCTAAGTTGTTACCAAAATTGGACCTGAAAACTAGTGTCATTGACAAATTCCAGTGATGGTAACTAGAATTTTGACTCATGATGCCAGGATTAAGCCCCTAGTTCAGTGCATATGCTATGTGGATTATTCTAGCATATGCTATGTGGATTATTCTATGCAGTAACCATTGTGATGATCAACTCATCCCACTTGGAGCATCTCAAATTGTAACTTCCCTATTAACTACACATTATTACTCTTATGTGTGATGTGCAAAATGCATTCTTAGGGAAGAAATATATAAGGAGAGCAGTAGTTATCTTATGTTTACGTAGCAATTATCTTATTTAGGCAGTAGTTATCTTATTTAAGAAGTCTATTATTTTTAAAAGTTCATTTTTAGTAGAAGAATAAGTTAGCAGGTTCTTATTTTATTTTAGTTCCTAGAAACTATATATTCAATCCTAAGTCTATTTAAAGAGCATTAGGATCAATAAGAGGCCAGTCAAAATTTTTGTGAAAAAATAATTGACAAAAAGTTTTATCATATGTGAGTTTTCTAAGCTCCAACCATGGGGACTAGGAAGGGGAAGAACTCATACAAGTAAAAAGAGGATTTTCCTTTGAGTCGTTTCGTGATTAGATCCTATGCAAAAACACTGATGAATTTGGTATTAGAGCGAGACATCATGGATGACTTTGTAGACTTGTCAAGCCAAATGGATGTGTTCATGAGAAATATCGATCAGAGGCCGTATGTGGTGGAGGACTGCCAGTTGTCTAGCGAAAAGTTCTTTAACTCATAGCTAGAGGAGATTCCTTAAGAGAGTTGAAGGGGCGTCGTAAGAATAAGAATAAGTTGGGAGTAACAGTTGCACCTATAGGGACCAAAAGGAGGAAAGAAGTGTTGGGCAATTAATAGTGATTATTGTTTTTAGGTATTCTAAATTAAAATTTTCTTCATATGATGGTAATGATGATCTGTTGATTTGGATCTACAAGTTTGAGCGGTTCTTTAAAAATCAACTGAAGAAGAGAAGGTGAGACTGGCAACATTCCATCTTAAAAGGGAGGCACAACTGTGGTTTTACAAGGTGAAGTAAGAGGAGAGAGTATGGACTGGGGGACATTCATGGATCAATGCCATCTGAGGTTCGGTCCTCCCATGAGCCTCAACCCTCTAGACAAATTCGCCAACTTAAAGCAGATAGGAATATTGGAAGATTAATCTTTGCTAGCCTGAACTACAGGGTTCACCATAAAGCAGCAGATCGACCTATTCACTACTAGTCTTGTGGAAGGGCTGCGATTGAAAGTAGAATTGCAACAATTGAGCAGCTTAGAAGCTGCTTTGAATTTGGCACAAACTTATGAAAAGAAGTAGAGAAGCAACTAGGTTTTCTTAGGGAGAAATCATAAGAAATAGAGAAGCAACTAGGTTTTCTTAGGGAGAAATCATAAGAAGTAGAGAAGCAACTAGGTTGTCTTAGGGAGAAATCATAGTGACAACACCTGGGCAGCATCTAGCATTGGGAGCATAAATACACATTTTTTTAAGAAGTTAACCAAGACAAAGATGGAGGAACGAAGGGAAAATGGGCTTTTCTTCAATCTTGATGAAGCATTATTTCGTGGACATAGATGCAAGAAGTTGTTTTGGAGGTAGAATCTGAAGAAGAGGATGAGGGTGGAGGCTCCTGGGGAGTTTTGTGAAGATTTTGAGAAGACCTATCCTGAGTTCGAGCTTGAGGACAAGCTCTTTGTTCAGAAGGGGGGTAATGATTTGCAAAATGTATTCTTAGGGAAGAACTATACAAGGAGAGAAATTAGAAAGTTATCTTATGTTTTTAGAGTAGTTATCTTGTGTTTCTGTAGTAATTGTCTTATTTAGGTGGTAGTTATCTTATTTAAGAATATTATTTTCAAAAGTCGTTGGTATAAAAATAAGTTAGCAGATTCCTATTCTATTTTATTTCTTAAACACTATGTATTCAGTGTATTAAAAGAGCATTAGAATGAATATGAAGGCAGTTTGAATTTTTCTAAAATAACAGTTGACAGAAAACTTGTTAAAGCATGTTTTTTAAGCAGCAACCGTAGGGCCTAGGAAGGAGAAGAATTTCAGTAAGGAAAAAGAACATTTTCTTTTGAGTTGTCCTGTAACTAGATCCTACACAGAAACACAAATCTGTATGTCACCCTGATGTAACATCTCCATGGATCTCTCTCCAGACATGTATGGTGCATGAGAATTTGAAATACAGGTGACATGGGACCAATTCGAAAGCTTTGATCCCCTATATTTGTTTCAACTATTTCCAGCTGTATAATCAAGTATTTGACCTAAATTGAGCCATTAAAATATACTGATTGACTCTTGTGGTATCAGTTTCCAATTAGCATGATTGTTCTATTCCTCAATCTGGTTAGTGGGTAATTAAAAGACCTTAGGATGAGACTTTTGCAGGATTTGAGTTGTCCCAAGTTGGGAACCTTCTAATAGCCATATTAAAGATGCTAACAGTGTTTTCTCTCTTAATACAGTTTTGCTCTTTGATTGGTCAATATAATTTTCATGTCAGTTGGTCCCCGAAAGCATTTTGGCTGCAGAAATGATATTTTACTCTCTCTACAGTTCTGCAGTTAAATGACATTGGATCCAACATAATAATCCTTTTGGTTCAATTTGCAGGTGTTGAAAGCAAGTCCAATATGAGGAGCATTGGCACAAAGAACAAATATTTCTACTGCTGTACAGATTAAAGAGAAGCAAAATTGGTGGACGTTTAGGTTGTGGTGTTTGGAACAGGTGGAAGCTGGATTGTGAGCCCAGAATGCTGCTGGCTCGCCATAACTGCCAACAATTGAATTGCTTACTGACTGTTGTGGATGCGTAGTTTGGCGTTGAGCTTGTAAATAGTTTTCATGGGTACTGGAGATATCCGTGTCTAATTCTTTCCTGTCTGTACCAGGTAACAAATGATAAGACCAAGTGACCTGAAACTTGGAGAGCTTTCTTTTGTTCACAAAAAAGATCAATACGCAATGATTTCAATTTTTTACTGTTTATATGCTGTGGTGCATCATATTCATTCCAAGTCACCAAAAACAATCCAAATGATTGTCACATATCTGCACATTGAAGTTATTAGGATCTGTGGTTAGCTACATGGTTTAGGTTTGACGGATCTGATCATTTACTACCGACTTGTTTCATTTTTAAACAGTTTGATAGGTACTGTTGATAATTGATAAATGTTTACGACCAAGATTGTGGTTATCCTGGATTATACATCTTTTTAAGTGTGTGAGTAAAGATCAATAAGGCCAACTTTTTCAAGGCAATAAAAGAGCAACGTCGTTGTCAAACCGCATAAAAGAGTGAAAGCCACGAACTCTCTTTGTTTTTTTGCTTTTGTAGTCCTTTCTTACCTACCCAACCGAACATCCGTGATTCCAACATCCTCGGACTGTTCTGGGGTTGTGCTTTGGTCTCAATAATTTTCACAATTCTCCTCTCAGTTCAGATATTCTGAACGAAAAAGCCTACCAAGATTGCAATTTTTACTGATTACTAAAGGGAACAACCATAACGCTTCGATTCTCTTCCTTCTTCTTCTTCCTCCTACCGAAGGTCCAAAACTTCGTTGCTGTTATTGATGTCAGATTACTTACCTCCAGAAGTGTTGGTTGAGATCTTTTTAAGGCTTCCTGTTGAATCACTTCTTCGCTTCATATGTGTCTGCAAGTCATGGCACTGTCTTATAACTGATCCTACTTTCGTTTCTCTGTATACCCAATTCGCTGCCACCAACAACCACAAGAAAGCCAATCGATTTATTATCAGGCGCTACTCTAAAGTTCAAGGGAAAGAGACTTTCACCTTGAACTTTGATGATGATGTCTCACTGGTAGCAACTCACCAGCTTAATTGGCCTTTTAAGAGCAGTCTGGATTATTTTCAGATTGTCGGTTCCTGTAACGGGTTGCTTTGCTTGACTGATTATCACTCGAAACAAAGGGGTTGTCCCCAATCCATAATTCTATGGAATCCTTTGGTGAGAAAGTTTGCGAATGTTCCGCTTAAACACAACATTGATTCTAGCTGTTTCGATGCGGTTCTTGGGTTTGGATTTGATTCGAAAAGTATTAATTACAAGGTTGTGAAAGTTGTATATTTTGTTGCTGATTATCCGTCTCAAGCGGTTTGGAGAGAGGTTGAGATCTTTGACCTGCGTTTGGGTGCTTGGAGGAATAGTAAAGCTACGGTGACCCCTTATCCTGATTTTGTCATAGACAGAAGCTCACAGCAGGCATTTCTGAATGAAGCTATCCATTGGGTCGGTTGTACTCTGTCAAATAAGAAGTTGGGCGGTCAGCAAAAACTGGTTGTGGCTACCTTTGATGTATCCAATGAAGTACTTGGACAACTGGAGATACCGGAAGAGACGGCCAACTTAGGGTACAGAAACAAAATGAGCCTTTCTGTACTTGGGGGATCACTTTCTTTGATTTGGTACAAGAATGTGTGGCCGGAGCAGCCCTCCTCAATTTGTTATATTTGGGTGATGAAAGAGTATGGTGTTTCAGAGTCTTGGCTTAAACAATACAAAATTCATTTAACGTGTGGAGTCTCTAAGGCAATAGGCCTTAGGGGAAATGGTGAAATTCTACTGGTGATGAGCCATGGGTTGCTGGTTTCGTATGACCCTGAGAGTAACAGGATCAGTCCGTTAGATATTTGTGGTGATCCCTACTCATTTTTCTTGGATGCTTATGTTGATAGTCTGTTTTTATGGAAGGGACTGAATAGAGTCAGGCGAGAGTTCTTGTTGTAGACGTCCACAGTAGATCATTGGTATTTGTTGCATGACATGTTAAACAAAACCAATAAGAAGGATGCAGGAATCTTCGAAGAGTAGGCAAGGTAGATGCTGTAATTGATTCTTATGGCTTTCATTAATCTGAAAATTTTGTTTCTTTAGTCTATAAGTTTCTTAAGCTACCAGAAACAATATTTTTGAATTGTTATTTCCATGTGGGTAGCTTCACTTAGTTATCTATTTTTAAAGGCTAGTTATAGTCTTCAGATAACAATAATTTTGGTCTGGGTGCGGTATTCGATCTGCTTATGTTTGCTAGTTATGGCTGAAGATTTCCGGGTCACCTATTTGATGCACTATGAAGAATGCTTGATAAAGAAAAGGACTGAATGAACAGTTGCAATTGCATATTCCATCATTGCCCCTTGATATCATCTCCACTAAATTTACAGATGAAGATGCGCTTGCAGAATTTCAAAAGATTGTTTGCTATTAGGTTAAGCAACTCATATGATATTGACATGTCCTGAGAAATCATGTGGTTGCATTTGTCGTTGTTGCACTCATCTTGTTTGATAGTACTCGTGTCTTAATTTGTGGCGTTTGTCTGTTTCTTGCCAGTGAATCTTGTTTTATAGTTTTTCTTATCTTGTATTGCCTTCTAAGGTTTGGTTAAAAATTAGTTGGGGAACGTAAGTTTCTGTGGGTTCAAGTTGTCGTTAATTTGGGGCAGATTCAGAGACTTCCAGATTGAATTGTTCAGGGACAATGCTTTTGTTTCCTCCTCACATAGCCCTTTGTCGTATGCTGGTTTGGTTTGATGTCCAGTGACTGGAAGCCTCATGCTCTTGTCAGATTCGCCTTAAGTTTGCATCTATATGTCCAGATTGTGTAAAGAGCTTCAGGCTTTTGATACGCAGAGATGGTGGATACATCTAGTTCAGCCATTATTTTCTCTTCTTTGATCCGAGCTTTAAGTTTATTAGGGATGGTTTTGTTTCTAGTACTTATGTGTCTGACTGCTGCTCATAAAATAACTAACTAA
Source organism: Erythroxylum pedicellare (assembly GCA_027563575.1). Taxonomy (NCBI): domain Eukaryota; kingdom Viridiplantae; phylum Streptophyta; class Magnoliopsida; order Malpighiales; family Erythroxylaceae; genus Erythroxylum; species Erythroxylum pedicellare. Next base: position 14,904,788 of record JAOQMP010000002.1, read on the forward strand.
CATGGTAGCGCATGAAGTTTGGTGTTTCTAATATGGAGCTTGTGGATTGTATGGCCTAATAAATTGTCATTAATGGCATCTTTGGTTATAAAGTATGGTGGCTTTACAATTTTTGTTTACTAATCTAATTGATGATCATACATGTTTACAAGCAATACTATAGGTTTTCCTTTCCACAAAATCAAGATTGATGCTGAAATTGCTTTCGTTTTTACTCCCAGCAATACTGCTATTTTGGTGTTGTCTAACAATCAGCTGACCTGTGCTTCTTCTGCATAAATTGTAGAAATTCTGGATGTGTAATGGGAAAGAGAGGATGCAAAGAGAATGGAAGGAGAATGGTTAATGAAGAAGCAATACATATTCATGTGGTTTCACATGCACTTGTAAATCATGAAGATTATGTGTGAATGTGTGTATGTTTTCATTTGTATATATTAATTGTGTGGAGTTATAGTAGCTCAAACAACTAGTACAAAATGTTATAGTTTGTAATTTGAGCATAAATATCTTGTATTAAAATAAATAAAAAATATTTTTTTTATTCGTAAAAGATCCCTTTTTTTGTTGTAAAATGAGGCAAAAATTGGGTGTATTTTGTCATGATTAAAAAACTGAACAGGTAAAAATTTTGAATTTTTTATCTTTTAGGTTAATGTTTAAAATGGGTTGAATTTTGTATTAATTAATTAATTTTTTAAATTAATAAGTTTTTATAAATTAAAGTAAATTAATTAATTATTATTTAATTTTTAATTTTATTCCATTTTTATTTTATGATGGTAAATTTTTTAAACTTTTAACTTTTTTATTTTATCTGTTTAATTTTTTATATTTAGAATATTAATATTTTTGAAATGAATGCAAAGATAAGTCAAACAAATATATATATTTATGAATGATATGTTTAATTTACTTTAAATTAACAATACTAAATAAGTGTGTTTATGAAGTAAGGTTAGAATACAATTATTTTATTTCACGTTGCCGTAAGGAGCCATCGTCATCTCTCGTCTGCACTGCGCTGCGCATGTTCTCCTTGTTTGCACAACGAGACTAGAGTTACAACCTCCTTTCTTTTTAGGAATAAATAAAAATAAATAGTAAATACTGTATGATAAAACGCTAAAGGGAGGATGAGTTGGCGGCAGCAGAGCATAACAGCAGCAGAGGCGGGTGGTGGTGGTGGTGGTGCTCAATCACTAACGCTGGACGTCATCTCCGAGTATTTCTCCCTTCCCCTCTCCGATGCCGCTAACTATCTAGGTCTAATTTGAGTGTTTCTCTCTTTCTTTCTTCTACATCTTTTCCCTTTTAATACTAAAGCTAAGAATCTGTATGTGTTTTTTTTCGATTAAAAAAAAAGAATCTGTATTCGTTTTCTGACTCTTTATTCAGGTGTATGTGTAAGCGTGCTTAAGAAAATCTGCAGGGAAAATGGGCTCGAGAGGTGGCCTTATAGGAAGGTATAACAAATTCATCCAATTTATTTATTACGAAGTTTTGGATTGGGTGATTTGCTTATTTAGGGATATCTCAAAGTGCAGGTTTTAGCTGGGAAAAGCATTGAAGACATCCTTAAATCACTAGATGCTACTTCTGCTCTTGGGTATGGTTTCAACTTTGTTCCTAACCCACATCTCTTCTTTTCTTGTAAGATCCTTAATTAGGGTTCTTTCGTTATTCCAAGACAAGGTGACGCTATGTCTCCTCAGAAAGTACAGCAGCAGCAAGGTGTGACTCCAAGTTTAACGATCATCAAGGGAATGGATGAGTTTAAGTATGGGTTTCCGCCAAACGGCTTATCAGTTGCTTCAAACAGATGGTGGGGCACCACTACCACTTCTGGTGATGCAGATGAAACTCATAGCCATCAAGACGACAAACATCAATCTGAAAATAAGATGAATGATACATCTGAAAATGGTTGGAAAGAGACTGAAACGGGCGCTGCTCTTTTAACGGCCGCAAGGAAAAGATCTGCCAAGGAAGGACGGGAAGCTCTTAAACTCGGAGTACGTCGCTCAAGTTACGGAGGCAGCAAACACAAACCACTGCTTCTTCGAATATTTGGATCATCATTGCCCCACATATGAATGAATTAATCTGTAGCTCCATACATTACTACTGCTTAACCCAATGTTTAGTCCATCTGCTTCACTCTTTTTTTTGGGGTGTTTTTGTTTATTTGTCGTGTTTTAACATTGCGCATACGGTACTAGTTTCATCTTATATTTTGGTCATTATAGATTTGAACAGGTTTGGTCCGAGTTCAATATTTCACCCCAGATTTTGGATAGTATGTTTCCACGTCTCTATTTCAGGAAAATCAGTTCCTAGATGTGGGAATGATGATCTATATTTATTTTGATGACAATCTTTTCATACAAAATGCTGCAGAATTATTCTTATATCATTACATCAGTGATAACAGTGTTAACTTATACCCGCAAATTCGAGTCGAAACTTCACTTAAAATCTTGGAAATAGGGCCATCAGGTGCAAAATCTTCAACTCTCTTAGCTTAGCTGTACAAGTGCTGCAGGCCTTGAAGCTCCGTGCTCCAATTCAGACTCTTCAATAATTTCCCTTCACCATTCATTTGCAGCCTGCAAACAAAAACATTGCTAGTTTCCCAAAATCCGAAACCGGATCCCATCCGTCTACTGCCAAAATCTATATGAAATCATGGAAGAGAGAGGGAGGGAGACGGGAATCCGGCATAACTGAGTTTTGGAAGTGCTCCCATGCAAATTTCATCTTCATGATAACCGGATTTGGACCTGAAGTCCTGAACACAAGAGTACCCTTCGCATAAATGCCAAAGTATTGGGTTAACCATAAACTTAGTTAACTGACTAGATGGCAAAATATTACACAATGAAGTGGGAGTATGTATGCTTATAAGTTAACTACATGACAAGACAAACATAAAGAGGTTTAGTTTCAACTAGAAGTAAGGGCCTTTCATTCAGTATCACCAACCCTAGGCAACTCAACTTTTCACGGGTGACAATTCTGTCGCCTGCAAGGATTCTACTATATAAACCTTCAAGTAGACACGTTCAAATGCGCAACTATACTTTACTAACCTGCTCTAAAAGAGCCATGCTATTCCGCTGCTGACTACTTATAAGCCATTTGTGGAAAAGATAATCTAGCAAATCGTTGCCCCTCTCTCCGCATAGCCTAGTCAGTGCTGTTCGCAATCAGCTGAAGTTCCAAAAGCTTCCAACTTCGGAAATTGGAGACAGTTTCCATCATATATTTGTACAAATCAATATTTTCCTAACATAAAAATGGAATAAGATTTCAACTTGGACCGCAAGGAAAAGAGAGAAAAGGGCTTCTCATTCAGATAAGGATCATATCGCCTCAGCACCACTTAAGAATCAACAAATGAGAACAGCAAAACTACGAGAAGGTGAATGATTAAGAAAATAAATTAATTTGTAATATCACAGATGTTAAGAAAAAGGGAAAGACAAAGAAGATGATTCTACCTTGATTGCCTCATCAGCCAGTTTCAATCAGCTCAAGTGAATCTTGATTTATCTAGCCACAAGATCTACTGCTATTTAGGTAGTTGTAGGTAATATACATGAGGAAGTCCAGAAACAGGCCTTTTTCAGATGTTGGTCTTGAGGGCTTCGTGTTATTTTGCATAATAAGGCGGTAGGCTCTATCCATTATCTTATATGAGACATCATTGAAGTCAAAGGAAATTTCTGTCAACTTCTGGCCCCATATGAGCGTCCTCTCAGGCATCCCTTGCTTGCAAAAGTGAGACAATAAGATGTTAGTCGTGACAACGTTTGGAACAAAAGCCATCTTCATCAATTTTGCAGTTAAGATCATAGCACGGTCCAGAATATCTGTACAAACGGCATTCAGCACGGTGTTGTATGTTACTGTGTTTGGAAAAAGACCCGCTGCAATCAGCTCATCCAGCACAAAGACAGCTCGACTTATTTTTCTACTGCGACAGAATCCATGAATTCGAGTGTTATAGGTGGTCATATCAGGGTCCCATCCACTAGCATACATTATATTCATCAATTCATCTGCACTAGCCATGTCAAATGATTTACAATATCCACCAATCAAAGTATTGTAAGTGACAATATCTGGAGTCAAACCAATGGTATACATATCTGTTAGTGCATTAACCGCAGCCTTCATTCGTCCCTCTTTACAAAGTCCATCAATGATGATATTCATAGTAAAAATATCGGGAAGAAGCCCCTTTTGCCTCATCTGCTTCTCCAATTTCAATGCTTCACAAAGATTCCCACATTTGCAAAATCCATTAATCAAAGAATTGTAGACAAAATTGTTGGGTATATAGCCTTTTCTTGACATTTCTAAGAATACATCATATGCGTCCTCCACCAGACCTGCTTTACAGAGGCCATTGATAAAGGCTGAGAAGGCAACACTATCAGGACATATTCTCCTTTCTTTCATCTCATTCCACAGCTTATAAGCCCCATTTGTGTCCCCAGTCCTAAAATACTCGTCCAATAGTACAGTAAACGCTGCTTTATTGATGGGAAAGACTTTCTCCATCATCCTATTTAGAAGTTCCCTCGCATCTTGCAGTCTCCCTTTCTTGGACAAACCTATAAGAAGAGAGGTGAAAGTTGTAGATGAGGGGATTAATCCAAATTTAACCATTATATTGTACACTTTATGAGCATTCTCTTCCAGTCCTACCCGACCATAAGCTACAATTATGGAATTAAATGCAATTACACTCGGGGGTGTTCCTTTCTCAAGCATATCTTCCAACAATTTAGTAGCTTCATCCAACCTACCTGCCCAACACAAACCAGCAACAGAAATGTCGTGCCATGAACAACCTGGAAGTATATTCAACGCTGACAAATCCCTCAACAACCTATCACCATCCTCTTCCTTTCCATATCTGTAATGCCCTGCAACCAAAATATTAAATGTTGTGCCATCAGGTGCTATACCCCTATTCCTCATTTCCTCATAAAGCATATTAGCTTGATTAATGTCTCTTGCCTTAACATAACCATCCATTAAAGTGTTATACATGGCAACATTTGGGGAAAAACCTGCCTGTTGGATTCCATCAAATACGTTCCTAGCTTCCACGACATTTCCCTTATCACAATACGCATTTACAACTGCACCAAACGTAGATTCAATTGGATGAAAACCATTTTGAATCATCAAATGCACGTAACTGAGTGCAGCTGAAGTTTGACCCATCGTGCAATATGAATGAACCAAAAAATTATAGGAATATACATCTGGCTCACATTTATACTTCCCCATCACATGGAACAAACTCTCTCCAACTTGGGCATATCCTTTTCTGCAAAAACCAAGAATCAATACATTAAAATTTTTAGTAGACGGGTGAGGTCCTCCACAAATCATACCCCTTAGCAACTTCCAAATACTACCATAGTCACCAACTCTGAGCAACGACTTAAAAAGAATAGACATTGCAGATGGACTAGGCACCAATCCCACCTCCCTTATCCTACTTAAAATACTTAATGCCTCATAACACATATCCACATTCAAGAAACTTCGCATCAGGGTATCAAGGACAGAGAAATCTGACTCGTATTTATAATGATTCTCCCACATAAAATCGACCAAATCTCTGCTCCTACTAGGCTCAACGCTCCCAATAACCCAGGAAACCACATCCTGAGCAAGAAACCGAACATTCCGTGCAGCCAGCAAATGTGCAACAATTGACCCATATTGAATAGCAGAATCAGAATCAAAATGAAAAGCGAGCTTGAAGAATGCAAAAGAAGTTTCACGATATATCAACAGTGTCATAATCTTCACAATCAAAAAGGGACAAAATTTCACAGCAAAGCGCTTTAAGGCACAACCTTGCTGCCGTTTGATCAACTGGGACAACCCAACAACGATCCTACGTTGCTCGTAGGAAGTTAAAGAGGTGGGATTAGAATGAGAGCAAGGAAACGGAGAAAACTGATGCAAATAAGAAGAGCTTGTGGAATAAGAAGAAAGTGAAGAGCTGACGGACGACAGTCGGAATCGAAGAACAGGGTTCAAGGAGGGTTTAAAAGAGATGGGCCAATGCGTGAAGTGGGTTGGGGTCAGAAGAGCTAGCCACCGTCGCATCAGAAGCTCCTAAAATCATTCCAGTGAAAAGCAAGAAATTAAGATATGAAACAAAACATGATGTTCATGTTCCAATTTTTTTCTTTCTATTAAAGAGAAAAACAAAAAAAAGATTGAGTAAGTGAAGCGAAAATAGGCTAACCCGAAAGATGAGCAATTTGTTGGACCCGTTGATGTTAGAGTGAGCCGCAAAAAGAGTTTTGAATAGGCAGAGGAAGAAGAGGTGGGAAGCGGCAACCCCTAAACAAGCAACACTTTTCTTGTAGCACGACTTGCCGTTTGAGATTGTGACTGAGGTTGGGATATATCCGCTTTGTTGCTTAAATACGACAAATGATTATCTTATTGAATACTACCAGTCTATTTTGAAAATAAATTTTAACTTTAATATTTATAATAAAATATAACTTAAAATCTAATATTGTTAAGTGATTAAAGTAAAATTTAATATTTTCAAAATATTTAAAACAAATTCTTAATGGATATAAGATTTGACAAAATTAATTTCTCATCAATTAAATATTATGTCAATGTAATATAATATTGTTTATCATTTTTTAAATTAAACAATAAAACTTAACTCGAATTTAGTTTGACACAATTTATTATTTAAAAAAAAAAGATGTCTTTTTATCATTCCCAAGTTAGATTGTTAAGCTTCACTGTGACGAGATAAAGTAGGAGTTATTACCTAAAATTTTAAACATTTATTTTTCATTAATCCATGTTTGGATTAATTCTAATATTAAAATTACAATTTTCTAATTAACGGACCAAAATCTAACCTTTAAGTACATCTTACCTATTCGTACATTTTACCTATTCGCCTGTAAGAAATCATAAAGTAAAAGAAAGATATTTTAATTTTAATTAATTGAATATAAAAATGAAAATTTTAATTTTACTTGACTCCAATCCAAAGAAAAAATCTTATCCTATTATAAAGTTTATTATTGGTTTTAAAAATCATAAACCTTCATAATTCAAACAATTAGTCTGATACTTATTAGGATAATCATAATAATTCTTAATTTTTGTAAATTAATTGATTCAAACACAATAGTTAAATCAAAAGTTTCATTTAGTTGATTGGTTATGATATCATTCTTTATCGATTAAATGATAACAATAAGAAACTATAAATTAAATAATTGAGATGACTACAACTATTCAATTTAAGTTTTGCATAAGTTAAATATACAAATACATATAATAACTTACTTGCTACTTGTACCAATCATTCATGATAATTATGGAGCACTAAATTTATGTATAGATATAGAATAATTAACATTGGATTAATTTCTCAATCATTCAATATTAATTACTACTAGAATTTTGATTCCCTTTTAATAAAAAAATGTATATTTAACTACTCATGACTTTAAATAGATGAAAGAAGAAAAGAAAGACAAAAGAGAATATTAGAGAAAGTATGTGATATTTTCCTACTTACTCTAGGCATAATCTTACCTGTCATTTTGAATTTATCTTTCTAAAAATTGTGACTTTAATAAGCAATGCTTTAATTAAATATTTGAAGTCAAATTTGGTTCAATCTTTACTTGTTATCTCTTAAAATTAAATAAATATTAAATTTATCAATTGCAGTGCTTTAATTAAATATTTGAAGTCAAATTTGATTCAATCTTTACTTGTTATCTCTTAAAATTAAATCAATATTAAATTTATCAATTGCAGTGCTTTAATTAAATATTTGAAGTCAAATTTGATTCAATCTTTACTTGTTATCTC
>JAOQMP010000002.1:14984168-14999478 GCA_027563575.1 Erythroxylum pedicellare
TTTTATTTTATTCATTTATTTTGTACAAGAGAATTTTCAATATTAATTATATTTTCTGTGTTAGCAAAAAATAATAATATGTCATATAGATTATTTAATAAATTATCTCATAATAAATTATATAATCATAAACAGGAAATATTATACTCGTAAGTGTGTGACTACATAAGTTCATCACTAAATTGGTAGTAATTAATCAAATTAATTATTAATCAAGGTTGGCATCTAATAACACTTCTCAACGATCGGATAAGATGAAATAATAACCTTATAAAAAGGGAACCTGATTAAGGATAATGTATTATTATCTTCCAACATTACAACTCCAGATTATTCCAATGTATGATTTAACTGTCAAACCCTATTAGATAATCAACTATGTTACATGTTGATCATTAATGATTGGTAAATGACTTAGAAAACTCCTTTTCTTCACTCATTCAATTGCCCTAGCCAAGGTCATGAAACAACCATTAAGATCTATGACAACATAGAGCTCAAACTCATTACCTAGAGTCGATGGATCCCATCTTGACTCACCACTAATCATATAGGTACTTAAATTATATCCAATGATCATTCAACTAACATTTTTACACACTAGGTGTCCGACATCAAAACATAATAAGTGACCTATTGATTACTATGATGATCTCAGGTCAAAGGAAAAATATACATTTAAATCATTATGAGAATATCCCACTTGACAGTTCATAGGTAATACTAACCATTGAGAATTCTCAGTTTGGTCAATTTAATGGTTATATCTCCATATACATCATCTATATATGTAATTTAGTAAATGAGATCTACTAATATCCATCCAATGGATACTATTACATAAATATTTATCTAACCGGATCATTAAAGTCCTTGTTTGATAATCCTATGATCAAGAACATTTTTAGATTAAACCCCAAAGACTTGACTCTCATTATCATAATCTTCATTATGATTGCAAGTGTATAAATTTAATGAAAGACTTATCATATTAGAATAAAAACAATAAATGTAATATGATAATAAAATAATTTTCCATGTTAATAATCAAAATTAAAAATCACAAAACTAAGGTTCAATCTACTGCATAGCAATTGGGTCATGGGCATAATCCCAATAGTTAATTGCGCAACAATTGGGGTTTCAATTCCAAAATTAGTTAATAGCAATCAAATTATTTAATCAAATCATAGAAATAAAATCTAGCTCTGATACCACTATTAACAAATAGGGACGAGATCTAATCTTAGCCGTGGCGAAATAATGATGAACATTTTTCGCATATTGATTTCTCAAAAATCAAGATCAATTTAATTCTATAAAATGATTAACATAAATCATAAAATATCCCTCTAACTGTTTTCGAAACCAATCTATTTCAACCATCGCGGCCGCATAAATGCCTGGCCTCTAACGATATCCATAAAATGAGTTGAGAGAACTCTGTAACTCTTACAGAGAGGGTTAAGCAAGAAGCGATAGCTTTATAGAGCTTAAGCTTATTTATAATAGGTTTTGAATATTTAGTCATTTAAATGAAATTAAATTATAATTTCAATTAAATTTTAATTTTAATTTTAATTTAAATTACAAATAATTCTAATTAAATATTAGTTATGTCCATATAGGATTCAATATCTTCTATTGATTCTTATATATTAAACATCTCATATTTAATTATAAAATCTCTAAAACTTTAGAATCAAGTCTAACTTGATTAAAATAACTTTGCTCTCTTCAACCCATTCTATGTGTAAGATCCATTAAGTTCTCAAATATGTTGGCGATGATTATAAATTCTAATTCTAATTAGCTAAATGAAAACTTCTTTTAATTTATGTTTAATTATTCAGTTAAATAATTTATAATCATAGATCAAGATTGGCATCTAACAATGCATCATGACCACCCAAATATTTAGGAATGTGAAAGAGGTTTTGACTAACCTTTCTATGCATGATCTTTTCATATAATTCAATCTTTTCATCGTACAATGTTCATATACACATAAAGCATAGAATTAACGTCTACTTTTGTTGGACCTCATTTTTGGATTCCAACTATCTCTTTGATTCCATAAGTGTTGGACACCTTGCCCTCGCAAGACTCTTGCTCGATGTCCTAAGTGACATCTAGATACACGTCTCATAAGGGGGGAGCCCACTCCAATTAGACATCAGAATTTCAAAATGACTTCCTTAGAACAATTATAGTTCCATGTCTCTAATTTATTTTGCAACAAGAATCATCTCATTCGGAGCTTTATAGCTCAAGATATGATTAAAAAGTCAAAGTATGTTCATAACAAATTCATGCTCTTCCAACTCATTTCCTCATTTTCTTTCCATAAATCATTTTTAAATCAACTCCAAAGGTTACCAATTTTTATGGAGAAACACAGAAATGTGTTAAGAATCTAATGTTTCAAGAATCAAGTCATTTGAAGGTAGGATGACAAAGTTATGACTAAAAAGCCTGAGTGCGATTGCACTAGACACTCTCACGATCACACCAGTGTGGTGTTGTTCTTCCTTTAATCCGTAGCTTCTGTCGTGCTTGCACCTTGTTCTTCACGATCACACCCTATATATATTTATACATAACTTCCACTAGAAAGTTCGGATTAAGGTCATTCTTAGACCGTTTCAAAGAAGAATTCAAGACCTACAACTATCATGAAGAATTGAAAAGAGATTTTGCCTTTAAAAGGGTCAAAATCGCAATTTATTGTAGTTGTCTCGTGTATGTATATCCCATGCAGCATTGCTAACTTATAATGATCATATCTCTCAACTTCAATATCCAAAAATTTCATGTTTTATATCATTGGAAAGGTAGAAAGATAATCTACAACTTCCAAGAAGATAACATTGTCTAATTCAGCCTAAACCAATACCCTTTTCCCCCTAAAGTCATAATACACATTTTTACCCTTATGAAAACTTGAAAAATGCAATAAAATGACTTTGAGAATTACGAGCAAAGCACAATCATATTTCATAATCATCATAACAAAAGAACTTGTTCAACACTCAATCTCATTGCTAAAACAAAATAGTGTTTGGAACGTAGCTTTAGTTACATATCAACACTACATCATTAGCTTAATACAAACTACATAGGGATGCTCATGTTCAATATACTGCTAAAGTTACCTAAAAGTAATTTAACTAACTTAGTTACTAAATGTAGCTAACTCGGAGTTTCCAAATTCCTTGCAAGGAATAATGATCTTCTTGTTCTGCACCTGAGGAGAAAATAATGGGTTGAGCTACAAAGCTTAGTGGCTAATATATTTATAGCCATCGGTAACGAGCCACATAATCAAGCATATACACATACCTCTATATCTCAATTTATTCTAGCGGTTCAATCATTAGCCAATTTAGCTCAAAAACTTATAATTAAGGAAGTTAACGCATAACACATAACATGAACATTTAGCCATCAAACATAACACTCAAATGCACCATGTTTAAAAATTCAAAGATGCAATGCACAAACAAATGGCTCGAGAGTTGATGGATCCAAATGATGAAACCGAAGTTTACAGCATGAACAAAATGAGTCCATTCTTCGGACTCATATGCCACAAATGGGTAGCCAGAAGAAGGCTTAGTCAATGTGCATGTGACGAATGAAATGATTTCTCTCTTGCCCAAACACAAGAAAATTCTATACTCAATTCAATTCATAACATATATTCATTCTCAGGCATCTCATAGTTTTTCTTCTTTTTCGAATATACAAAATGTCATGGCATCTTCCAAGGCATGATATAATAATACATCATATTGCAATTTACAACATTCATAGCAATTCACAATTAGGCAATTAAGCATACACATATAGGAAAGAAATTTGCCCCTTTACACAATAACTATAAATACATTACCCACCTAATTTGCTTGAAATCCAAACTCAATTGTGCCTTTCTTCTTGCTCTTGGGTAAGATTTTCTTGGTTTCTAAAACAAAACAATTTCCCATTCAATCTAAATTCAAATGTAAATTCATAAACTTCAATAATCAAAAATACTGAAATTGAGGTTAAACTTAACCTACCCATAGTCTATCTAGGTTAGAATGACCAAAACCTAGTCCAAAGACCCACAAAAATAAAAAATGGGTTCTATTCTTTCTTCCAACACAAACCCACTCTCTCTCTAATCCCTTTTTCTAACCAAACAAGAAGAAAACTAATGTAGTTTATCTTGACAAGATGATTTCTTCTTCTTTCTTCCTCTCCCATTCTTTTTCTTTCTTCCTCTCCCACGATTTTTCTCTTCTTCTTCCCTAGCTTCCACGATTTTTCTTCTTCTTTTCTCTTCTCTCACGTTTTTCTTCTTTCTCTCCTCTCTTCCATGACATTTCTCTCTTCTCTATCCTTAATTCAAGACCATTATTATTCTTATGTTTCTAATTATACCCCTCATTTGTTTGGTTCTCTCAATTTTGCCCTTCATTTAATGTAATGTCCATTTTGCCCCTTCTTTTATCTCTGATGGCCATTACCCTAATTTAATTCTAACATTTCCATTCTAATTCTAATTTCTACTTATGCTCACTAAATTAATGAACTCAATTCTAAAATAAAGAAAATAAATCATAAATAATTAAATAAAAAATTCAGGCCCAACAACTCTCCTCCCCTTAAAGAATTTCGTCCTCGAAATTCTTACCTGAGTCATTGAAGAGGTGTTGATACTTCTCCTTCATTGCTTCCAAAGGCTCCTATGTTACCTCCTTTATTGCATGGTTCTTCCATAAGACTTTGATCAGCTTTACAGTCTTGTTTCTCAAGACCTTTTCCTTCGAATCTAAGATCTCCATTGGTTGTGCTTCATAAGTCAAATTCTCCCTTAATTGAACCTTTGAAGGTTGGACTATATGTGAAGGATCCAATCGGTATTTCCTGAATATTGATACATGAAAGACATTGTGAATCTTAAACAGTTCTAAAGGGCTAACTTGTAGGCTAAAGGCCCAATCTTCTCAATGATCTCATAAGGGCCTACATATCTTGGACTGAGCTTTCGCTTCTTACCCAATATCAAAATTCCTTTCCATGGAGAGGCTCTAAGAAACACTTTGTCTCCAACTTCAAATTCCATCTCCTTTCTATGCACATCTATATAGCTCTCCATTCTATCTTGAGCAGGTTTGAGTCTCTGCTTCACCAATTTAATCTTGTCAATTGTAACTTGTACCAACTCAAGCCCTAAAAGTCTCCTTTCACCTTCCTTATCCCAACAAATAGGAGTTCTGCCTCCTACCATACCAAGCTTCATAAGGTTCCATCTGAATTCCTGAGTAGTAGGAATTATCGTAAGCAAATTCAATTAAAGGCAGATGATCATCCCATGAGCCTTTGAAGTCCATAACACAAGCTCTTAACATTGCCTCCAATGTTCGTATTGTCCTCTCTGATTGACCATCGGTCTGTGGATGAAAAGCTGTGCTAAAATGTAACTTAATTCCCAAAGCCTCTTGTAAGCTTTCCCATAATCTGGAGGCGAATTTGAGATCTCTATCCGAGACTATAGAAGTTGGAATCCCATGAAGTATGATTATTTCATCTATGTATTTCTTGGCCAAAGCATTCAAAGAATCTATCTGTTTAATTGGCAATAAATGTGTTTACTTAGTTAGCCTTTCAACAATCACCTATATTGCGTCATGCTTCCTGCTAGTTCTTGGCAATCCCAACAAGAAATCCATCGTAATATTTTCCCACTTTCATTCTGGAATCGAAAAAGGTTTAAGCTTACTAATAGGCGTTTGATGTTCTTCTTTAACTTACTAACACACTAAGCATTTTCTAGCATACTCTATAACATCTTTCTTCATTCCTCTCCACCAAAAGTGCTCTTTCAAGTCTCTATACATTCTTGTACTCCCTGGGTGCTTGTATAGGGAGCATTGTGTGCCTCATCAAGAATTTCATCCTTCAATTCTAACCTTTCAATAATACATAGTCTCTTACCTACGACCATCAATCCATCTTCTCTTATCTCTATTTTAGAAGGTTTACCATTTTTAATCTCTTCTCTAAGCCTGCTCAAGTACTCATTCTGTTCCTGTAATTCCTTAATTTTCTCATTCAATGCTGGCCTTATTCTAAAATTAGCCAATATACAACCAGATTCAGCTTGCTTCAATGTCACTTTCAGTTTGGCTAACTCATTTAACAAAGGAAGATATATTGTCTCCACATGTTCCATAGTAGATTTTCTACTCAATGCATCCGCTACTACATTAACTTTCCTCGGGTGGTAATCTATCATCAAGTCGTAATCTTTCATTAGTTATAACCACCTTCTTTGTCCGAAATTCAAATCTTTTTGGCTTATCAAATACTTTAAGACTCTTGCGGTTTGTAAACACCTTGGTGATGACTCTATATAAGTAATGTCTTCATATATTCAATGCAAAAATTATGGCAGCTAACTCTAAGTCATGCGTAGGATAATTCATCTCATAAGGCTTTAATTGCCTAGAAGCTTAGGTAATCACTTTATCTTCTTGCATCAACACACATCCCAATCCCTTCCTTGAGCATCACGATATACTATATATCCATCATTATCAGAACGAAAAATCAAAATTGGTGTAGTTATGAGCCTATTCTTCAATTCTTCAAAACTGTTCTGGCACTCCTTTGTCCACACAAACTTCTAATTCTTCCTTGTCAATTTAGCAAGTGGGGTTGCTATTATAGAAAAGCCCTCTACAAATCTCTTGTAATACCCAACTAAACCAAAGAAACTCCTCACATTTGCTATATTCTTAGGTGCTTCCCATTTCACCACAGCTTCTATTTTCCTCAAATCTACATGCACTCCTTGTTTTGAAATAACATGTCCAAGAAACACTACTTCTCTTAGCCAAACTTCACATTTATCAAATTTGGCATACAACTCTTTCTTCCTCAATGTCTCTAAGGCAATCCTCAAATGTTGCTCCTTATCACTCTTAGAATAACCCAATATATCATCAATAAAGACAATGATAAATCAGTCTAAGAATGACTTGAAGACTCTATTCATTAAGTCTATGAAGGCTGCAGGTGCATTCCTTAATCCAAAAGGCATAATTAAGAACTCAAAATACCCATATCGTGTTTTAAAAGCAGTCTTTGACACATCGCACACCTTTATCCTCAACTGGTGGTAACCGGATCTCAAGTCTATCTTGGAGAAGACCCTTGCCCCTTTCAATTGATCAAACAAATCATCTATACATAGGAGCGCATATCTATTCTTGATAGTGATATGATTAAGCTTCTTATAGTCCACACACATTCTCAACGATCCATCTTTCTTCTTCAAAAAAAGAACTAGATCTCCCCAAGGTGAAGAGCTAGGCCTAATATACCCTTTCTTCAATAATTCTTCTAACTGTTCTTTAAGTTCCTTCAATTCTGCTAGAGCCATTCTATAAGGTGGAATTGATATTGGTGCAGTAACTAGAAGAAGCTCGATGGGAAACTCAATCTCCCTAGGTGGTGATAGTCCTGGTAATTCCTCAGGAAAGACATCTGAGAATTTCATGACCACTGGAATATCTTCTAACTTTCCTTCATCTACCTTCGTGTTGACCGCATACGCCGAGAATGCTTCCCATCCTTTCATCGTCATTTTCTCTACTGTTAGAGTCGAAACAATTCTAGGTGGATTTGCTTTTCTGTCCCCCATAAACACCACCTTTCTACCTTCGTCCAACTCAAACTCTACCATCTTCTGTTTGCAATCTAGATTGGCGTTATACTTCTCTAACGTATCTATGCCCAATATCAAATATAATCCCCTCATCCTCAATGGCATTAAATCCACTATTAATTGTTCCCCACCAATATCTATCTCACAATCTCTATAAACTTGACTAATAATAATATACTGTCCAATTAGAGTACCAACCATCAAAAGAAGTATCGAATGGGGCTCAAATTCCTACCATGCATAATTCTACTTGATGAAACAAAAGAATGGGTAGACATCGGATCAATTAAAACAATAACATCATCATCAAGTAATTTAACCGTACCAGTAACAACTTCCGGAGCAGTTTTTATGTCCTCCCTCGTCATTGTAAATACTCTAACTGGTGCTTGCCCCCTCTGTCTTCCTGGAGGATTCACTTTCTTTGCTGCCTCAAAACTTCCCACTTCAATTGCAGTCTTGTGTCCCCCAGTCTCAGCCCTCTTTGAAGCTTGCATCTGAGTTCCTTCTCTTCTTGTCTATTACACACACTCTTTAGCTATGTGCCTTTTTTCTTTACAGTTAAAACAAGCTTCTGTCAATCTGTAGCACTCCCCTTTATGGAATTTCTCACAATGATCACCTATCTGGACCTACTTACACCACTGCTCATCTCCTCAGGTTGTACAAGGAAAGTCCTGGCACTCCTCTCAGACATAGGAGCAGCACCTCCCCTCTTGAACTGATCTCTTCCTTTCCTTTTTCTGTTCAAAGCACTTTTTATGTTCTCCACATTCTCAACCCTCAATGCTACTTCAACTAGCTGTTGCAAATCATAGAAATTCTATGCCACCACTTTTTCCCTAATGGCTAAATGCAACCCCGATTCAAACCTATGGAACTTAGTCGCTTTACTCATTGTCATCTCAGTTGGATATCGAGACAGTTGGGTAAATCTGTGCTCATATTCGCTCACCGTCATCTCCCTCTGGGTAAGGCTCAAAAACTCTCTCTGCTTCTGCTGGATGTACACCTCAGAAAAATATTTCTTCTTATAAATAGTCAAAAAGTCCTTCCATGTCATCACTGGAGGCTTTATCTGACTCCCTAACACACTTTCCCGCCAGTGCAGGGCATCTCCCTATAACAAACTTACAGTATATTCAACCTTCTGATCATCCTTAAAATCCATCTGCTTCAATATTTGTTTCGTCTTCCTTATCTATGTCACTTTCCCATACTTTCTTAACTTATCATACTACTTTCACCTCTTAACTGGGGCCAAAGTAGAAATTTGCAATATCTGGCCCATAGCTTGGACAAAAGCCTAGGTAAAGACTTGGAACAGCTTAGGATCCAATGGAGTAGGCACTTACTCCTGTGAAAGTGGAGACTCCTACGTCTGTGATCGAGAGGGCCCACTATTGTGCCCTATAGAAGCCTCAACATTCCCTGGGGCTCTAAACTTGTTAGTATCCTGCTCTCTGGGTGGAGAATCAGATGCAATAGATCCTTACAAAACTCCTCATATTCTTCTATGAGGTGGCATCTTACTCCTTCAATTAAAACACTAACAATGAGCCTGCATTTCATTTTAATCTTATTTCCTACATGTATGTATGATATGCTTGTCACTCAAAGCAATCAATTAATTCAACAATGAAAACAATTTAACACATATCATAATAACTCGTATCATTATATATTCTAAGCCTAGGAATCTTAAGAAGCCTAAGCTCTAATACCATCAGATGTTGGACCCCATTTTCGGAGTTCAACTATCACTCTAATACTATAAGTGTTGGACACCCTGCCCTCGCAAGACTCGTGCCTGACATCCTAAGTGACATCTAGACACACGTCCAATAACAGGGGAGCCCACACCAGACAAACATCAGAATTTCAAAATGACTTCCTCAGAACAATTTTAGTTCCTTGTCTCTAGTTTATTTTACAACAAATCTCATTCGGAGCTCTATAGCTCAAGATATGATTAAAAAGCCAAAGTATGTTCATATCTTCCAACTCATTCCCTCACTTTCTTTCCATAAATATTTTTCAGATCAACTCCAAAGGCTACCAATTTGTATGGAGAGATAGAGGAATGTTTTAGGAATCCAAAGCTTTAAGAATCAAGTCATTTAGAGGTTTGATGACAAAGTTATGGTCAAAAATCCTGAGTGCAATCACACTAGACCTTTTCGCGATCGCACCATTGTGGTGTTGTTCTTCCTTCATTCTACAGCTTCTGTCGCGCTCGCACCTTGTTCCTCAAGATTGCACCCTATACATATTTATGCATAACATCCACTAGAGACGTTGGATTAAGGTCATTCTTAGACTGTTTCGAAGAATACTTCTAGATTTACAACTTTCATGAAGAACTCGAAAAGAGATTTTGCCTCCAAAAGAGTCAAAATTGTAATTTATTGTAGCTATCCCGTGTATGTACATCCCATACAACATTACTAACTTATAGTGATCATATCTCTCGACTTCGATATCTGAATTTTTATGCTTTATATCATTGGAAAGCTAGAAAAATAATCTACAACTTCTAAGAAGATAACTTTGTTTAATTTAGCCTAGATCAATACAATTCTTCCCCTGAAGTCAGAACACACATTTTATCCTTATGAAAACTTGAAAAATGAAATATACCAACTTTGAGAATCATAAGCAAAACATAATCATATTTCATAATCATCATAGCAAAAGAACTTCTTCAATAATCAATCTCATTGCTAAAACAAAATAGTGTTCGGAATGTAGCTTTAGTTACATATCAACACTACATCATTAGCTTAATACAAGGGATGCTCATGTTCATTATGTTGCTAAAGCTACCCAAAAGTAATTGAACTAACTTAGTTACTAAATATAGCTAACTTGGAGTTTCCAAATTCCTTGCACGGATCAACGATCTTCTCGTTCTGCACCTGAGGAGAAAATAATGGGCTGAGCTACAAAGCTCAGTGGCTAATATATTTATAGCCATCGGTAATGAGCCACATAATAAAGCATATATACATACCTTTATATCACAATTTATTCTAGCAGTTCAATCATTAGCCAATTTAGCTCAAAAACTCATAATTAAGGAAGTTAACGCATAAAACATAACGTGAACATTTAGCCATCAAACATAACACTTAAATCCACCATGTTTGACAATTCAAAGATGCAATGCACAAACAAATGGCTAGAGAGTTGATGGATCCAAATGATGAAACCGAAGTTTACAGCATGAACAAAATGAGTCCATTCTTCGAATCTCATATGTCACAAGCGAGCAGTCAGGAGAAGGCTTAGTCAACGTGCACGTCACAAACAAAATGGTTTCTCTTTTGCCCAAACACAAGCAAATTCTATGCTCAATTTAATTCCCACATATATTCATTCTCATGCATCTCATGCTTTTTCGAATATACAAAATGTCATGGCATCTTCCAAGGCATGATATAATAATACATCATACTGCAATTTCCAACATTCACAGAAATTCACAATTAAGAAATTAAGCATACACATATAGGCAAGAAATTTGCTCCTTTACACAATAACTATAAATATATTACCCACCTAATTCGCTTAAAATCCAAACTCAATTGTGCCTTTCCTCTTGCTCTTAGGTAAGATTTTCTTGGTTTCCTAAAACAAATCAATTTCCCATTCAATCCAAATTCAAATTTAAATTCACAAACTTCAATAATAAAAAATGCTAAAATTGAGGTTAAACTTAACCTACCCGTAGTCTATCTAGGATGGAAAGACCAAAACCTAGTCCAAAGACCCACAAAAATCGAAAGTGGGTTCCCTTCGCTCTTCCAGCATAAACCCACTCTCACTCTAATCCCTTTTTCTAACCAAACAAGAAGAAAACTAATGCAGTTTACCTTAACAAGATGATTTCCTCTTCTTTTTCTTCTTCTTTCTTCCTCTCCCACGATTTTTCCTTTTCTTTTCTCTTCTCTCAAGTTTTTCTTCTTTCTCTCCTCTCTTCCATGACATTTCTCTCTTCTCTCTTCTTAATTCAAGATAATTCTTATTCTTATCTTTCCAATTATACCCCTCATTTGTTTGGTTCTCTAAATTTTGCCCTTCAATTACTGTAATGTCCATTTTGCCCCTTCTTTTGTCTCTTATGGCCATTACCCTAATTTAATTCTAACATTTCCATTATAATTCTAATTTCTACTTATGCTCACTAAATGAATGGACTCAATTCTAAAATAAATCATAAATAACTAAATAAAAAATTCAGGGCCGAATAACTCTATTTTTAGTCTAATCATATTAGTTCTCTGTTATTAGCTATCGATTCAATTATTGACATCTTTAAACTATTTATAAAATGTCATTCTATCTTGACCAAGGATTTCCTGAATCAACATTAATTGAAAATAACGAAACATTCTTCGTAATTATTCTAGAGTGATGGATCATATCTTGATCACACAACTACCTCCATATAATTCATGCTACATCCAATAACTACCGATTAAACGAACCATAATTAAATAGGTCATAAGTAGTATCAAAATATAACAATTCCTATAAAAGATAACTTTGGTTATCTCAAGTCAAATGAACACTTATACAATCATCACATGAGAATTCTATAGATTTCTCATATCGGGTCTGTTCAGTGAACTTATTCTCTAAAAGCACCCATACGTTTGTTTAAGTTTCTCTATACTTAAGCCTATGAGATCGATTACTTCTTTCATAAGGAAAAACATGACATATGCTAGTATTTTTACGTTTTATTAATATCCATATTTAATAGAACAATTTAGAGATAATATATAAATACGATATGAATCTCATAATTATAATCTCATTATAATTTTATTTACATTGTATAATTATCTCGCGGACTTTGTCCTATACATCTAAACATGTATAGGATAAATAATGTCTTTAAATAATTGTAACTAAACTACAACCAAACTGATCGACTGTAGTGTAAGCTTTTTCGGTTCTTAATAATCAAACATCAAAGTCATAAATCATACATATATCATTTGTGCCCATTCAAATCTTGAATATAATAATAACCACATCGATGAAGGAAATAAATCACTTACCTTGAGTGGAATTTTTCATAATGTAGAGAAGAAAACTGTTACCGATTACGAACTAGTTTCTCTCTCTTAACCCTCTTTCTGTACGATAGCTTGATAGATACCTCAATACACAAAATACCGACTCTTTTTGTATTTGTGTTTTATATGTACTTGATTAGGGTAGAGAAAGGACTAGCTTATATACAGTTATTTATTGACGTTAAATCTTGTACGTCCATTAAGTAAAAAATTAACGGTTAAGATTTAATGTACTATTAAACTACAAAAACCCTAAACCAAGTTTAATATGATCTTATATTAGGCCATATTTCTTATATGCTCCCCCTTAGCCTTTCATCATTACATTTAATAGTATAACATAAGGCTAGCAAGAATTAAATCTTATAAATCGTTAACATCATAAGCACCTCAACACAACAAATCACATAATGTGGGTTATGGCAATCATACACAGTATAGTTGTATACTCCCTTCCACATACCACTACGTTAATAACTTATTATGTTTAGGTTCATAAGTTGTATATAAACAACATACAGTCCACATACTTGTTATGGAAATACATAAAAATTTCTTATTCAAACAATCATGTATAGATAAACATAATGAATAAGAAATATAAAATTCAGAAACATATAATTGTTGAGCTCAAGAATGCTAAACATCATCATCAAACATTATATCATCAATACTACTAAGACCCATCCTAAGCACATGTTTCTTAAATGTCTTTGGTTGTAAATTTTTAGTTAGGGGATCTATTATCATAAAATCCATCCTAATATGTTCTATATGCACTCTATATTTCTGAATCTCTTCTTTAACAACAAAATACTTTAATTCCATATGTTTTGCGACTCTGGAGTATTTGTCGTTTTTGGAGAAGAAAACTACTGCAGAATTATCACAATAAATTTTCAGCGGCTTTCTTACTGTATTGACAACCCCAAGCCCTGAAATAAAGTTCCCCAACCATAATGCATGAATTGTAGCCTCATAACAAGCTACGAATCCTACTTCTATAGTGGATGAAGTAATGACAGACTGTTTGACACTTTTCTATGAGATTGCTCCTTCAGCTAATTTGAACAAATAGCCAAATGTTGACTTCTAACTATCAACACACCCAGCAAAATCTAAATTTGAATATCCAATCACTTCTAAATGATTAGACTTTTTATAAGTGAGCATGTAACCCTTTGTTCCTTGAAGATATCTCATCACTTTCTTTGCAGCCTTCCAATGATCAATACCAGGATTACTTTGACATCTACCGAGCATCTGTTGGATCGAAAACAAAAACATACTAGATTTGGCAAAATGGTAGATTTTAAAAACTTTTTTCGAAATAAGAATACAGCGGAATCTTGATAACCAAATCATCATGTTTAATCCATATATGATACGGTATTAAAAAATAAATAACATAAGAACAAGATGAAAATTTTACTGACTCCTTTGCTACAAGTTTGACACCTTGCTATTGTATCCACTCCTTATTATTGTATCCTCTCCTTGCTATTGTGTTCTCAACCAATCTGATCTACCACTTTTTCTCTTTGGACAACTTTGTTAATAAGATCCTTTGGTAGGAAAGAAGAAGAAATATTGTAAAGGTTTTTTCCTTTATGATCAACTAGTTGAAAGAACCAAAATGAGACACTCTCATTCCTAATTTCAGTTAGCTCTTGAAAGAAAGGAGAGGGGAGTCATAAAAACCAACCAATACACCGCGTCTTTCTTCAAATCAAAATGAAAGAGAGGGCAATAAATTAGACATTCTTATTTGTTTAATATGGCTAGATGAAAAGACAAAAAAACAAAACAAAACAAGACACTCTCATTTTTAGTTATATGATGAATGAAGGGAGAGAGATCAACAAATGCACTACTTCCTTCTTTTAATCAAAATGAAAGAGAGGCCAATATATGAGACATTCTCATTTTCGGTTATATAATGAAAGAAGAGAGAGAGAGCAACAAATGATAAGACTATTAAACCATTTAATGAGGACACCATTAAACCATTTAATGATGATGAAGCATGATAAAAAAAAACACCTTATATTTATCAATGCATGGTCAAATGTGCACCTGTCCATTTAGCTATATAAAACCAAAAATTTACATCATTGTAAATTTCGATTTTGGCCTCCTTTTTGTCTTTACAAATATTATTTCAATTTAATTAATCTAATTAACCAAATCAAACCAAAATCTAGCCCAATATTAAATGTTCATTTTGGGCTTCAAATTAACAATTAATTAGTGTAAGACCAACATTTAATCATAGGCTTAAAACTCAATTTAATTAACTCTTAATTAAATTGTTCCGGTCTTATTATTTTGAATCTAATTCGGTCCTTTCCTTTGTTTATTTTCTTTCTGGTAACCTCTATTTATTTTTCTTACTTTGCTTGATAACCTTTTCTAAAAGCCAAGAGGGAATCTAATTGGACTTATATAATTCAAGCTCCAATAAGCCTGGAATTAATTTAATCTCATTAGAATTAATTCCAAC
>JAOQMP010000002.1:14999578-15018780 GCA_027563575.1 Erythroxylum pedicellare
GTCCAGGAGTACAAAGGTCTAAGTGTGGGGAAATTTGATTGAACCTCAGTTTTCTATATTATTTAGTGACATTTGCATGGTTTTCATTATACTTTTCTAATCCTTTTGTTATATATTGTGCTTAATTTGATTTAAAAGTGCTTGTTTTGAATTAATATAATTTGAGGATCAAATTGTCATAATTAGTAAATAATTGCAATCACTTGATTTATATGACAATTGATATTACAAATTACTATTTTCATTGCAGGAACCTTAAGACGTATAGCCAAAAGTGGAACAAAGAAATTGAAGTCACAAGATCAAGCAAGGACATTTCGAGCAAAGTTCATCACGATAAAGTCAGTGTTTCACCGCAGCGAAACCAGTAAAGATCGACTAGACGAAGTTTGTGTTTCACCGCGGCGAACCTTCGAATCATCGTAAACCCAAACCATTTCTGAAAATTTCACTTACTGTATAACTTGATCCGATAACCCATTTTTTGAAAAGAAAACCTATTTTGGGATAAGTTACAAAACAATATAGCTAACACATGATCATCATTCCACTACCTTAACACCCACTATTCCCTCAGAGACTTGTCTCATTTTTTTCTCTTCCATTTTTCACCGCCAACTTCCACCATAGGTAGCTCGGGTTCATTCCTAGTTGTGAGGCTTCCGGTTGCAATGCATGGCTAGGTGATCTCCTTTCCCTTGAAGATGTAACGATTGCTGGAGTTTAATGTTCTTAAAAGGGGAGTAGCTTAATCCATAGTTTAACTATGATTTATGAATGCCTAAGTCTAGGAATTGTAACTTGTAGTTAAGCTACTTGATTATGGTTTAATCAAATGTTAGATTATGTTTAGTCAGATCGGTTGATATAGAACTTTGAGTTTGAATATATGAAGTCTCATATATGTCATTTGTGATCTTCTTAATTCCCTTTTATCTTGCATGGTTGTGTTTGATATTCAGTTGATTAAGATTTCATTTGACCTATTGCATTGGGTGATCCTACTACACACACTAAGCCGTACTTAACAAGATCTTAAGAAATAAAGTCCCATTAATTAAGATCTTAGACATAGAGAGTACTTTAAGGTTGATCATTTTGAAGTTTAGTGATCTCTCCTCCATAGAAAAATCAACTTCGGATTAGGATGGCCAAAGCTTATTTTTAAGAGGATTCTATCACTTTTGATCACTTGTTTTAATCTTTCCATTTTTTATTCCCAAAAATCCAAAAATACATTTTACAAACTTTTTACAATTCAATTTAGTTCGGTTAGTGTTTTCAAAGATCAAAAACCTCCTTTTCCCAATTAGCTTGCATAGCATGACATATAGGTTAACTTAGGTCCATTCATTTTAGGTTTCGATTAAGTGAAACAACCCGAGGTTGCACTCGATATTGGAATCCTTAGATTATTTTTTATTTGACCTCCAAGGATATGAACAAGGTCTGAATCACTCTTCTTAATTAAACATGAACTAAGGGAAAATCGGGGTTTAAAGAGATTATTTTTAACCTACAATTAATAGTTGCTAGGAGAGTTATGAGAATAATAATTCAATGAGGTATGTTTAATCGCGTGTAAGCCGAGATTAAACCGATGATCGGGTCTTTAATGTATTCATCACTTTTCATCATCTTTGAATGTTTTCTTTAATTTGCTTTTATTAGTTTAGTTTCATTTTATTTTCTTATTTGAAATCAAACCAAACCCCTTAATAATCTAACCACTAATTATTTTCTTTCAAAATCTTCACACACTTTCTGTGGGATCGACATAGACTTACGACTAGCTATAGTTTTAGGTCTAGTTATTTTGTGTAATGTTATGAGCGTTACCAACAATAACAATCAAATTTACAATGAAACATTTTGATTAATAAGGGAATTGATCTTTGTACTTATTAATTTTGCAATGACTAGCTTAATAAAAAAATTCATTTTTTTATTAAGCTAGTCATTGCAAAATTAATAAGTACAATGATCAATTCCCTCCCCCATACTTAAAATGTACATTGTTCTTATGTAAGAATAATCGATACTCCCTGAAATCATCAACCTTATCCAATGCTATCAATATCTATTTAATACCAATAAAATATGATCTTCACTATTGCACTTTGGGTTAACATTGCCTCTATAGCCTATAAAACTACATTAGGTTTCATGTCAAGTAGAATAATCAAGATTTAATCATAAAAGAATATCGCAATAAACTTGAAACCATGAGTTTGAAACTAATTAGAAAATTAAACCTATTGTTAAAGATCCCAAAAACTACTATTAAAGATCTCAAAAGCTACTGAATTAAAAAAAATTAAAGATTGGCTTGTCTCCCAACAAGCGCTTCTTTATGAGAATTCTTACTCAAGCCTTTTGCTCAACCTAGATCCATAATCAATGAGTTGCTTCCACTTTTATTAGGAATCTAAGGCTCATTAGCTTCCTCATATTCCATATTTTAAATTAATTTTAACTCCTAACTTTTAATTCATAATTTATTAATAACACAAGCAATAATGAAACTCATTAGATCTTTAATCTTGTAAGACATTAAATTAATTTTAGCTCTTAAGTCTTCTAATTGATAAGTTATTAATAGTATAAGAAATAATGAAACTCATTGGATCTTTAATCTTCTAAGGTATAAATTAATTTTAGCTCTTAAGTCTACTAATGCCCTTTTAATTGATAAGTTATTAATAGTACAAGAACTAATGAAACTCATTGGATCTTTAATCTTCTAAGGTAGCTTGTTTTATAAGATGGAGGAGCAATCTTCACTTAGGTTCATAATGAAAAATCCTCGATGACTTCCTTCTTTAGCTCCTCATCCTTTTCTTTCTCTTCCTCCTCTTCCTTCTTTATAGAACAACATTCTCCTTCCTTTTGATCTTTATTCTTTAACTTGTGGCTCTTTTCCACTCCTCAGTATTCATTTGCTTCTTTAGATTTGGTTCAGTGTTACTAAGCAACTTACCTAGCTTCCTTTCAAAGGAAAGCTTAGCAAGTTATCCAATATGAATTTCCAAGTTTTAGATAGAGGCTTATTAATTTTAAAAGTGAGCCTTAGATGCAGTAATAAATTTTTTCATAAACTCTTCAAAGCTTGGCTTTCCTTATTGCTATTGTTTTTTTTGAAATATGAGTAAAGCTTGATTGTTCCATAAAATATTAGAATGGTTTCTCCACCTCATCTTATAAGTGTTATTATAAAAGTTATATTAATGTTAGTTTCCTATAAAATCAACTTATATAGTCTGACGACCTACATTTTAAGTGGTTTGAAATTCATGATTGGAGTGTCCCCCACTATAAATTTCACATATTGTCACTTATGTTAGTTGAGCTGCCATTCATATACTACCATTCTTTATGCTCAAGGCTTCTAACTCCACCTTTAATGTTGTTTCCACCTTAATATAGTAAAGTAAGGATCGTTCTCATAAGGAATTCTAGTTTATCAACCATTACATAAGAAATATTTAACAAAATAGGTGTTGCGATGGTATGAAATTTTCTAATAAAGAATATAAATTAAATAATAAAAGCAATCAAGAGGAGAATTAATAGTGAAACTCATTTCCTCTATTAGAACTATGATTGATTATTGATACAAAAATATTATTTCATTAATCACATATTCGAAGCAGCATTAAATATATATCTTTCCTTATGATTAGTTAATCAAAAACATGTAATTCAATTAACCCTAATGTTTAACAACCTTAAAAACAATCCAAAACTTCTCTAAGAAAAGAATGATCATCGAAACAAGATAACACAACATTTGTAGTTGCATTTAATCTAGTTAAATGCTCTTCCCAAAATTTAACAATTTTTTATACAAAAAATTAACAACTACTAATCGCTACAAATATTAAAGGAATTGAAATTTCACATAATTAATATTTAATTTAGTTGTTCATTATTTCAATTAATAACTAATAATTTGCATTAGAAATTGATCAAAATAATCATAAAAATAAAAGCACAAAAGAAAATTTCAGTACAAGAATAGATAAAACACTTTTAATATAACTCAATTATCTCCTAATCTATAAAGTTTCAAGGGCTTTAACTCCCTTCAAGTAAGATAAATAAAGTTAGCCAATAACGGCCTAGCTACTACTAATATATAATAAAGAGAAACTATATTAACATTTACTGAAGAGAAGAAAGGAGAGTTTTGTGAGAGACTGAAAATAGAGATGGAAAACTAGGGATGCCTTTCCTTCTTCATTTAGGTCATATTTATAGCCACATTACGCCCACATTATTAATGTTGGGGTCTTCTTCTTGTAATTATTTGACCTTAAAAGTTCAAATTTCACTAATTGTCATCTAGACTTGATCAAGATAAGGTCTAAATATGTTTTAATTGCATTTTCAAAATCTAAAAGTTGGGATTTCTATTGAACGTGCCCACACCTAATCATCAGAAACGCTATTTTCAATTCTATCACTCTAACTACACCTTATTTTCTATCCTTTTTTTTAGCTTTAGATCTGCGAAAATCATTTTAAAACAATAGATAAGTAAATAGTTAAAATAGAATCAACAATCACACATAACATAAGGAAATTCAGGTTCAAAATGATTATTTTTAATGGTTTTGTCAAATTCTCCTATCCTTATCTTTTTCTCGTCTTAAAGTAAATCATGTTTAAAACAAAATTGTACCACAAACATGGTTTCATCAATCCAATTATCATAAAATTGAAGAGTACATATACTTTAAAATTAAATCCATTTAAGATTTAAGTAACAAAACACATCTAATTACACTTCACAAGAAAATATACATAAAGATTAACTAAGAAAATCTCATTCTAAATCATGTATGAAGTTTTAGTTATTTTCCTCACAATTATCACTCATTCCACTCATGTATTTAATGGTTCGATGTTTCTCTCAAAATCCTTTAATGCAAATATTTTACCATATGCTTACTTTTACTTCAAATCTCCACCACTTAAAGTATGCACATGTATAAGGCAAAAAGACTTTATTTTAGGTTGTAATGGGTTATGGTTAAAGGTAAGGATTAAAGGTAAAAAAAAGGTCAAAACCATTAATATCAATAAGGCATCTAAACATACATAGGGAATAAACTTATAAATTATAACTATAATGTTCAACTCACTTCGAAATGCTTAATTACTTCATATGAAGATAAATGGATTGCATATTAAGTTTTCTTATTACTACCATTCTTACTTTTCATTTTTTAAAATTTTTATGAGAATATATATGAATTAAAAAATAATTTGAACCATAAAATAACATAATAGTGACAATATAAGATTTACATTTCATACTCCTAAAAGATACTCATTTTATTCCTATATTCACATTCTTTCAAAAAAAATGAAAGAGATTTTTATCCAAATGCCAATGCTCTATTAACATTTATGGTTGGGTAAAGGTGTTTAAGTAAAGAATTGGCTTATAACATGGTTATAACATAAAAGAAAAAGGTTATACCTCAGAGGGGCTAATTAGGGATATTGAATTGGGTGGCTTTTGTAAGCTTAAACAATAACAAAAATAATCCAGTAAAAATTTCGCTAATACATAGGTTCTAGAGGCCCAATAATATGTAGCCTTACTCCTAACTAGCGGAAATGTTATTTCTATAGGTGGCTTTTTAAGCTTAAGGATGTAAAACATTGAAGGACTTTTTCATTATTATGCATGCATATATCGATGTGGTCTTGAAATGGTTCCAAGCAAGTTCTAAAGAAATATTCACTTAGAAGACAACACACTTTAAAGGAGAAACATATTAATATGAACATTTAAATCTTTTATGGCTCAAAATCTCACAAGTTGCTTAAAATCACCTCAACTTTGCGCAGTGCCCTATCATTTGATCATCAAAGTTTATAAAAGTGCATAATCGTAGCTAGTTTAACCACTCAACATGTTGCTACTCTTATTATTAAGAGACTGTATCCTTTAATATACATATAATCTAATATTTATTCAAAACGAATTTAATGAAACCATATGATAGACTAGATCAAAACTAACCAGCTAACTATTAAGATAAATTAAAGTAAAATCCCATAATTAGATAGTAAACATAATAAAATAAGTAAAACACACTTTTATGCAAAATGAAACAGAACTAACCTAAACTAAAACCTTCCTCACACTTGAACCAAACATTGTCCTCAATGTTTCAAGCAAAGGATAAAAAGAGATAAGTAAAAGGACTTCCCCTAAATATGGGCACTCATAGAGAAGGGATGTAAGGAGGTGTGAATTATCAATTTCAAGGTTTCAATAAATTTTTTGAGGACAAATTTTGATTGGATTTCAAATTTTCTCCAATAATTATCACCTTTATAATATTTGATAATGTAAATAGGAGCTAGTCTTTTATAGTTTCAGCTCCAAATATGCTTTAAAGAGCAATTAGTGTGTTTGGACTTATTAATAGGGCAATGGTAGTTGATCCTCCAATAAGATAAGTTGGTCCTTCTTTCTACAGAATGTTGTCATTTGGAGTTAGAATGGCACTCCTAGAACTAGGGATTGCAAATGAAAGGCATCGCACTAGGTGATGTGGGGAGTGTTAAAGATGCCAAAGTTAAATGTTGGCGTCGGCAGTGATGGTGGCAATATAAGGTTTGGTTACTTAGGAATCAAAAGAAGAATTATACTAATAAGGTAAAAACGTTAAGGCAGTGAGGATTGAAGATGGATAGCTAAAAGGCCAAACTTGATCATAACAAAAGAAATTTGATAAAAAAATCTATAAATAAATAAATATAAACTCTCAATTAATGTCAACTAAATCAAGAAAATGAGTGCCAGCAAAGACCTTCAAATACAATAACAATGGAAATTAAAAACTACTAATAAAATAGGAATGTGTAAAGTAAATAAAATCCTGAAAGCTAAAGTTACCCTCTATATGTTCGACTTGCACACCTTTATAAAAAGGCTTAAGTTTATGGCCATTAACTTCAAACACTTAAGACATTGTCAAACTTTGAATTTCGATTGCACTATGCCAAAACACATTAGAAATAATAAAAGGTCTTATCTAACAAGATCGTAACTTACTTGGAAAAAGCTAAAGTTTTAGATCATAAAGGAGAACTTTTCTTGATAAAGAATTATTTCCTAAAAATTATTTTATCATGGAGAGCTTTTGTTTTCTCCTTATAAATTTTGGAGCTTTCATAAGCATTATTGTGAATCTCTTCTAATTCTTACAACTATAGTTTCCCATATACACGACTTTTAACCAAACTAATATTACACTATTTGATAGCCTAATATGCCTTATGTTCTAATTTAACAAGAAGATATGGCTTGCTAAATACTGAACTATATAGAAACATACTTATTGGTGGTTTAGAAGTTGTTCTATATATTCATAATGCATCATCCAACTATAGAATCTTATCTTTTCTACTTAGACTTACCATCTTCTCAATGATTAAGTTGGTTTCCAATTAGAAACTTTAGCTTGTCTATTAGTTGGTGGATGGTATGATGTAGTGATTTTGTATGTAGTACCATTTTTCTTTAACAATACTTCCATAGTTTAGTCATAATCACTAATTAAGGCTCTTAGAGTACCAAAACTATTGAACATGTTAGATTTAAAGAAACCTGTAACAACATTAAAATTGTCAATTTAGGTGCTTTTAACCACTTAAAATATAGTAACAACTAATAAAATGTAAATGTACTTAAATGAAGCAGGAAATGGTACCATAAAATCAATCCTTAATACATCAAAAAGTTCACAAGCTAAAATTACAATTTAGGGCATCCCATTTTGTCGTAAACTATTACCTATTTTTTATAACATTCATAAGACCTGTAAAAGGAATATGCATCTCAAAATAAGTAAGGCCAAAAGAAACCACAATATAATACTTAGCTAATCCGTGCAATATTTCCAAAGATATGGATCATCCTATATGTAACATTTCACATCACTTTTGAGTGTATCTCTTTAAGATTTATAAAAACCAACAAGCAGTTTGTAGCCAAATAATTATGCCTACACACCGTAGAATTTTTAGGCTCATAGTATACAGTTGTTCATGAGGAAATTATTCTCGAAATTTGTTTTCTCTCCCTAAATGAACTAGACAACTTAAATGATCAAGTACTTTATTTTCTACTCCACTCTTTTCTTTGATCTCCAAATCAAATTCACTCAACAAAAGGATTTGATTTGGATATTTGAAACAAATAATGAAATTGGTATGAACCAAGGATTTGATTTGTTAAGCAAACCAAGTTTAACAATTTTGAGGATTGAAGTAATGGCTAAAAGTGCATTTTAAACCTCAACATTTATAAGAGAATATAAAACAAGCCTTAATATTTTGAAGTGTTGAAATTAAACTTCAATGTTTTAAAAATGATCAAAGTAGACTCTAAGTAAAAGAAAATTTTAATAGGATTAGCTCTTCTTCTGTTAAGTGTATGTCAATATTAACTTGACATTATTTTTTAGTTTTAGCAAAAAGGCCTTACTACCACGTGATAACTAGAACTCATAGTCTAAAATATATAGAAGTGGGTTCCACTGTATTGTGACTTTAGGTGTTAGGGTTGAGTCCCGTTACCAATCTCGATGTGACCACTCAGGGTGATCGGGTGAGAATCATGCGAAAGGTGAAAGCATTCAATTGTAAGAAATTCAATAGCAACAATTTGGCAAGTTCATTGCAGCAAAGTACAATTCGTCGCAGCGAAGATATGGGAATATTTTCATGAACCTTTTAAGAGAAGTTCGTCGTGGTCAACTTTTGACTTCATCGCGATGAAATCTCATGGTCGAGTGAAATAACCCTTCGGGACAAATATGTCGCGACGAAATTCAGGCTTCGTCGTGGTGAAGTTACCAAAATCATGCATAAATACCCCTCGGGAAAAGGCCAAGATTTGGCTTTGCCACAACGAAACCTTCAGTTCTAAAACCCAACATTCAACACGAAATTCCACACACATACACATACCATTTCCACAACCATCACAACTCAACCACAAGATAAACATAAACATACAAAAAGGAACTTCTTCAAGTCTCATTCTCATTACTAGAACAAAATAGAGCTTGAACACATCAGTTACATATCAATAAATACATCATTAACTTAATACCATAAATACAATTGGATGCTCATGTTTGATATGCTGCTAAAGCTACCCAAAAGTAATTGAACTAACTTAACTACTAAATGTAGCTATCTCGGAGTTTCCAAATGCCTTGCAAGGATCAACGATCTTCTCGTTCTGCACTTGAGGAGAGGAAAATAATGGGTTAAACTATAAAGATCAATGATAATATATTTATAGCCATCGATAATAAGCCACATAATCAAGCATATATATACATATAAATTTATGCATCTATATCTCATCTTATTCTAACAAGTCAATCACCCACATTTCTAACTCAAAAACTCATAATTAAGGAAGTTAAAGCATAACACATAACGTGTACATTTAACCATCAAACATACCACTCAAATGCATCATACTTGACAAATCAAAGATGAAATGCACAAACAAATGGTTTGAGAGTTCCATGGATCGAAATGGCAAAACCGAAGTTTACACCATGAACAAAATGAGTTCATTCTTAGGATCTTATATGCCATAAGTGGGCATCCGGGATAAGGCTTTAGGTCAATGTGCACGTGACTAACGAAATGGTTTCTCTCTTTCCCAAACACAAGTAAATATTCATGCTCAATTCAATTCATCACATATTTACATTTTCATGCTTTTCAAGTTATTTCCTCTTTTGCTTATACAAAATGTCATAACATCACTTATGACATAACATGGTAACAATCATAATGCATTTTTTTAAACAATCACAAAATTTTACACACATACGAGTAAGCAATTTGCTCATCTCACAACAACTATAAACATATTACCCACTTAATTTCACTTGAAAATCCAAACTCAATTGTGTCTTTCCACTTACTCTTGGGTAAGGTTTTCTTGGTTTCCTAAACAAAACCAAATTCCTTCAACACAACATTCAAATGTAAATTCATAAAACTCCAAAAATCAAAAATGTTAAAATTAAGCTCTAACTTAACCTACTTATAGTTCATCTAGGTTAGAAAAACCAAAACCTAGTTTAGAAATCCATAAAAAATCAACATGGTTTCTCTTCTTTCTTCCAACACAAGCCCATTTCTTTACTTCTTTCTCTACCTAAGCAAGAAGAAAAGATAAACTTACCTTACACAAGTTGATTATTCCTCTTTTCTAGCTTCCCCACATTTTTCTTTTCTTCCTTCCCTAGCTCCCCGATTTTCTTCCCGTCCTTCTTTCTCTCCTACATTTTTCTCTTCTCTTCTTTCTCTCTTTCAAGATTCTTCCCTTCTTTCTCTTATTCAAGACAACAATTTGTCTTGATGTTCCAAAAATACCCCTTCTATTTGTTTGTCCTTCCAATTTTACCCTTCTTTCATTTAATCTAAAGACTATTTACTCCTTAGGCTATTTAAATATAATACCTTAACTTAATTCTAACATTTCCAATCTAAATTCTTATTTCTACTTATGCTCACTAAATCAATGGACTCAATTCTAAAAATAAATAAACAATTAAATAAATAAATCATAAATATTTAAAAAATTTCGAGGTCCAACAACTCTCCTCCCCTTAAAGAATTTCGACCTCGAAATCCTTACCTGAGTCTACTATGAGGTGTGGGTACTTATCCTTCATTGCTTCTAAAGGCTCCCATGTTGCCTCCTCTTTTGCATGGTTCTTTCATAAGACTTTAACCAGCTTCACTGTCTTGTTTCTCAAGACCTTTTCCTTCGAATATAAGATCTCCACTAACTGTTCCTCATATGTCAAACCCTCGCTTAATTGAACCTCTAAAGGTTGAATTATGTGTGAAGGATCCGATCGGCATTTCCTCAATATTGATACATGAAAGACATTGTGAATCTTTAATAATTCAAGTGGCAAAGCTAACTTGTAGGCTAAAGGCCTAATCTTCCCAATGATCTCATAAGGGCCTATGTATCTTGGACTAAGCTTATCTTTCTTACCAAATCTTAAAACCCCTTTCCATGGTGAGGCTCTAAAAAATACTTTGTCTCTAACTTCAAATTCCATCTCTCTTTTATACACATCAGTATAGCTTTTCATTCTATCTTGAGTAGCTTTGAGTCTCTATTTCACTAATTTAATCTTGTCAACTATAACTTGTACTAACTCAAGTCCTAAAAGTCTCCTTTCACCTTCCTCATCTTAACAAAAAGGAGTTCTGCACCTCCTACCATACAAAGCTTCATAAGGAGTTATAGGAATTATTGTAAGTGAACTTAATTAAAGGCAGATGATCATCCCAAGAGCCTTTGAAATCTATAACATAAGCTCTTAACATTGCCTCCAAATTCCATATTGTCCTCTTTGTTTGGCCATCAATTTATGGATGGAAAGATGTGCTAAAATGCAACTTGGTTCCCAAAGTCTCTTGTAAGCTTTCCCAGAATCTGGAGGTGAACTTAGGATCTCTATCTGATACTATAGAGCTCGGAATCCTATGAAGTGTGATTATTTCATCTATATATTTCTTTGCCAAAGCATTCAAAGAATCTACTTGTCTAATAGGCAGGAAATATGTTGACTTGGTTAGCCTATCAAAAATAACTCATATTGCATCATGATTCCTGGTAGTTCTTTGTAATTCCATCAAGAAATCCATCGTAATCTTCTCCCACTTCTATTCAGGAATTTACAAAGGTTTAAGCTTACCAATAGGTGTTTGATGTTCTACTTTAACTTGCTGACACACTAAGCATTTTCTAGCATACTTTTTAACATCTTTCTTCATTCCTCTCCACCAAAAGTGCTCTTTCAAATCTCTATACATTCTTGTACTCCCCGGGTGCATTGCATAGGGAGCATTATGTGCCTCATTAAGAATTTCATCCTTCAATTCTAACGTATTGAGAATACATAGTCTATTACCTAATACCATCAATCCATCTTCTCTTATCTCTATTTCATAAGGTTTATCATTTTTAATCTCTTCTTTGAGCTTGCTCAAGTAATCATCTAGATCCTGCAATTCCTTATTCTTCTCATTCAACACAGGCCTTACTCTAAAATTAGTCAATACACAACCAGATTCGATTGGCCTCAATGTCACCTTAAGTTTGGCAAATTCCTTCAACAAAGGAAGATACATTGTCTCCATATGTGCCATAGTAGACTTTTTAATCGGTGCATCCGCTACTATATTGGCTTTTCCTGGGTGGTAATCTATCATTAAATCATAATCTTTCAATAGTTCTAACCACCTTCTTTGCCTTAAATTTATCTCTTTTTGGCTCATCAGATACTTAAGACCCTTATGGTCCGTAGATACCCTGGTGGTGACTCCATACAAGTAATGTCTACAAATTTTCAAGGCAAAAATTATTGTAGCTAACTCTAAGTCATGTGTAGGATAATTCATCTCATAAGGTTTTAATTGTCTAGAAGCATAGGCAATCACTTTATCTCCTTGCATCAACACATACCCTAATCCCTTCCTTGATGCATCATTATACACTATATATCCATCACTACTAGAAGGCAAGGTCAAAATTGGTGCAGTTGTGAGTTTATTCTTCAATTCCTCAAAGCTTTTCTAGCATTCTTCTATCCATAAAAACTTCTAATTCTTCCTTGTCAATTTAGCAAGTGGGGCCGCTATCATGGAAAAACCTTTTACAAATCTTCTATAATAATTAGCTGGTTGTGTATTGACTAATTTGACAATACACAACCATAATCCTTAAATATCCCTCATGTTCCTCGTCACTCTTAGAATAAACCAATATGTCATCAATAAAGACTATGACAAATCGGTCTAAAAAAGGCTTGAAGACTCCATTCATTAAGTCCATAAAAGCTGCAAGGGCATTCATTAACTCAAAAAGCATAACTAAGAACTCAAAATGCACATATCATGTTCTAAAAGCATTCTTCGACACATTAGACTCCTTTATCCTCAACTGGTGATAACTTGATCTCATATCTATCTTAGAAAAGATTTTTTCCCCTTGCAATTGATCAAACAAATCATCTATGCGTGGAAGCGGATATCTATTCTTGATAGTCACATGATTAAGCTTCATGTAATCCACACATATTCTCAACGATCTATCTTTCTTCCTCACAAAAAGAACCGAAGCTCCTCAGAGTGAAGAGCTAGGCCTAATATAACCTTTCTCCAAAAACTCTTCTAACTAGTCTTTAAGCTCCTTCAACTTATCCAAAGTCATTCGATAAGGTGCAATTGAGATCGGTGTAGTACCTGAAAGAAGCTCGATAGAAAATTCAATTTCTCTAAGTGGTGGTAGTCTTGGTAATTCCTCTAGAAAAACATCCGAGAATTCCATAACCATAGGTATGTTTTCTAACTTCCCTTCATCTATCTTCGTGTCTACCGCATATGCCAAAAATGCTTTACATCATTTCCTCATCATTTTCTCTACTGTCATAGCCGAAATAATTCTAGGCGGACCTCCTTTTCTGTCCCCCATAAACACCACCTTTCTACCTTCGTCTAACTCAAACTCTAGTATCTTTTATTTGCAATCTAAACTGGCATTATATTTTTCTAACGTATCCATACCCACAATCACATCTAATCCTCCCATGTTAAATGGTATTAAATCTACCACTAATGTTTCTCCACCAATATATATTTCACAATTTCTATAAACTTGGCTAATAGTAATATATTAGTCGATTGGAGTACTAACAATCAAAGAAGTATCCAATGGGCTCAAATTTCTACCATGCACAATTCTACTTGACGAAATAAATGAATGGGTAGAACTGGGGCCAATCAAAATAACAATGTTAGCATCAAATAATTTAACCGTATCAGTCACAACTTCTGGAGCTATTTCTGCATCCTCCCGTGTCATTGCAAACACTCTAGCTGGTGCTTGTCCTCTTGGTCTTCCTAGAGGATTCACTTTCTTAGCTGCATCAAAACCGCCCACTTTAGTTGCAGTCTTATGTCCCACAGTCTCAACCCTTTTCGACACTTGCATCTGAGTTCCTTCTTGTCTTGTATACTGTGGGCACTCTCTAGCCATGTACCCTTTTCTCCACAGTTGAAATAAACTCTAGTCAATCTATAGCATTCCCCTTATGGAATTTACCACAATGATTGCATTTGGGAATGGATGGTTTATCTCCCTCCCCCTTTCTACTGCCTCTCACCGTTAAGACTTGATGAGAAATAGTTCTCATCTGTCTAAACCTGCTTGCACCACTGCCCCTATTCTCAGACTATACAGGGAAAGTCCTGGCACTCTTCTATGATATAGGAATACCACCTCCCCTCATGAATTGTTCTCTCCCTTTTCTTTTTCTGTTCACAGCGCTCTTTATGTTCTCCACATTCTCAACTCACAATGCTGCTTCGACCAACTGTTGAAAATCACAAAAATTTTGTGCCACCACTTTTTCCCTGATGGATAAATGCAATCTTGATTCAAACCTATGGCACTTAGCCGCCTCACTCATCATTATCTCAGCTACATATCGAGATAGTTGTGTAAATCTACACTCATACTCGCTCACTGTCATCTTGTAGCATCCCCTTATCTTAGGGTACATACCGAAACACCCTGAGGACATTCTAGTAAATAACCTATGATAATGGCACACTACGTTAAATCACAACATTTACATAACATAGAATCATCTATCTTTATTCTCTTATGAAACATCATAAGGAAAGTCACAATATTTTAAAATCCAAATTTCCTCATTTCATTTCACACAAACCAAATGTCTACAATATATCATTCAACATTCATACTTGTACAACATCATAGCTTTATACAAAAATGTGCTAAATGAAAAAGGAAATTATACAAAAATATATCTAATCTATCCATATCCAATTGATTGACCTTTGAGTCATTTCTTCTCTTTCCCAAAAGTACAAGTCTACACACTGCTTATGGCATCCCTTAGTAGCTAATATCGTCTCCTGGTCTTGAAAAATCAATGTTGCAATTTTGATGAGTTCTGTAAACTCAATGAGGTAACCATCATTGATGGTTCACTCAATTTATGCATCACATCAATAAACATAACATATTATTCACATCTTTTTTTCATATTCATAAAATATCACATTTTACTTTTAGAACAATCATCATAATCCTTTCAGTCATATACAATACACTTATCAAGTATAAATGCAATACACGTGAGACTCACTTCCATTTATTAGTGTCATTGTGGCTGAATGCCTTTTTTACTAGCTCATATCCCTTAGTGGATACTGATTTATGTCACATAATGTCCCGTATCCCTTAATAGATACCGGGTACATTTACAACTGAGCCTGAGGCTATAATCACAATCCGAGCTTTAAACTCTTTATCCTAACGACTCTGGTCACAACTTCTTTTATCTTACATGCATTCATTTATTGAATGTTTCACATAACATATTCTCATTCAATCACATAATTGCACATTCACATTCAGATCACATTGATGATCGGACCTTAGTCTAGCATTCAATAGAATTATTGGGAAACATTTATTTCATCACATTCACGTACAAGTAGCTCTTCAATAACTCATTCATACACCAAAATCATCGAACCTTCATTGTCCAGAATCAACACAATCAATTCAATTCAAATATAATATAAAGAAAACAAGTAATTGGGTGAGACCGTCTAGGTTACTCACAGGTTGCTCCCAAAGCTAATGCTTAGAAATTCTGGCAACGTCTGGAGGTTGACGTTTCAGTTGCTCCCCTATAACAAGCAATATACACATATCACAATTTGCACAATTATAAGTGTTTAATAATGCACATATATGTAAATGAAATATTCACAATGCATGTTCATGACAATCCCAGGTATTTTTCCATTATCCTTATCACATAATCAATCCTATCTCAAAACTCACCTAAGTATAATTTATACTTAGGTTTATACCTCAATAAAACCATTAAAATCACAATTTATAACTCATTTAATCACTTTCAGATTTTTCCAAAAACTAAATTTTGGGTCCACTGTTCTTGATCATTTAGATAATGAAATGAAGTACTTTGGCAATACTCTCTTCTAGAAAAGTGTTCTCCTATCTCTTAAGTTTCTAATGACCCCAAAATCATTCAATTTGGTTCAGAAATCTGAAAGTTATACTCCAAAAATTCTCGGGCTATTCTCATTTTGAGACAGCACAATATACTCAACTTCCATCCAAAAATTGAAAGTCTTAGATACTAAATTAGAATTTTAGTTGTTTTGAAAATCTGTATTTGAGTTATTTCAAATCAAAAATCATCCCATTTGGATGTCTATAGAATAAGATATAACCAAAATACCCAAGCATGTTCAGTGAAATCATACCAGTTCATATTATTCCAACATATTCCCACACTTTCCTTCAATCAATCTTTTTCAAATAAATTTATTATGATACCAATTTTTACGTAGGGGTATAATAATTTGTTAGGAACCTATTAGTTCAAGAACCAAGTCATTTAGAGGTCTAGAGAAGAAGTTATGGCCGAAAGAAGCAAGACTATTCAGTTTGCAAGATGCTCTCAGGTGCACAAACTATTGGAGAGCACAGTGTCATGATGTGACAATTAAAAACCGTGGTCCAACAATAAACACTCACGTGTGTGAGGAAGAGAAGTCACGGGTGTGAGTGACTTATGGGTGTGAGGAAAAAAATCACGGGTGTAAGGGACTCATGCTTGTGACACTCAACTAGACTCGTCCCACGTTTTTCACTCCATCTCTTCCAAATGATTTTAGATGGCTAAGATATTTTGTGTAGATGTAGATTAGTGTGTTATGAGTCCAATGGTTTATGTTTGTTTCATTTGAAGGTCGAACGAAGGAGATATATTCAAAATATCGAAGGATATTGCGTCAGCCTCCAACCTCAAAAGTCGTAATCGTGCTTGGCTATCAACTTGCAAAGTCGCAGTCCTTCACTTCTGACCTCCATTAATTTCAATCCAAAAATCCAAAAATTTCAAACTTTATATTATTAAAAAGATAAACGAAAGATCTACAATTTTTATTTAGAAATTTTTTCAAAATCTTCCTAGATCAATACAGTTTAATCATAGAAGTTTCAGACCATATTTTTACCACTTTTTCTCTTTTCTTTCTTTTATTCTAAACCATCTTCTCTAACTTATCTTCTTTCACTAAATCCGACACTTCAAATTCATTTATACTCTTTCTACTCCATTTCCATTCAATTCATCTTAACCACATTTTCGACTTCCATTCAAGTAAAATCATTCACAATCAAAATCCATGCTTAAACAGAATCATCAAAAACAAAAGAAAAATCATTCACGCATTTCACCATTCTCTGCACTTTCTTCATTGTCATTTTCCTATATTTCCATTTTCCACATTCTCTTAAATTTCTTCCTCTAACTATCATTTAAACAATCTTTCTCATCTCCAAATATCGTCATACAACTATTCTTCAACTCTAAATTCATTCTTTTATTCATCTCTAAAATCATTGTAAACTCACGTATACAGTGAATACACAACCATAAACAAAGCATTTACTTGTTCTTCTTTCCAAATTTTTCTACACTTAATCATACACATTTCTTATGATCATTCAACATATAAATCATTTATACACTATCTTAAGACATCTAGATCATCAAATATTAACTTGTTCTTCTTTCCAAATTTTTCTACACTTAATTATACACATTTCTTATGATCATTCAACATATAAATCATTTATACACTATCTTAAGACATCTAGATCATCAAATATTCAAAATCACACATCAAGAATTTTCTTATCTTAAACCTACGGTGTTCATGAAACACGACCATTTTTCTTCATGATCTTGTAATGACAAATAAATCACCATTTTTGTTCATAAACCAACAACTCTAAAGAATTTACACAATACTTACTTGTCTAAAGCTCCAAAATCTTTGAAATCACGTGAACCCTAGCTTTCCAACAATACCTGATCATCAACAGTTTGAGATTGTAGTGTTAGGTATTTTAGTTATAGTGAAGGAGATAATAAAAAGAGATAGCAAGCGGAAGATGAAAGCAAGCCTTGCATTGCGAGGATGAGAAATCTCTGAAAGAAATGAAGCTTCCGGAAGATGAAGGAAAATCTAGAAGAAGATATTTTAAGACAAGAACAAACAGTAGATGGATCTTTCAAGTTTAAAAGAACGTGTTTTTAAGAATTGGATCCTTGTCCAAATTTTAAGGCTTTAACTAGTTTCTCAATTACCTATTTCAGTCTCCTCCGATTTTTACTCCAGTTAGTCTTTAAATTTTCAATACCATTTGTCAAAAATCCCAAAGTCACCTATATGATTTTCCACTATCATTTGACTCTCATTTCTATTTCCATTTATCAATTTATTTGCCAAGTGACATTTTTCCTTATACAACAATATCTAATGTTTTCGGAAATTATTCCTAAATTTCACCACAATTCAAAATTAACAGTTTATATTCTCTGATTTAGGTTTCAATGCAAATAAATCACAAATCTCAATAATATCATATTAACAAATCAATTATACCCAGAATGTCAACGAATGCATGCACAATAATTTTAATGTGTGCAAAAGTTCAAATTCACGTGCATGTATGCTAATAATATGAATGAGCATGCAAATGCATTTTTTTAGCTTATCAATGATCTCACATGTACCATTTCTTAGGGTTCTAATCTTTAGTATGGGAAACGAGATGTTACAACCAATATGCTTCCTCTTATAATTCATGTACATCCAAGGACATTATAAGGATGACCCTCCAAGATATTAATAGATCCCTAAAACAAATAAGGAAGAGTTTGAGTGATTATCATTTACTGAATATAATTTTACAGCTGATTTTTTGTAGCACCAACTTACTGCAGGGTACACACCGGGACGCTCACAGGTCATTCCGGTACATATCCTATGATAAGGGTGAGCTACGAAACAATCATTATAATCACTTCACATGGCATCATAATAAAACATCAAAATTCAAATCACAATCTTTTTGAAACCAAATTTTTCTTAATTTCATTTCATCAAAATCAAACTGTTTACACATCTATCATCCTGTACTGTCTGTACATCAATCCAAAAACCTAGTACAAAGTGCTACATGAAAGAGGAAAACAACAGAT
>JAOQMP010000002.1:15037952-15053860 GCA_027563575.1 Erythroxylum pedicellare
ACACACACACACATACACACCCCCTTAGGAATCTTTCAATTTCTTCTGGAAGCAAATGATTATTCATCTCCTTCTTACCTTCCGTGAATAGCTAGGACATTGAGGAATATATAGAAATATAGTTAGGGAATCGGTCTGATTCTATCTCTGTTCGTTTCTTTTGAAGAAAGGAAGGATCCCAAAGAATTTTTTATTCAAATTCAAATCTAAGAATCCTTCGTGAATTCATAGTTAATAGTTAATGGTTCCAATT
Source organism: Erythroxylum pedicellare (assembly GCA_027563575.1). NCBI lineage: Eukaryota > Viridiplantae > Streptophyta > Magnoliopsida > Malpighiales > Erythroxylaceae > Erythroxylum > Erythroxylum pedicellare. The sequence continues at coordinate 15,038,206 of JAOQMP010000002.1, forward strand.
TGCCCTAGGAGTTTTGTTTTTGTCACAAGGTTCCAAATTGAAGATAAGGAAAATAATGGTAACTTGAATTTGTTAACTAATTCATTGTACTGAGTTAGTAGTTGAGCTTTGGTGAAGATGTCAACTGTCTAGTTGTATGATGATACAAATATAAGAAAGATGGTTCCTTTCTGGATATGGTGTTAAATAACGTGATAATAATTCTCAATATATTTTGTGTTTTCATGAAGTACGTTATTATGAGCAATTTGAGTGGCACTATGGTTATTGTTATATAGGTATTCTAAGCACCAGGCTTATACTACAAGTCACGCTTACTCCTTTGCACGATAATCTCATTTAGATTTGTTTAAGTAAGATTTATCCTTTTCACGTGATTGTCAACCAACTAAACTTGTTCTCACATGCCTCACAACTCTCACAATGTTTAACTCTCATACTCTTGCAAGAAAACTAAGAAATTACTAAATATCAATGGCAACAATAAGCACGAAAGAGATACAACAAAATGTCAACCTTTATTACTTCCCTTAAAATATACAAATGATGCTCTCTCAATCTCTATATCTCACACTCTCTGACACTGAGAGGAGTGGGGCTCAAATGAGCTATTTATAGACACCTTTGGATGGCCAAGTTAGAATCCTAATAGAACTTAACTATTTAAGATCACATCTTATCCTATCTTATCCTTATCAGATTATATCACACTAACCAATAGGAGGAAATCTCTATCCAATTAGGACTCTATCTAATAAGACTTATCGACATCACAACTAACAAGTAGGAATGGTTATGGGTGGGCTGGCCTGACCCTTTTTCTCTTTTTTTTAAAAACTTAGAAAATGATGTCGCTCTTGACAAAACTACGTCATTTTGTCAGGTTGTGGCCCTGTTAACCTAGGCCGGGCCACTTGGGCAAGATTGTCATTCCCACTAATAAGATAAAAGACTACATCTATCTAGGAATGATTTATCCATATCCACAAAGATCTCCACTATCTTCATTTGATCCTCCTACATGGTTAAAAGACTACATCTATCTAGGAATGATTTATCCATATACATAAAGATCTCCACTATCTTCATCTGATCCTCCAATATGGTCTTTATCTCTTAGAGCTGATGTTTATCTTCTGTAGTCTTATCCGCCACAACATCCAAAATCTCCTCATCTTTATCTGTTGATGATGAGTTATCCAAGACAAAGCCTATCATAGCACATTGGTTCGTCCAATGCTTCCTTATATCAAGTCCATCAGTCATGGTCCGTTCATTTGAGCATACACTAAGTCCTTAGTCCACCAAGAACCCAACCTTAGCCAAATCAACTCTTACAAGGTTCCAAACTCTACCAAAATTTGTACCAAGTTTTTTATAACTTGCTAAGTCACCTTGGAACTCTTGCATGTCACCGTCATATGTGTGATCTAGCTAACCTTCCACTCAATGTCCATCTCAAGCCTTCTTTTGGTCTCATATCCAAATCTTGCATCTCTTAGAAGATTTTTGCCAATGTGCACTAATGCATTCCAATGCCTAACATTGCCCCTTTTTCTTGCCTATTTGTAAGTCTTTTCCTTATTTTGTCGTCCGGAGTGTCAAACATGAGTCAAAGCTTGACAATGCCTGCACGATTTTGCCATTAAGACTTAGGGGTCTAACAGCTATCACAATAGATGATAGTAGGGAATGAATGTTCAATTGCGATATCTTGTAATTACCCACGTAACCATATGAGTTTAGAATTATTGTTAACAAGGGATTGATATTTATCTTTAATGTTATAACACATTGCAATTGTTTATTATTTGTTTTTCCATATGACATTAAGAAAGAAATAATATCTAATTGCAAAATATCAATCAATAGGATCTCTAGTCCAATTAACATTAAAGCATATGGTGGAACTCTAAAAAGGAGGATGATCAAAGTTAGATACCATAAAATAAGGTCTCTTTAATATAACACATAATATGAAGAATTGCAAAATTGTGAGTGGTTCGTGAAATTGTCATAAATTGACTCATAATGTGAAATGCATAGGCTATAATAGGATGGAAAATTATAATTTGTTCTAAAAAAACCCATTAATTATCAATATAGTATAAGATCATCTAGAGGTTTTTCATCTATTGGTTAAGATTCATCATTGTCAATAAGAGTGGAAATAGTTTTACCATCTCTTATACCTTCATAAGTTATGAGATCAGTATCATACTTCATTTGAGAGTAAGTAACCTAAATCATTATAAAAGACTTAAAATCTAAGGAAATAAATTAGATGCTTTAAAATTTTCATCTTAAAGTGTATAAAGAGATACTTTTTCAATTCTATAATCCCACCCAAATCCTTGCAAATAATGATTATATCATCCATATAGAGTAATACGAGCATATATCCTCTATCTGTATGTTGAACAAATAAGGCATTGTCATGTGGACTATAAATAAATCCAAGATGGTGAATATAAAAGCTAAATTTGATAAACCATGTTCCAGGGCTTTTTGAGGCTATAACCATCCTTTTAAAGATGACTAACAACATCTAGAGGATGACCACATCCTAGAGGTGGCCATATATACATTTATCTAGAATGGTCACCATTAAGAGATGTGTTTTTAACATCCATTTGAATAGTTATCATTTTTGTAGTGGTAGTTATAGTTATGAGACTATGAATTAAAATGAGGTGAGCCATATAACAAACATCTCCTTATTGTTAATATTATACTCTTGAGTGAATCTTTTAACAACAAATTGAGCTACAATACTAGCTACCTTGGTCTTAATATTATAGATCCATTTACAGCCAAGTAAAGTCTTGCCATGAGGAAGTGGGACTAGATTCAAAGTTTGCATTTTCTCTAAGGATTTCTTTATGGATAATCGCCACAAAGGATTAACATTGGCTTCTTTATAGAGTTTAGGTGATAAAGGAGAGTGATGGTTGAGTTAATATAATGATATTTAAGTTGGGAAAGACTTACAACTTAAAGTCTAAATAAAAAGGAGTTTAGCAATTGTGATGATTGAGATGGTTTAATGGAACTTAAATCCTTCAATAAGGTTGGATCCTAAGGTGGAACATATGGCCTTTGTTCATTTAACCTATAATATGGAGAGACTCAAACATGATTGGTGAGTCAACAAAATCAAGAAATAAATCAATGGAGGGATCAATAAATAAAGAAGCGGAAGAAGAGACTTAGAAAGAAAAAAGGAAGCGAACATTTTATGTCTAACTTCTTATTTTAAGTGATGCAACTTCCCTAAGCAATATTAAAAATGGAATATAATTTGGCAGACATATCTAAATCTTCATTCACAATTTTGAAATGACCAAATTTTCAATTGATTATTGGCTCCTATATGATATAGAATCACGCTAGAATTTAGTGATTTTTGCAAATCTATTCTTTTGTTCGTTCCTTAAAGTCTTCTTCATGATTTTCTCATTGCTTCATGGAGGACTCAATAAATAATATAATGTGGTAGCTTGCATTCTCGTTCGTAAAAAATAAATATTTTTGAAGTCGTTATGCAAAATTAATCCCATCAAGGACAACAATAATATGTTTCACAATTTCCTTTATGTCTCTATATATGAAAAATATAAGACAACTATCCAACAAACAATATGATGGTATAGATGATGTGATTGATGATTTTAAAAAGCACAAATGGATATAAAATTGGTGCCTGTGACTGACATGAAGTAGATTGATGTGAAACTTGGTAACTAAAACTTCATGTTTAGTCTCTCCTAAACTTCGAACTTTGAAATACGATAATTAAAAATGAAGTATAAACATAGATTCTTCTCCCAAAACTTACAAACCAATATCTGATTACTGAAAACATTGCATCAATTCCTCGCAAGCTTCAAATTTTGGTGACTATAAATCAAGAAGACATGTGTCTGGTGATTGAAAACAAGAAAACCTTGATGGATTTAATCCAATGTATGGGCACATATATATATAAATTAATTGTATATTATAGGCTATCGATTCTATTCCTATGCTTAATGACACAAACTTTAAAAGAAAAGTATACGATTGTTCTTGGTGTCATGGATTTAGACCTTGTATTAAGGACTGAAAGACCTACTGATTTTACAGCTAACAGCTCCTCTAATGATAAGAGGGACATGGAAAGGTGGAAACATTCAAATCGCATGAGTCTTATAATCCTAAAGCGTGCTATGGTGGAAACCTTCAAGGGCACTATGTCTGAAAGGGTAACTACTACCAAAGACTACTATGAGGAAATTAAAAGGATTGTTAAAAACAAAAAGGCTAAAACAAGTACAATTTTGGCAAATCTCATTTCAATGAGATATAAGGGAAAATAAAACATAAGGGAGTACATCTTGGAGATGTCTCATCTTGCATCGAAACTAAAGTCACCAAAGTTAGAGTTGTTTGAGGACTTGTTTGTGCACTTAGTTTTGATATCTCTTTCGGCACAAACGAGATAGCTTAAAGTTAGCTACAACTGTCAACAGGAGACTTGGACTCTAAATAAGCTCATTTCTCATTATATGTAAGAAGAGGAAAGGTTAAAGCAAAAGAAGACAAAGAGTGCTCATTTGGCAACCACCTCAAAGGGCAAGAACTTGAAAAGAAAGAAGGGTAAGGAAATTGCAAGTTTCGTATCAAAAAAGAAACAACATAAGCATCAAGATGAGGCTTTTACTTGTTGTTTCTATAAAAGCAATGGACACAAGAAAAAGGATTGTACCAAATATCACATATGGCGTGAAAAGAAAGGTACATTTCTCTCTTTAGTTTGTTCTGAGTTTAATTTAACTTTGGTACTCATACACATTTGGTGGCTAGATTCTGATGCTACTACTCATATAAGTGTGTCAATGTAGGGTTTCTTGAGCTACCGAAAGCTAATTGATGGTGAAAGATACATCTATATGAGTGATGGTAAAGCGATAGAAGTTGAGGCTATTAAAACTTTTAGGTTATTGTTAAAGACTCATTATTATTTGGATTTGAATTACTTATGTTGTACCGTCATTTAGATAAAATTTAATTTCTATTTCTGCATTGGATAATTTTGGTTACTCTTGTTCATTTACAAATCTTCAATTTAGTCTTTTTCAAAAACTAAAGCTTACTGGTACCAGTTCTTTATCATTTGTTCATAGCCTATTTTTGCTTAACACAGTTGCCTCGTATAATGAAAATCTAGATGTATGTAGAGGTATAAAGTGAAAATTAGCCAGTGAGAATTCTAATTCATTATGGGACAAGCGTTTAGGGCATATCTCTAAATAAAGAATTGAATGTCTTGTGTACGATAGAATTCTTGATTCCTTTCATTATGCAGACTTTGAAAATTATGTTAAATGTATTAAGGGAAAACAGACAAACCTAAGGAAATCAGGTGCCAACAAGGGCTATGGACATCTTAGAAATCGTAGATACAAACATTTATGGGTCATTCCCTATAACTTTTTCGAATGGTCAACAATATTTTATAACGTTCATAGATAATTACTCTCGTTATGGCTACCTATATCTCATTCATGAGAAGTCCCAAACTCTATACGTGCTCAAAAATGATAAGGTCAAGGTTAAGAATCAACTCAACAAAAAATAGAAAGTGTCAGATTTGACCGTGGTGGTGAATACTAAGTAGATATGACAGATTAGTTGAACAATGTCCAGGACTGTTTGCCAAGTTCCTTGAAAAATGTGGTAATGTCTCACAGTACACCATGCTAAGATGTCCTGGCATGAATAATGTTGCTGAAAGGCAAAATAGAACACTGAAGGATATGGTAAAAAGTATGATTAGTCATTCTACTTTACCATAATTTCTCTTGGGAGAAGCATTAAAGACTGCAGCGTACATATTAATAGGGTTCCAACTAAATCAACTACCAAAATCCCTTATGAACTTTAGGCAGGAAAAAGGCCCAGTTTGAAACACTTTCACATTTTGGGTTGTCCAGCTGAGACAAGGCCATATAAGCCAAATGAAAAGAAACTAGATTCCAGAACTGTTAGTTTCTATTCTTTTGGATACTCTGAAAGGTCTACAGGTTACAAGTTTTACGATCCCACTATAAAGTCAATTTTTAAGACGGGAAATGCTTGATTCCTTTAAGATGTTGAGTTTAGGAGGGGAGATAAGGTGAGATACATTATCTTTGAAGAGGAATATGTTAATATTCTCTCAGTTGTTGCTGGCAATGATATGGGTTTCATTCTTGAAATTATTGAAGTAACAAATCCAGAACAATAAGATAATGTTGAGGTACTCCCTGCTCAGATTACATAAATTATTCCAAACGAACAAAATTACCAACCTTAAGAACTAGTGTCATTAAGGAGATCCACTAAAGAAAAGAGAAGTGCGATTCCAGATGATTACATCATATTTCTCCAAGAACATGAGTTTGACATTAGCGTTGTGGAAGATGATTCAGTTAACTTACATCAGGCCATGCAAAATTCCAACTCTCAAAAGTGGATTGCTGTCATAAATGAGGAGATAAAGTCCATGAAAGATAATGACATTTGGGATCTTGTTTTATTGCCTGAAGGTGCAAAACCCTCAGTTGCAAATGGATATTTAAAACCAAAAGGGATTCGAAGGGTAATGTAGAGAGATATAAGACTCATCTAGCTGCAAAGGGCATTACATATAAAGAAGGCATTGATTATAAAGAGAATTTCTTTCCGGTTTCATCGAAAGACTCTTTTAGAACTATAATGGCACTCGTGGAACATTTCAACCTTGAGTTGCATCAAATAGATGTAAAGACTGCGTTTCTCAATGGTGACATTGATGAGACAATTTATATGGTGTAACCAGAAAACTTTGTGCCAGGAGACCCAAAGCAAATGATTCGCAAATTAGAGAAATCCGTCTATGGGGTCAAGCAAGCTTCCTATCAATGGTATTACAAATTTCATCAAGTTGCTCTTTCGTTTGGTTTTGAAATGAATGTAGTTGATGATTGCATATACCATAAGTTTAGTGGGAGCAATCATGGATGGATCCAACCCACTGCCTCCAAAAACTTTTATATAAAAATTTTATTATTTTAAGTTTTGATTCCATAAAAAAAATAAAATTTGTTCCCATTTGCCCCCATTAAAAATAAAATTTTGCCACCATTAAAAATTTTCCCCCACTCAAAAAATTTTCTGGATCCGTCCCTGGGAGCAATTATATTTTTTTTCTAATTTTATATGTTGATGACATACTACTTACCAAAAATGATATAGGCTTATTGCATGAAACCAAGAACTTTATGATAAAGAAATTTGAAATGAAAGATTTTGGTGACACCTCTTTTGTATTAAGGATACAAATACATCTAGATTGCTATTGGGGCATACTTGGGTTATCACAAAAGAGCTATATCAAGAAAGTTTTTAAGCGATTTGACATGCAAGATTTTAAACTAGGTGACACCCCTCTTACTAAGGGAGACAAGTTTAGTCTCAACCAATACCCCAAGAATGAGTTTGAAACTAAAGAGATGCAGAAGATTTCTTATGATTCAGCATTAGGGAGTCTAACACATCCCAAGTATGTATGAGTCCAGATATTGCATATATTTTTAGAATGCTGGGAAGATAATTAAGCAATCCTGGAATGGATCATTGGACGACAGGCAAACAAGTTATACAGTACTTGCAAAGAAAAAAAGATTACATACTCACATAAAGGAAGTTCAATCAACTAGAGATTATTGGGTATTCTTATTTTGATTTCATCAGATGCCAAGATAGTCCGAGATCTACATCGGGCTATATTTACCTGCTAGCTAGAGAATCTATTTCCTGGAAGAGTGCTAAGTAGACACTCATAGCTTCTTTCACTATGGTAGTAAATTTTATAACGTGTAATCAGGCATGTAATAATGGAATAAGGCTACAAAATTTTTTCCCTAGGCTGCGTATTGTAGACGGTATTGAAAGATCACTAAAGTTATTATGTGACAACAAGTCAGCAGTACTATATTCCAACAACAACAAGAGCACAATGAAATCAAAAAACATAGTCCTTAAATTCCTGGTTGTTAAAGAAAGAGTTCAAAATGGTCAAATGTCTATTGAACATATTGGAAATCAAACTCTATGGTTGCAGATCTGCTCATTAAGGGGTTACCACCAAAGCTCTTTTATGAGCATGTCGCTCATATAAGGGTTGTTCTATTGAAGATACGTCATTTTAGTGGGAGTTTGTTATTTCATATGATTTTCAGTTGTAGACACTTTTACGATTTATTTGAATTTTAAAGTTTGTTTGGTTGATCTCATTAAGGAATAAGAAATTTGGATTAGTTGGAAGTAGATATGTTAAGATCACATTACATATAATTTCCATGCAACACATCCATGCTTGATCTATGTTGTTTAATTATATTGGCATATGCGACCATTGATGGGTTTAGTTATGATATGTGTATAACGAAAAAGGCTTGGATCCTATTTTAATATAATTAATGAACGAGATTGATTAAAGATGTATTTGGCAGTGATAGCAAATTTTGAGCTCATAAGGTTATGATATGGTATACAATTAAAGGAGTCATATATATATGACTCAAGTGGGAAATTGTTAGATTTAATCCCATACCACTACAAGGAATACATCGATTAGCAACAGAAAATTCCGACGAAAAATGATAAAATTTTGTTGGTAATATATTTTCCGACGCAATATTTTTAGACAAACAGAAATTACCTAACGATTATATATTTCCCTCAAAACAAATCGTGCAAAATGGCTTGTTGGAATATTGCATTAAGAATATCTTCTATAGCCTTAATAGACTTACAAGAAATATACAAGAAGCAAAATTCCATATCAAAGACATGCCTATAAACTAACACAGAGATGAGGAGAGTTGAAAGAAAGATTAAGGACGCGTACTAACCAGGATTCAGTAGAGTATTCAGAGAGCTTCCCTTTACTGGATCTTATGAGCTTTCTTTAACAATCCTTGTTTCTTCCTCAGCAACAAAAAGAATTCAACACACAAATCAATATTATATATGACAATCAAAACCCACCAAGAAAGAGTAATAAAGGAACTGGAGAGAAAAAAAGAAGAAAGAAACAAACTTTAGTTCTAGAGGAACTCACCAGATGGAAGAGGAAGTCACCAGAGGAGGAAGAAGACCGAAGAGCGCCGAAGGAGAAACGAAGAAGATGAACTAGAGGTGGGGGAGGGGCTTTCAGGTGTTTTAAACGTGCTTAACCGACAAAATTTTCCGTCGCTAATTTCCGTCGGAAATTTTAAAATTTATTATACCGCATTTAATTACCACATTATTTACCAACGGTAATGGTTCCGTCGGTATAATTAGCGACGAATATTAATTTTCCGTCGCTAATTTCGGTGTAATTACTGACAGAAACTTTTACCGTCCCTAAAGTTCGTCGCTAATTTTGCCAGGACAGTTTTCCTTCATATTTAGCGACGGAGATTAGAACCGTCACTAAACGAATTTTTTTCTGTCGATTTTAGCGACGGAAATAAAATTTTCATCTGTAATTTGCAACGATTTATTTTCCGTCAGTAATTTTTCGTCGCTAATTCCTACTTTTCTTGTAGTGCACGAACGTGAGGCAGACATATATATAGTATAAGCTTTAATGTATAAAGACCCAATAGTATGATTTCTATGTTATGATGACCTAAAATAGAAATAAAAAAAGTTATATAAAGAATTAGGATTATGGTCCCCAAGTGATATGAACGATTATCTTTTATGATATCTCATCAGTCAATAAAGTGACTACTTTTAAGAGAAAACAAATGTACATATTGACTTAGAAGATGAATAATCACAAGACTTAAGAATCATGTTATTCTCGTGAATCTAAATACGCTTCTGCAACAAATTTGAGTATTTCTTGATGATTTAACATGATTGTTTATATGATTGATGATGGTTTTCACGGTAAGAAATTTTAAATTATATCATACACGTCCAGGGAGACACGTCAAGTAGAGTGAAGAGGTGGTCTGGGACACTTCTAGGCCTAAGTCGTTGCCTGCAAGGGAGACATGTCCGCTAGTGAGAGGGATTGGTGGCTGGTGACTTAGCAAGGTTCCGTTGAAGGCTACAAACATTACTTAGCCACTGGAAAATAGGAGTTGACAATGCCCGATTATGAACCCAGAGAATGAGAGCACAAGAGCTTTGATACCACACGAGAATAATCTGGAGAGAATTACATGTAATTAATCTGCACGTGAATAAATATAATTAAGAGGGTTCTATATATAGAGTTCCAAATTCAAAAATAAATCTATAATGTTTTGATATTATATATAGTTGATTAACGTAAGAAGTGTTCCTGTTCGAAAACACTTTTAAAATTATAAGTACAAAGCATTTTCATTCGTAAATGTGTTTCACGTTTCTGAACAGAAAAATTAAGATCTCAGCAAACAACATTTCTCCAATTTGGGTGTTTTCAGTCTTATTTAATCTGCAAGGACGGTTTGCTACTATTAACTTTGTGGACCAGGTTTTATAAGAGCAAGCGATTACTAAGCTTTAATCTCTAGTTAATGTTTGTAAGAATGGAAGCCAGTTGAACTTCGGATTGACGTTGTTTACCGGAATGAACTTATTACGTCATTTTATTTCTTTACTTAAACTTCAGCTGTAGCATTAAGGGCTTGGTCATTGTAAAGTCCGTTACCCAATTAGTATTCCAATTATATTATTCATTGTGAAAAGCTCATACTTTATGGAATGAAACATGATATTAACTCCTTCTTTCTTCTCTGATTCTTTTTCTTATGTTACGTAAGTGGTAACACCTTGTTGAATTAAAACTAAAATTAACAATATTTGAGAAATTATCCTGCCAAACAACTTTATGATAAGAAAAGAAGAAGTAAGTGTATGAATATCATTTTATGAACTATGTTTGCATTTGACAGAATTCTGGATTCCATCGGACGCAGCTTAAAAGATAATCCAAGGTATTCCCATTCCTGAGAACATAATCGAAGCTTAAAAGATAATCCAAGGAGGAATGAGTCCGATGGAATCCAGTATTCTGTCAAATGTAAACATAGTTCATAAAATGCTTTATGACAATGGGATGAATAAACTCATGTGGACGCAACGACAAGGCATGGGTCTACTAAGATACGGAGATCTTTAACCTTTTCTTTTCCTTTTTTAACAAATTGCATCCGCTTGTCCACGTTGAAAAGCAAAGTGTTAGTGGATAAAGAAAACATAAAGCAACTGTCTTATCGTGCTTCATTGTCGTTTAGTGATGACACTTTGACCCACCTTAAATTAACACGGGCCAATGGATCCTTTCTTGGACAAAGCATCCTGTTAAACGATGAATGCTACAATTACTACCGTCACAAACTGTTGATGCAAGTTTACAATCACGTTATTATCTATAATGTTTCTTATAATTCTTTCAGGGTTATGATATAACCATTATAATGAGGTTGATAGTCCATTTTTTAGTAAAGGTACTGACCTTTTAATATTTATAGTGCGAACAACGTGAAGCACGTAGAGATAAACCTAAAAGATGAAAATGTAAAAGAAAAGGAAAATGAATGGAAGAAAATGGTCCATTCTTAATGCTTAGCAAAGAAGCTAATAATTATAAAAGCAGCAGCACCACCATCTCTTCATCATACACCATTGAGCATACTGTACTTCATCAGCGACTCTGCTTAGCAACTTAACCACTGGTTAGTACTCTTGGCTCAAATTGTAGTTATTCTTCGAGTGAGATCAGATATCTCATTATCTTTTTCGCTGTAACTGCTATGCAGGTCTTGATATATATCATCAGTTTTTGGAATGACTACTGCTCCGAGTAACAATCAACTACCCTCCACCGAAATCCCACCGCTCGTGTAAGCTCATCATGAAATATGCTCGATTCTTTTTCTGCTGAAAGAATATTAATGACCACTAATTTTAATGGGATCCTAAAAACTTGCGTCTCTCTACGCAAGTGTTCCAATTTTAAAATAACCTTTCTTAATTATAAGTTGAAGTGTCTCTAATCTATTCCCTATGATGAAAATACTATAATCTGCAAGTAACATTAGTGTGGGAGAGACGTATGTATATAATATTTACTACTCTTTCGGTATATGTATAACAGATTAACACTCGCAAATTATCCAGAGTGGAGTGGGAGCATGAGAAAAAATCTTGAAGCGAAGGGGGTTTGGGAGGCCGTAGAGCCAAGAAGCATACCAAGAAATAGTGATAATTGGAGCGCTAAGAACAAACTTGCTCTGGCCACAATTCGAAGCTTTTGCCACCCCCTGATACTCTCAAAGTTTCACAATATCATCTCCGCGAAGATTGTGTGGGACTCTTTGGCGAAAATGTATGAACTGCAGTTGCTTGGACTTGATCGAGTGGATGCCCCACGGAACGTTATAATGGGACCCAATCTCGGTGATCTATCCACGCTCTCACAACCCCCTTCCATAGTAGCGGTTCACCAGTTAACTACGTGTAAGTAGGGTGTGATTATATTCCGTGAATTGTCAACTCAAAAATATTTTTAAGTGAAAAAAAAATATGGTATGGATCGGGATGCAGGGAATTTTGTGATTGATCATCTCAAATATGGGCGCATGTACGCGGCTGTCTACCGAGGTGATTGGATAGGCTTGAAATCTGAGATTGATTCACACCCCGAGGCCTTAAACGCCAAAGTGGCAGTATCTGGGCAATTGCTTATTCATATTGCTGCTGGAGCTGGAAAAGGCAAGATAACCCAAGAATTAGCAAACTTAATGAAAAAAAGTGACTTGGAAATTCAAGATTCATGGGGTTATACAGCTCTTACTTGCACTGCATATAATGGAATGACTAAAACTTGCGAATTCCTAATCTCTTTAAACAACAATTTGGTTTGCATTCCCGACTTGCAAGGTTCACTTCCAGTTATTGCCGCATGTTCGGGAGTCCACAGAGAAACCACTTCCTATCTTTATTCCCTCACCCCACCTGATCGTTTTTATCCAGAAAATGGGTATAACGGCACTACGTTACTTTGTTGCTGCATTGTTAGTGGAATACTTGGTATGAGCTGTATGTATTATCGTCTTACCCATAGTTTCAACAAGAATTTCATTATCTTATTATTCTTTCCTTTCATCCAAAAAGATGTTGGCTTGGATCTTCTTCGGCGCTGCCCATCTCTCACTCTGGCATCAGATTCTAGAAATTGCATCCCGTTCTTCATTCTGGCGACGGCAGCCTCAAGATTTCATAGTTGTTCTCAACTTGTATTTTGGAAACGCTGGGTTTACTCCTGTAAGCACTATTTATATGCTCTTTATCGCTATCTTTTTAATGTTTTTCATTTCTCACAAGTCTACTCTTTGTAAATAACAGTGATACACGTAGAGGTCCCTGTTGCCCACGGTGAAACTCGTATCCAGATCTCGCAACACGCCCGAGCCAAGCCACACAACATGATAAATCCTGGTATATTTTTGTTTTCTCACATAATACTTCCATCAGTTTACATTATTATTATTAGATTAGGAGAATATATTGTTATACCAATATGACATTCTTGTCTTAGGAATTCATTCCATCCAAAATTACACTTTAGGATAAGGCTAGTTAAATAATGTTATGGAAAACTTTTGTTAAACTAAATAATTCAAGTTGAGACTACATGACATCTATATAAATATAACAGGAGATTGTAAATTAAGAAAATATATCATCAATTATACAATTTTTATGTTTCATTACCTAAATATTTTGTATCAATATTATCATCTCTCTTTTTTATTTTGTTGTCTGTAATATTTTTCTCCATTTCAATTTTCTAGAATGGAGATAATATAATCACAAAGAAATTGAGGTTTTCTAATTAAACAAGATGACAAAAGTAATTGTTTACTTTTTCAACTCTCTCTAACTTGCTTTTAGACCCCTAAGTATAAATTGTGGAACTATGCGGGCATTGATGAGCCTTAACTAATGTTTGGTAATTGAAATGATGGAACAAGGTAAAGACTTGAGAATAGGAAAGGAAATGGCATTGTGGATGAATTGGTATACATTGGTACACATTAGCAAAAATCTTTGATAATATGCAAGATTCAAATGTAAGACCAAAGATAGCTTGAGATGGACCTTGGATTGAAAGTTAGCTGGATCATATATATAAGGGAGACATGTAAGATCTCTAAGGACTTAATGTGTGTTCAAATAGACAGACCATGACTAATAAAGTTGACACGGATAAGCATTGGACCGAATTAATGTGTTATGAAAGGCTTTGAGCTTAAATGACTCATCATCAATAGATAGAGATTAATGAGAGATCTGAATGATGTAACTGATCAGATCACAATAAATATACATCAACTCTAAAACATAAAAAATATGTGGGAGGATCATCTAAAGATAGTAGAGCTCTTCATATATATGGATGTATCATTTCTAGTTAAATGTAATCTCTTATCTTGTTAGTTGTGATGTAGCTAAATCCTATTAGATAGAGACCTATTTGGATGAGTGTGTTATCCAATTAGTTAGTGTGATGTAGTCTCATAAGAATATAGGCGATCTAGTTAGTTTAGTTCAATTAGACTTCTAAATTGTAAACTCAGAGGTGCATGTAAATAGCTTATTTAAACCTTACTCTTGAAGGGGAGAGATAGGTGGGCAGGAAACACATTAAGCGAGAGCATTCCTTCGTATACTTTTTTGGAAGTAATAAATGTTAGTTTTTACCGTAGCTCTTGTATATTTATTGTTGCCGTTGATAGTTTAGTACATTAGTAGTATTTTTGCAAGAGTGTGAGTTAGACATCACGAGAGTCATGATGCATTTGAGAATAAGGTTCTATTAGCTTACGATCACGTCGAAAGGTTGAGTCTTGCTTAAATGAACCTAAGTGAGATTGTCATGTAAAGGAGAGGGCATGATTTGCGGTATAAGTTTAGTGTTTAGAAAAACCTTTGTAATAAATGATATTAAAGTCAAAATATCAATACAACAATAGGTACCAATTTGAAAAAACGTGTCAATAGAATGGAGGCATTCATAGAGCCAATTCCTTGAGGGGAGGAAGATGCCACTTCCTACTCATCTCAGTTCTACGCCATGTTAGGCGTAATGGGCCTTGGGAAGGAGCATCCAAACAAAAGCAAATACAAACCCAACAGAGAGGGAATATAGTATGCTGGAAATGTGCTAATAACTAAGGAGTCTTTGAAAGAAACACATTTGGAGGAGTTTCCACAAATTATTTCAATGAGAAAGTCGAGTTCTTCTGATGAGGGTAGGTTTTTAAACCCCTAAGTCTAAATTATAGAATCATACAAGCATTAATGAATCTTGACCAATGTTTGGTACTCACAACAACAGAACACAGTAAAGACTTACGAGTAAGGAAAATGAGCATTGTCATTGAATTGACATGCAGTGGTGCACATTGGCAGAAATCTTTGACAAGATGCAAGATTCGAATGTGAGACTAAAAGATAGCTTGAGATGGACCTTGAGTTGAAGGTTAGCTGGATCACATGCATAAGGGAGATATGTGAGAGCTCTAAGGAATTAATGTATACTCAAATAGACATTTCATGACTAATGGACTTAACATGGGTAAGCATTGGATTGAACCAT
>JAOQMP010000002.1:15107886-15124085 GCA_027563575.1 Erythroxylum pedicellare
GTGATGTGATCTGGGCTTATTCTCTTGGGCCTAATTTATTAGGCATTGAATAAATATATGTGGATATATTTATTGGGTTAGATTGAAATAAGTTGTCGGGCTTTTATTTTATGAGATATAATATAAGCCGAAACTTATTGGGCTTCAATAATTCTAATGGGTTTAGGATTATGATGTTCTTATTCCTAATACGAATAGGAATTAGGGTTTCTCTATAAATAGAGAAACTTATGTCTCATTAGGTGTGAGATGAAAACCCTAGCCACTTTCGTTCTTCTTTCGAGAGAGAATTTTTGCGGTGTTCAAAAGGGTTTTAGAACGTGCTAGTACACATTAGCCGCTACCCGGATCGTTCATCCTCATGTGGATACCAGTAGAGGACGTTCGCGCACTGCAACGTCTACAAATCTGAAAAGAAACAAATACCAATCCGCGTCAAGATGTAATTTTGTACATGTTATAATTTTTGGTTATACATCTTGTTGTGTAATATGGTCCATTCTGTTGCGTATTGTGAATACCAGGACCATAGGCGATCCAACAAGCCCATGATAGGTCGATTGCCAATCAAGTGCAAAGGAGAATAAAAGATCATTGACCTGAATAGGTGCTCAAAGAGTGCAAAACAAGCAAGTTAAGAAAAACAAACTATAATAAGACACTGATATGAATTAAGAAGAGGGATTGCGAGAGCATATAAAATTAGTAACTTCCACTCCCTTTATATACTAGATTATCTTATTCATATAAAAAAGTTAAAATTATAATCCCTAAATATATTCAATCAAATCACAATCATAATCTCCTCGTAATTAAATCATAATCTCTGTTAACATCACAATCATAATCCCTAACAATCCTCTTAATCAAATGTAACATCCCATGTGCTATAAAGATATATATATAAGAGACTTCTTCTTCTTTTTCTCATTTTCTCATAATTTCATTTTAACAAGTTACTATTTATGAATTTCCTCTTTCTAACAATTCTTCACCATTGGTGACTCAAACCAGTTATTGTTATATACCAACCTCTTTCTCTCAACAAGCCCATCACAACCATACCCATTTCAGCTACATCGTCGCGAGAATCGTGCCAAAAATCAAGGAGAAAAACTGACAAAAAATATCAATCGTCGATCCGTCGCTTCCGATGATTGTTGCCAATCACCACCACCACCATTCAACTTGTCTCGACATTAGGAACAAAAGCCCTATGGTCTCGTCACCAGCCGCATCCTAGATAACCGCTGATTGACAAAAAAAAGGTTAAGGTTTCAACTCGTTTTTCTTCAATTCATTTAAATCTGTTAAGCATCTAAATAGTTGCTTTGGAGAAAGTTGTTCTACTCATCAAGAGCTTTCATTTGATATAAAAATTGTTGAATTTTGAGACTGAAAATTTTTCAATAATCGGGGGGAATATTCCAATGACCAGAGGAATATTCCAGCCACTGAAGGTACTGTTTCGGTTACTAATTTGGTCACTTTTGTGAAAAAATTCTAAAATTTTTTAAAATTATAATGATCATTTTTCTCTAAAGAACCACAGTCAGATTTTCAATGGTTTGCGAATTAAAAATCATGGAACATTTAAGCGAGAATATGATAAATTTCCGAATTTCATAAATGGACTACTTAGGCAATTCAAATGATACCTAAATTGTTATTTGAGTCCAATAACTCCTAATTAGCACTGATTGATATATTTTCTTTGGATTTACTAGGTATAGCAAGAGCGAGACCCATCAAAAGGTTCGAACGGACGAGTTATTTTATTAAGTAATTTCATACTGACTTACTGTTATCGTAGTTGTACCAACAAATGAATATTATTCAATGCTGACATAATCACATTCATATGCATATGTGTGTTTGTATATATATATATATATTGAACGATATATAGCGAATGCGTATATACAATAATGTGTATCTACTTTAGTATAAGCCTTTATATTGAATTAACTGAGTGGATATGTTGGGTTGGGTATTGCATACATGCATTAATCATTGCATAACAAAATGTTTACTTGATAAATTGCATGCTCAATAATTTGATATATATTACTATGTTCGATTGTGGGGAAGAAGAGATCTGTAGGACGTAACGCCTTATAGGTATACGTCAGGACCAGATGCACACTAGTTATGATTATGAGAGTTGTTTTGTTTATGATATTGAGATATGTTATGGGTCAATCTTGGTTGATTCTTGGCTTTCTCGGACCCTTATTTGTGATGTTTATGACTTTGGACGCTTTGAGCGAGGGCTGGTCAGTTAGTGATGCTTGGCTTCGCAACCCCTTTGGATTAAAAGAGCCTTACGGTTACATGACTATAGGAGCATGGGTGGGCCGTTGATGATGTATAGCTCCCTGCAGCCATTCGAGGTTTAGAGTTATGAGGGCTTACCCTTGGAGATTAGGGTTCTACAGATATTTCCCCCCAAAATTTATTTATGTTGTTGATGTCATTGGATGTATAGCATGGTGTGTATATATTTTGATGTTCATGTATGGCTGTGTGCATAACATTGGGTATTGTAAGACAGTGTAAGCTTACTCAATGAAGTTTGACTCCCTTCAACTTTATTTTTTCAGGTCAGCTACCACTAGCTTCGCAGCAGTGACTCCCGTGACATGTCCGCTGAGGCTTACCTATTTTTATGTATGATCTTTCTTTATTTTCATTTATCTTGTATTGCAGCGTCTGTATTGACGTGATTTTATGAGTTGTAAAACTTCTTTTTGACGCGAACTATTGTTATTGTATTGTATGAACTTGCTGCGTTCTTGGAGTTTGATTTTTTGTTGTTGCTAGTGGTAGGTTTACGTGTGATCTAGGGTTTCGGAACCTAGGTCTCAAGTGGGGGTCACGTGTCCATTTCAAGTCGTGACATCAAATCATAATCTTTAATAACCCCCCTTTAACTGAAACATATATATCATAAACTCCGACCTTGTTACACAATTTTGTTACATCACTTCCAACTAAATCCTTGGTGAATAGATCAACCAACTGGTACTTAGACTTCACATAAGTAGTTTTTATCACATTTTATTGTACCTTAGCTCTGACAACATGATATTATACCATAATAAGCTTTGTCCTTTCATAAAAAAATGGATTAGAAGCAATGTAAATGGTTGCTCGATTATCACACATTAGCTTATAGGTCACAGTTGTTGAGATCCAAGTTCCTACAACATACGTCTTACCCATATAAGTTCTTGAGTTGTATATGTCATGGCTCTATATTTTGATTTTTCCTGTAAACAAGAAACCACTATTTGCTTCTTTCTTTTCCATGAAATTAGATTGCCACAAACAAATGTGCAATACCTTATAATAGATCTTCGATTAGTCATAGAACTAACCCAATCAACATCACTATAATCCTAAAGTGAACAATGCATACGGTTCTTATATAAAAATCATTTTCCAAGATTACGCTTGAGGTATTTCAAGATTCGAATAGTCGCATTCTAATGATTGGTCTGAGGGAATTGCATAAATTGACTCACCACACTTGTACTTAATGAAATTTCAGGCCTAGTAATTGTAAGATAGATTAATTTCTTAATTAGTCTCTTATAATTTCCTAGCACTTTCAAAAGTTCTCCTTGGTCTCTCAAGTTTGATGTTGGGATCAATTGGAGAACCCACCAATTTACATCCTAACAATCTAGCTTCTTTTAGGAGATCAAGAACATACTTGAGTTGGGGGAGACAAATACCATCTTTATATCTTGAAATTTGATTCCTAAAAAATACTTCAGGAGATCAAGATCTTTTGTTTAGGATTGTTTTTGCAAGAATTCCTTCAATCTGTGAATTCCATTTTCATCATCACCAATAATAACAATATCATAAACATATATGATCAATAGAAATTTACCAAATCTTGTGTGTTGATAAAACATCGAATGGTCTACTCCACACCATGATCTAGGAGATTGTTTTAGACTATATAAAGATTTCTTTAATAGGCACACTTTCGCAGACTCCCCTTGAGCAATAAACCCTGGAGGTTGCTTCATATAGATTGTTTCTTCTAGATGACCATGCAGGAATGCATTTTTTATGTCAAGTTGGTAGAGAGGCCAAAAATATGTTGTGACTAAAGAGATACAAATATAGACTGACGCCATTTTTTTGCCACAGAAGAAAAGGTTTTAGAATAATCAATACCATAGATTTGTATCTATCCTTTACCAATAAGACGAGCCTTGAGTCATTTGATAGACCCATCAGTAAAAGTCAATAGTATATACCTATCAATAACCACCAATTGAGGCATCAGGAGGATGAGTAACTAGTAAGGTTACTCATTTGTAATTGGAAAGTTATGAGTTTGAGTTACAGAAACAATCTTTTTGTAAAAGACAAAAGGAAAGCTGCTTACAATTGATCACCCTCTCCTGACCTTCGCAAAACAGAGAACCTTGTGCCTTAGAGTTTGCCTTTTACCCTTAGGAGAAGGAGTAATAAGATTTTAGGTGTCATTTGACCGTAAAGCATTTATTTCCTCTTGCATAACCTGCTTCGACCTAGGGTTTTGCATAGCCTTTATTATACTCTTAGGAATTGGCATATAATCTAGGTTTGATTAAAAAATGACAAAAGATGGGGGCACATAATTATAAGAAACAAAATTAGAAATTGGATGATTGGTACAAGATTGTTTATCTTTCTTTAAGGCAATAGGGTAGTTTGGGTCATTGTTTTCTAGATTTGGAGACAAATTATTGGATGGAGAAAGGGCTCATCCAGATGGCCATCTACCATTCGAGAAGGTCGTCAAGAATAAAGTTGCAAATCTTATCAAGGCAATTAAGGAAGATAAAAAGGATTGGAATCTATAGGTGAATTTTCTAAACTGCTAGGAGAATTATCCAAGGAGTTGTCAAAAAGTGAAGGTCAATGATGATGGAAGCTTTTGGCATCTTGTGTTTTAGAAAAGTTTGCAATGTTTTTAAAGAATGTCACACCTGAGTACACAAAAAATCTTTTAAGCAGTTATAACAAAAATAGTCTTTTTGTTTCCTTGAGTAACCAAGGAAGATACACTTAATGGCTTGTGGAGATAATTTGTCAATTCTTGGCTAGAGTTGGTGGACAAAATAGACACATCCAAAGATACAAGGCAGAAGAGGAAACAAAGGGGTTTTAGGAAACATAAGGATATGACCTTTGAGAGTGGTGGATGGCATCCTATTAATAAGATAGTAAGTAGTGAGGACTTCATCACTCTAAATATCCTTGAGAACTTTCATCTCAATTAGTAAGGTTCGAGCAACTTCTATAACATGCCTAAATTTTCTTTCAGCAATACCATTTTGTTATGTTGTGTGAGAATAAGAAGATTAGTGAATCATACCACAAATTTTTCTGTAAGAATTAAAGGTTTCAAAAAAAATGTTCTTTGGAATTATCACTTCTGAGGATACGAACAAGATAACCAAACTGAGTTTTGATTTTAGGGAAAAAGGATTTGAGAAATAGAAAACAATTCGGAACATTCTTTCATTAGATATAACCAAGTCATTATAGACCAATCATCAACAAAAATAATAAAGTAACCAAAACCAAGTTTCGACGTAACACGATATGGACCCTAAACATTCTAATGAACTAACACAAAAGAGGTCTTGGCTATATTATTAACTCTAGATAGAAAAACAACACGATGATGTTTCCTAAGTTAATAAGACTCACATATTAGGTGAATATTTGAATTCAAATTAGTAATCAAATTTTTTTAATTTTTGGATGGATGGATGGCCAAGGCAACTATAGATCTGGAGAGGTGAAGTAATAGCTGAGCAGATGATTGAACAACTACCAAAATAGTAGAGACCTCCAGATTCACACCCTCCTCCAATCATCTTCTTTTTCTTCAAATCTTGGATACATAATGAGGAAAAAGGACGGAGAACAATTCAATAATTTGGTTAGTTTACTAACAAACATCAAGTTGAACTAAAGTTTTAGAATATATAATGTTGTTGGTGATGTCATTGAAGAAGATGGAAATGCATTGTTAACCCCACTTATACTAGTAATGAAATCATTACAAATAATAAATTGGTTTGAGTATGCTACAGGTGTAATTTGATAAAATTTTTTTAGGTTACTTGTAATATGGTTAACAGCTCCAAAATTTGTAACTTAAAGTTTAACAAAGGACAATATACAAGCTGTGTGATTACCTAGGTGGGCAAACGATGCAATTGGTGTGGTTGCTTACTTGCTAACTTGATACTGGAGAAAAGAGGTATTCTTCTTCAGAAACCACCTTGTTTCCACATATTTAGGCAAAACCTCTAGAAGCCTCCACAATATTAGCAGACTGAGAGGGCTTTGGACATAACTATGGGTGTAAATCCCAACAATAGTCCCAAACATACCCATCCTTATTACAGTGGTCACATTTCCTTTGGCCTCCCTTGCCTCCTCTTGCACGACCACCATAGTTACTTCAACCTCCATTACCTCTTTTCCACTATTGTGAACAACTAGAATAAACTTGTCACCACTTTCTTATGATGGCCCCTTTAAGGATCGAGATACTTGTGAATATATCTTACCAAGTGAAGGGAGTTCAGTGGCACTAATTATCTAGGCCCAAATTGGTCCACATTATGGTCTTAACCCAACCAGTTATCTCTTCATGAATAACTCCTCTTCCCTTTAAAAATTGATCCTTATCTGTTGTTATTAGCTGAGCTGTTAAATGTTTTATAAATAACTTCTTTATTTATGAAAAGTACTCAGTGTGGTAATTCTCTACTTGCTCACACTTGAACAAATCCACATATAAATCATATGTATGAGTAATGTTACTAGAAAATAAAAGTCTCATATACTCCTATAACTCCTTTGCGGAGTTTACATATGGACACACATTAGTAATATTTGGCTTTATGGCATTCCAAAGGCTTGTCATTATTTGGTAGTCATGTTGTTCCCACTTCTTATACCTGTAAGCTTACTACGAGGAGCTGGATTAATGAGATGCTCGTGCCTATTTAGGACCATGAGATATACAATGACCGATTTTTTCCAATCAACAAAATTCGTTCCACTCAGTTTTCGATTTGTGATTTATTGAACCATAATGGGTGATTGTCCTTCATCCCTTTCAGTTTTGAAGTCACTTTTGATGCAATTTATATAGAAAGATGTCAACGAGAATCAAGCGAAGAACAATAGTGCAAAAAATCGAACTTTAAATAGAACTAGCGACTATGGTTAAACACATAAACCTAGTTTCCAACAATTAAAGGCGGAAAAGCATATCACCAACTATGGTTCAACACAAATTTGTTTTCCAACAATTAAAAGAAGAAGAACACATCACCAACAGGTTCCAGGAATTGATGCAACTCAATCCATAGCAACAAGGTCAATAGACACATGTCGGTTGAATAGTGCATGCCGGTGGCGCGTGGTGCACTTGACAAAGTTGCCTCCTCCTCTGAATTGGTCGTCGAAGGCTGCTTAAGGTGTTTTTAGTGCTACATTGTTAAAATTAGTCTTACTTATTTACTTTGTTTAGCAAGATTTAAATATGGGTTATCGCTTGAGAGAAAAAGGAGGAAAAGTCAAAGGCAAGAAAACTTGCTTTGATGTCATGATATGAATTAAGAAGAGGAATTATGAAAGAATATAAACTAGCCGCCCCACTCTCTTTATATACTAGATTATCTTAATTCATATAAGATAAATTACTATTATAATACCTAAAATTTTCAATCAAATCACAATTATAATCCTTAAAATCATAATCTCTAACATCACAATCGTAATTTGACAATCCTTTTAATCAAATCATAATCTAATAGATACAAATATTGGTATTAAAGCTGGTTAAAACTCTTAGTCAACTCGCGCTAAATAAAGAGTGCGCATTTATCATTTTTGTACTTTAATTTTATGTGTCACCAACTAATTGAAGTAATCACCTTTCCTAGCAGAACATAGCATCTTCGTTGTTAGCCGAAGCCCTGAGCTTCCAACAATTTTAATAGAACTCTTAAATTATTTTTTTGATAAAAAATGGAATGCCATCTTAATGATAATTATTGAGAGCTAGCTAATGTACCAATTGTCTTAAAGTATAAACAGATGGAAATAGGTAAAGCAGGTTACATATCAAAGCAAAAAATGATACACAATGCCAACTACAAGTGCTTCAAACAGCAGTACTAATATTTCTCCATAAATATGCTCTCATCTATTTAACCAAACAAGCAACCACAAAGTTCAATGATTGTTACTACTAAAAGGCTAGTCTCGTGAAACTTATGGAAAGCAAAACATTTACATATCAGAACTCGGATAGATGTTTACATGGAGGGATGTTTACGTATGACGAATTACACCAATACTTCATTCTGACACTTTCACTGGCTCATATAGGTGAGGAGCATGCCTAGATGAAGAGTAAGCTGAAATTGCAGATCCAGTCATGGTCAATGAATGCTTAGCAACACCAACACTTTTCCTTGTCACCAACCAGATAGTCCAGAAGAATCCAATCCAACCTGATTTGCACCAAATTTCAGGTCCCAAAGGAGAGCAAAACAATTTACACATGATTATAAATCAAATTTGAAGTAGTAGTACAACATATTCTAATCTTTGCACACCGTGGATTGCCCATAAATACATAAAACCATAGTACAATTATATATGGCAGAAGACCCACTAAATATACCAGAAGCTTCGTCACAGGACAAAAATCCACAAGAGGCTCCTACATTCAATATGTTCATCTCAATGCTCATTTTCTTATTCCCTTTTCCTCCTTACAGAGAGAGAGGGGTTTGGGAGTTTTATATAACAAGGAATGAGCATGAAATGTTCAATTCCCTCGTCTTATCAGCAGCAAATTTTCATTTGTTTTTCTTAAGCACTAACCTTGCTAACAACTTCATTTGAATTTTTATTCACAATTCCCAAGTCATACGATTAATAGGCGAAGGAAAAACTATGTACTTCTGTACAAATAAAAGCCAGGGAAATAAAGCTCAGTTGTCTTGCTACCTGTAGCTATTAGAACAGCTACAATGGCTGAAATTGTGGCGGTAGAAATGACAAATATGGCAACTGATAGTGCCCCTATGTATATTGCTGTTACAAAGACAAAGAAGAGAGCCAAGAAGCCTCCAGCAGCTGCCAAAGACATGAGAACAGCAACGATAATTGCATTGACAGTGGCTGCAAGAAAGAAAAGCATAAAAACAAGCAGTCCTGTCAAGGTAAGAAGAACGATAGTCCCAACCTGCAGCAGGAGAGCAAAACAATTAACCAAAATGACAAAGGATAGAAGTACTATTTCCTGTTTATCAATCAAAGGAATATAGACAAAAAAGAGGAGGAAAACAAGGTTGTGAACGTAGTAGCATTTGCTACAATGACAACTGTGGGTGGTGGAAGAATCAAGGCGGTTATCATAGTAGCATTTGCTGCAGCAACAATTGTGAGCTATAGCAGAATTGTTTTCGTGGAAAACAGACTAAATAGCAAGATAAGGAATATCCCTACTCCCTAATAACTTGCCTACCATATCCGGATACCAAGAAACTGCCTTTGTAAAGAACATAATATATTCATATGCATCGGCACACAAGCATACACATAAGGATGAAGAAACCTATCATCCATGCTTGAATCCTCGTAAACATTTCTAAGCAAAAGTGTACTCAAACAAGTCAGATTAAGTTACAATCATCTTAGCATAATCATAAATAATAGCCAGAGAGAAAATGATTTTGTTGAATACTATATTGAATCGTAGAAGGAATATTTTCAGCGTGATGAATGAAGAGTGAGAATTAGACAAAATAATAAAAATTTAACTGTCTAAGAGGAGGGGACATGAACAGTCTTTCATCTCTAACTCAAATCCTTCCTTGCCACTATTGCTCTCATTTTATAGAAAATCGCATACTTAATATGCTCACCAATCTATTATACCGTACTTATATACATCGAAGGAAGTAGTTACTATATGCTATATCGTTATGTGAGTCAACTAAACTAAGATTACTAAGGGAAACTTTTAAAATGAACAGCGGATTGACTTAGGTATCAAATTTTTACCAAAAAATGGAAAGAGTCGAATCTTAGTTTGTGCAATGGGTTGCGTTATTAAGATGAGATGATTAATTAATTTTGAGAGGCAAGCAACCAGCAGTTAGTAGATAAGTTACAATCATAAAACAGCAAAAAAGAGAGGACTGACGGAGATGACGAGCAGAGCCCGGAGATGGGTGCCACGGCGAGTCCAGAGAAGGAGTTGACGGCCACCGTTTCTAGAAGCTTCTTTCAGAAGCGGAGCGTTCTCCGAGACCGAGGTCTTCAACCGCTGAATGAACGACGTGGATGGATGAGGATTAATGAAGATCTCTCTGATCACACGGTGGAGAAGACCCAGGAGAGTCTCTCCTCTGTCAGTCCTCATGTGATGCTCCACGTTCTCCTTCTGCCCATTACTCTCCACCTCGACAGCCATGGCATTAGGAATGATATCCCAACAGACAAATTGTATATAGACTTGGAAGTTGATTGAGTTGTGAAAAGTAGGAGTGGAATGGAATAGTTGTTGTGACTACACTCGCTCAACTGGTTGATGATGGATTGGAATTCGATAATAAATATGAGTTAGTTTTGATTATAGATGGATGGTGTTGATCACGTGAAAGAGACCAGGTGTCGCATCGTCCCTCGTATTTCCAACACGTGGAATTATATAAATAATTTTTAGTAAAATATCTCGAGGAAATCTACGGTCAAAAAATTATATGAAAGCCAAGTACAAGTCTACCAACTGGACCGGAATGGTTCGGAAGTTTGAGGGCATCGTTATTTCCATACCGCTATGCCAACCAATGTCATAAATACCATATTCTTTTTTTTAATCAAAAGGCGAGAAAAAAATAGGAGCACTAAGCAACCATCTGACAGAAGGAAATCCCAACTATGTCCTCTATAAGGATACTAGAATAGCCTATAGGAGATAGACTGAAGAAAAAAGATTCTTATTTTAAAAGATTCGGCATAGTTGGCTAGTCAATTTGCAAGTCTATTGCTTTCCTGAAAAACATGATAAATCTTATCAATTCAATCTCTAGCAAGCAAAATTTAAATCCCCATCACCAGAGAGCTATGCTCTAGCTGCCTATTCCCTGACGATAAAAGGATGTTAATGATAATCAATGAGTCTACCTCCAATTCAACACGCCTGTACCTAAGGTCCCAAGCAAGAAGCAATCCAGAAAACACACCCCATAGCTTTGCACAAACAGACGTACCAAGATCAACATTATGAGTGAATCCTTCTAACTAAATCCCGAGCTATCACGAAGAACACCACCCACTGAAGCATGAGAAGAGGAAGATTTATAAGCCCCATCTGTATTCAACTTAATCTAACCTGGAGGAGGGTTAACCTAACCTATCAACTTCTCCATCCAAGAGCCTGATGTTACCAAAGCATGTCCAACCAAGTCCTTAGCTTTATAAATCCAGGACACATTATTAAGAACAATTAATGGAGGATTGGTCGGCCACAAGAATTGACCATCAAAGATGCTTTCGTTATGCCAAAACCAAAGAAACCAACACGAAGTGCCGAAAATAACTGACCACTCAAAGCCATGCACGTCATGCTTATTTTGCAAATTACTATTTAGCCAATCTAGTCTGCTCAGAGTAAAGAAAACACAGAAAATAACGATGGACGATTCTAAGCGATCTGAGGCGGCGAGGGGGGATCTCAACTCTCTTGGCAATGAAGGCCATATGGCTAAGAAAGTTGGTATACGTGATAGGGAAGAGGACTCACGTCCCTCACGTCCTAAACCAAGCTATAGTGTAGCAGTCACTGGTCAACCAGAAGAGGAGGAGGACGAGTTAGCATGACTTGCAGAAGAACCGATGGATTATAAAGAAAGGGATATCTCTGTGGTGGATGGGGATTTTGGGATTGCATTGGAACTATCTTCCACTTTCAAGAATCGTCTAGACAAGCAATGGGAAAGAGCAATAGTGGCAAAATTACTTGGTCGTCGTATCGATTAAAAAATGCTAAAAAGTAGAGTAAAAGGTAAATGGAAGTTAGCAGGACCAATGAAGATTATTACCTTAGACAATGATTATTTTCTAATCAATTTTGTGGAGAAGGAAGATTACTTGAATGCCTTAACAAAGGGTCCATGGGTGATTTTGGGACATGCACTATCTGTTCAGCGATGGCATTCTAAATTTCGTCTATTGCAAGGAAAAATTACAAGGGAAATGATTTAGGTCCGTTTTCCAAAATTGTCTGTCTCTTGTTATCATCCTTTAATTCTCACAGTTTTGGGAAATCTGATTGGTTGTATGGTGAAAATTGATGATAACACGCAACATTAATAAAAAGGCAAATTTGTGAGGGTGGTTGTAGATGTCGACTTAACGGTACCATTACGATCAAGGTTTGTGCTGGATGGAGATGAGATTAAAGTGGCTTATGAAGGCTTACCCCAGATTTATTTTTTGTGTGGCATTGTAGGTCATGGATCAATTGATTGCCCTTCTAAGGTACAAGTGTCTCATAATGATCAATTGATTGCCCTTCTAAGGTACAAGTGTCTCATAAGGTACAAGTGTCTCATAAAGGAAGTGTATGAGCCCTGGATTTAGCTATAGAAACGTAACAATCGAGCTACAGCTAAGGAGACAAATCAGGGAAGAGATTTTGTTCGGGAGAGCAACAAAGTGAGACTGCATTGTTCAAGATTTTGTTTATCTGATAACGAGATTTTGTGGAATATTAGTAATCGTCCCTTTAATGCGGAGGAGGGCAATCGAGTTTCAACTTCTACAAGGCTTGAATTGGGCCAACTCATAGCTCAAGCAAGAAAAGAAATATCCAATATGGGTTAAACGAGTATAAGAGACAGAACCAAGCCTCGTACTAATAACAAAGGTAAAACTAGCATGCAAGATGGGCATCGGACTTCAAATACCTATTCTAATAAGGAACGACTACAGGTGCAATAGAAATGTTCTTGGATCCACTGCCTTAGAACAACCCCTGCAACGTGGCTCTGGGTCTCATATAGCTATCTCTATGCCTTCACACAGAGAAGTTGCTTATCAAGACAAATCGTTCATGTTACCAGAGGAAGATGACATGGAGTGTGGGGATCCATATAATGACATGCAAGACATCGCAGGCAATATTATGTTGTTTTCGCAAAATAGATATGCGGTGCCCCCTTCAAAACCTCCGGATCCAAATATTGACCCAAACGTGATGAATGATGTGTCTATGATGCTTGACCTCAAGAAGAAGTAGTTCCATAGACTCTAGATAGTGACACAGCATATGTCTAGGATGACGTTTCAAAGACCACACATGCAAAAGAGTGCATTATGCCTCTTTTATCCTCTAGTTATTTCGATATTTATATGGAATTGTCAAGGGGTTGGAGGTAAGACTTTCAAACCTGTTCTAATGAATTTTGTTAGATTACATAAACCGTTCATGCTTGTTCTAACTGAAACTCGGATCAGCAATTATCGGTTGATAAAGTTATTAGCAGTTTGGATTTTGCTCACTCCTTCAGAGTAGAGGCAGAGGGGTTTGGTGGTATTTGGGTGTTGTGAAGAGGAGATACTGAAGTCATAATTCTTGCCGCACATCGATAGTTTATTCATATTAAAGTTGCTCGTGATACAAATTCATTCTTCTTTGCAGTTATTTGTGCTAGTCCTAAGTACCATCTACAAAAGTACTTGTGGAATAATATTAGAAGAATTGCTTATGTTACAACTGGTGCCTCGTTATTAGGGGGCGATTTCAATGCCAAGCTTGAAATTGTAGATAAGCGTGGAGGATCTCATACGTAACTAGTGGCGAATAAGTCTTTTTAAGAGTGTGTACAAAGCTCTCAATTTTATGATCTTGGGTTTGTTGGTCCAAGATATACATAGAGGAGCGGGAACTTGTTAGCAAAGATAGATAGGGCGCTTTGTTATAATAAGTGGCATGAACTCTTTCAAAATATGATAGTAAAGCATCTCCCCACCCCTTTTGGTTTCAATCAGCATGGTTAACCCATGATAATTTTGCCACTTTTGTAAAGTCCAATTGGAGAACTGATGTTAATGATTTCTGTGGGTTGTTGATGGAATTTGCTGGGAAGTTGCAGAACTAGAATAAAACTAAATTTGGTCATATTTTTCAATGAAAAAAATAATCTTTTGGCAAGATTGAAAGGCATCCAAAAAGCTCTTGAAAACTGAGACTGATACTTTGGGGGAGCTAGAGGTGTTTCTTCGCTCTAAATTGGAGAAAGTTTTATGTGAAAAGGAGTTATTTTGGCATCAATAGGCTCGTTGCCAATGGACTTCGCATGGCAATCGAAATACTAAATTTTACCATGCAATAACTATGGTATGGAGAAGGTAGGCTAGAATTATTTCCATTAAGGATGATAAGGGAAACATGGTTTCTAATCCTTTTTCTCTTAAACGGATGGCAAAAACATTCTTTGAAAAACTTTATACCAATGATGGCCCAGGAACTGCAGACTTTTGGATTAGAGGAGTTTTTCCTGTGATGCCTAGCCAAGCAAGGGAAAAGCTTGGGTACCCGGTTCAAGATGAAGAAGTGAAAGCTGTTGTCTTTGAGATGGATCCTAATAAGGCCCTTGGATTTGACAATTTCCATGTTTTTTTTTCCACAAACAGTGGGATACTGTTGGGATGTCAATGGTGAATTTTATTAAGAGGGTTTTAAGACATGAAGTTTGGGAATCATAACTTAATCGGACTATTCTAGTATTGATTCCTAAGATCCCTGATCCTATCTCCATTTAACAATTTCGTCCTATTAGTCTTTGCTCGGTGGTTTATAAGGTGATCACTAAGATAATAGTTAATAGGCTTAAGCCTTATTTGAATGATCTTGTTGCTCCTACTTAATGCAGCTTTGTCCTTAGACGGTTGATAACAGATAATATTATCATTGTTCAGGAAGTGATCCATTCAATGGAAAAAAGAAGGGTAAAATTGGATTCTTATTAATGACACTCTCGTTGACATCGAACTACCTATGGATCTTGTTAATCTTATCATGACATGTATCTCAACAGTTTCTATGCAAGTGAGTTAGGGTGGTGAACTTTTAGAAGCGTTTTCTCTGAATCATGGAATTAGGCAAGGGGATTCATTATCTCCTTACATTTTTGTCTTGTGCATGGAGAGATTGGGACATTTAATTGATAGTGCAGTGGCTTAAGGAAGTTGGAAATCGATTAAGCTTAGTCGGAGTAGGCTTGGTCTATCCCATTTATTCTTTGCTGACGATCTCGTCCTTTTTGCTGAGATTAAAGACGATTAGATTGGTTTCATCCAGAAGACGTTGGATGCCTTCTGCATGGCTTCAGGGCAGAAGGTAAGCAAGGATAAGACATGGTGTTTTTGTTCTAAAAATGTTTCTCATCCCCTAGCTCGATCCATTAATAGGAAAATGGGTATTCAGCTTGCAAATAATCTTAGAAAGTATCTTGGTATGCTGCTTATTCATGAGCGTACCACTAGGAGAACATACCAGTATATTATTGATAAGGTCCAATAGCGGCTTGAAGGTTGGAGAGCCAAGCATCTTTCTTTACCAGGCAAAGTAACTTTAATTCAATCAGTACTTTCAGCATTGCCTATTTATACCATGCAAACGGTTCGACTTCCACGGCAGCTATGTGTTGATGTAGAGAAGATGGTGCGTTCTTTCTTATGGGGTTCCAATACTAATCAAAGGAAATCTAGCTTGGTTAGTTGGGATAACATCCGTAAACCTAAGAAACTAGGTGGTCTTGGACTCAGAAGAATTCGTGCTAATAACAATGCCCTTCTTTCAAAACTGGGTTGGTTTTTGATTACTAAACATGATGATTTATGGGTTGGGGTTATTAAAGCCAAGTAAAAGTTTAATATGAATAGTTTACCTCCTACTCTTGCCTTAACTAGGGGATCGATGGTTTGGAGAAGTATTGCCTTTGTTGGCCCCCTGAATTTTTTTCTTAATGAATAAGTATGATTAGATTAATTTTGGAGTCTTACTAGATTAATTTGTGTTGGAATTAATTAGCATGTTAATGTGAGTAAGATAATATGATATAGGTTAAGAGAATTAAAGT
>JAOQMP010000002.1:15124185-15150320 GCA_027563575.1 Erythroxylum pedicellare
TTAATATTACCTTTTACATATTTGACGTTCAAATAATAATTACAATTAATATAAAAGGAAAAATATAAAATACTTAAAATATTACAATTTTATTACACAATAAATAATATTACATCAAAACATCAAATAAAAAGAATAATAACTATCCACAACTCTCTAAGTATTACAATTTACAAGAAGAGTTATGTTGAGAAAAAAAACTAACTAGACGTGAAACATGAAACAAAAACAAAAACATTTACAGTTATACTTATATTGGATATATATAATTTAACATATACATCAAATATAAGTGAAATTAAAAGAAGATGAGAAATGAAAGCCTAAAACTTAATTCAATTGAATATTAGCTCAAATTGCATTGACCTTAATTCTCATTTGGTACAAAATTTTCATCATTAAAAGGAACCTCATCATTACCATCGTTCAAACTCATTGCAGTAAATAACATGTCAATACTTTCCCACCAAAGATTATCTTTTAAGTCACTCTCATTTATCAAACTCATTATGTCAAAACATCGATATGGTCAAGGTAAAGTAGATCTACAAATAAAATTAAATTATTAAGAAATTACGACAAATTATGTTTAACTTAACAATGATAATAGCATATCTTTTCTAAAGCTTTAGGTTGTATTGAACAAAGACTAAGTCGTTCAATCTTTTGTGTCCTAATTTATTCCTTTTCCTGAAATAAATATATTCAAATGTGCTTTAGTTCCTTTCACATCATATTGCACTTATACATTAACTCAAAATTTGAATTGCAAATCATTGCAATTTGGGAGCATCAATCTTGAATTGATCTCACCAAGCAATTGTAAGATAACTAAAGTAATATTATAAGCAAAGTAGAATGATGATTATTGTCAACAAGTAATAAAGGTGAATATATATATGTATATATATATATAATCTTGCATTATCTTTGTGGGTATCAATTGTTGTAATAGTTAATAGCATTTCTTTTATTAACTTAAGCTTGCTTTGTAAATTTTGGACTAAACTAGACACTAAGATTCAAAAATGCTCCCAGATGAAAAAAACGAAGAGTAAAGTTATTTTTTCCATCTCTCATTGATGACTGCAAGATAAGGTGTGTACAAACAAGCGTTATTTTTCAAATTGGTCTTGATTGCTTCCTTCGCTCTCTCCATAACGTCATAAAACAAACTAACTGTTGCCCTCTCACCACTATCAGCTATATGAAATACTCTCACTAATGGCTCATAAACTTGGATTATAATTTGAAACTGGGACTAAAATTTATGATCTTCAAGTATAATTCTAGAAACTTTAACTCCAGCATTAGATCAGACATACTATGATGCAACCTACTTATCACTTTTAAACGTTTGCTCCAACCCCTTCTTCATTAAAAAAAATATTGAAGTGATAAGAAATTAGTCATAAACTTTGTTATGACAAGACAACAGAAATTCCTACCATTGGTGAAATCCTTTCTTATCAAATTTAAGACCCATACATAATTATAAATAAACTTAGTCACTTTCTTTGCTTTTTGCACAACCTCATCAATGATAGGAAAATATCTAGCATTTACTATATTTTCCAACATCAGGTTAATTTAATGTGCAGCATAAGGAGTCTAATAAAAAGAATTTTACCTACTTTGCAATCTTTGCCAACTACTTGGTAAGCATAATCATTATGAGTAATGAACTGAACAATATTTTCTAGCCCAAATTCATTCACAACTTAATCAAATATATGAAACGGAATATTAACATTTTTAACAAGGCCATATGCATCAGTAGACTTTAAAAATATTATCCTTTAGTAGAATAAGCTAAAAAATTGATAAAGGGTTCATGTCTTCTATTTTTCCAACCATCACTCATGATTGAACATCTATTAGTTGTCTAAGTTATTCTTCTTTCTTCCAAATAACACTTTATTTCATAAATAGTTCTGCTCAGAATTTAATCTCTATAGTCATCAATTGATGGAGTCTTATATCCTGGACCACAAAAGACAATAGCATCCACCATAGGCTGGTATGCACCTGAATCATACCACCATCCAGTCATTGTCATGTTCACATTCTGAGTCAGTTCTTTATATTATAAGGCACTACGGATTAAAGGTTGAGCTCCAAAAGTTGTTTTTGGTGAAAAAATTAGACAAGTGTCTTCTTCTTTTCCTCATATCAGTTGCGACATTCCCTTCTTGTCGGGTAGGAATAATATCACCTTCAATATCTTCACTATCATCCTGACCACTAGAAAAGTCTTCCATAACCAATTTCATAGTTTAGCCTTTGTCTTCTATCTTTTTTATGTTGATACTCTTCAAGTAAAGTCTTCATTTGTCATTTCACTTCGTGGCTCACTTTTTTACAAGACTTTATTTCACCTTTGATCCCAGCTAAATGCTTCTTTAATTTGATGATTTTCCCACCTTTCAAATGTTTGTTTACACACAAATGGTATAGTTCTTCATTCCAGGAACCAATTTAACATGAGTCTAAACTAGATCATCAAATCTTTCTAAAACCCTTGAATTATTAGGAGTATTTGAACTCCCATCTATTTGTCTAAAAAATAAATAAAGACTTGTGTCAAAATTAAATTAATAAATTCATATTCATAAATACAATTTTTGTATGCAATATCATTGCATAACTATAAAAATTCAATATTCAATTATAAGCATATCCAGACTATAGATAGACTCTGTCTTACATCTTTCTTGATGATAATACACATTGTAAAAATGATTTTTCTTCATGATAATACACTTCACAGAAACAATTTAAATTAGATCTTTCTTTATGATAATTCACATTGTAAAAATGATTTCTCTTCATGATAATACACATCGCAAAAATGATTTAAACACTTACAATTTCAAATTATGTTGACTAATGAGAATTCTCTTATAAATTCACACACTATTTTATACTATGCATTTAACTACCTATAAAATAAGATAATGAATGTGTATTTGCTACTCACAAGATAGGATTAATATTTGTTATATTATGTCCTAATGACAGAAATAAACAATATAAAAATGTAAATATTTAATTTTCTTAACTTAATTATATATATTGAATTATTTAATTATATATTAAACTTATATTTAAATGATTAATCATACGTTAAATCTATTTTATATACAAACAATATTTAGTAAATTAAATATTTCATATAAATCAATTAGCAGTTTAACAATTTAATGAATTAAATTTGATCTCATTTTTATAATTATTAAAATAACAAATAATATAACATGCTTTTGAATTATACACAATTCACAATACCTAAATGTTCCTCAATAATTCATACACAATATTATTTTGATCTCATACGTTCGTAAATTTACAATACCTAAATGTTATTAAACTAGACACAATTTTCACAACTAATTCCGACTTCCAAGACCAAACTACTCAATGTATATTTTATAAACCATTCACAAGACACACATAACACAACCAAAAAACAATGCAATTTCAATCCAGAGTAGAAACAAGCACCCTAAAACATACACAAAGTATCGAAAATTGCAACCAAGTTCATAAAGGTTGTGGGTCGAGTCGGGTCGAGTTGGTGACTTGATAAAACCAGATGAATTTGGATCTGAATTCTATATTTGATTTTTGCAACTTGCAAGACAATGGACTGGGGGAGATGAGTAGGAGAGCAATGATGATAGTGGAGACAAGCAAGCGGTCTAGTCCAAGGTAACGACAATGACAATGACAGTCTAGATTTTGGCCCCCAATGAAGATGTTGTGGTGGAGGAAACGTAAAGAGTGAAGATAGTAAGGTGAGCATGCAGTGTAGGGTAGCAAGGTAGGCAACAGTCTTGATTTTTAAATCAATTTTGCTTATTAACTAAATAATATCTAACATTAATTATTAATAAAAATTATAGCTAATATTACTTTATTATTTATTTTAATCTATATTAATTTATAATTATTTTTAAAAATTGTTAAGTGCATAACTATTTAATAAATTTAAGATACATAAATTTTATTTTTTATAAATATTTATAAATATTAAATATTTTAAAGAACTAAATTTTTAATTTTAGATGGTAATACTGATTTAGAAGTTAAAATATGTATTAATAGATGAATATTAGTCTATAATTTAGATGTTACTATTATTTTACTTATTATTTTTAGTAAAATATGAGGAATTGTTATTAGTTTTTGTTAATATTGTACAAGAATTTAATTAATAAAATAGTTTATCTTCAACTTGTATTTAGTATTTTATTTTTTTAATGATAAGAATATAACTAAATTAATATTAATAACTAATAAATATTTATTTTTCAATAGAAAATAAAATTAAAATTACAACAAAATATAAATAGAAATTAAATAATTATTAATTATTCATGGCGTATTCCTTAAAATTATGAACAAAATAAATAGTTATTTGGAGGATGTAAGAAGAAACATGCATAGAACTTCATCACTTCCTCGAGACTACACCTTAGCCATCTGAACAAGAGAAAAAGGAAACAAAATACAAAGCATAAAATTATTGAGTGTTTAACCCTATTTTGAGACAAGTATGACTTTCTGGTGATCGTAGACACTTTTTGATTCGTAGAGATGATGAATGAGTGAACAGAAGATGAATAACAATTGGAATATGCTTTTCTAGGTAGACACAAATGAGTAGCACATGATCGTGTGATTCAATTGTATAAATGTCTAAAAAACGTGTGCAAAAGGACGTAAAAAGGCAGAGACATACACTGGTGTGTACACAATTGTGTTTATGACATACACGACCATATGATGACTATGTAACTATCTATAACTAGGGATGGTAATGAGTTCGAGCTCGAGGCCAACACAAGGCTCAATTATTTTAGAAAATTTGAAAGCTAGAAAAGACATGTTCACTTACACGATCGTGTATGTGTTTGTGTGCACCCAGGAAAAATCCTATTTTTGGAATATAAAAAAGGGTGTAGGTTTAGTATGAGAGTGATTAAAACACCAAAAAGTGAGGAAAAACTAAATGAAAGAAAGCATAAAAGTATTCAAATCTTTTTGTTAATTGTTTTTTTAATAACAACCTATTTATAAAGATTGTTTTCGAGGTTAGTTTAAGAGTTTTATTGATTGTTACATCAACTTGGTTTCAATCATAAAACTTGGTGAAACAACTTATAGTTATGGGGTAAGATATTATTTCGAGCAACGGTTAATTGCTCATGATCAAATTTTGTAATTCTTATTCGAATTTAGTGGATCTATTTGTCAGTTTGGCCCATGATTTTTCCTCTACATTGGAGGGTTTTCCAAGTAAATCTTGGTGTTTGTTTCATTACTTTGTTTTTTAGTTTTATACTGATCTGTTGGTTAATTTTTGTGAATGTTTTTGTTGTTAATCTTTTGTTGACTTTTAGAGAGTTATGCTATTAAATCCTAATAAGTGGTATCAGAGCCATCGCGATGGAAGGTGGAAACAGACTTACAGTCAAGTTGACTTTAATAAATTACTTTATTTGGAGGCCTATAATGGAGAACCTTTTATGTTATAAGGATCTTTTTGATTCTGTTGATGTGGACAAAGGTATGAAGGATGATGTTCCCTTAAAACTAGAGAAGATGTTAGATAAATAATAGGAAAAGATGAAGTGAAAAACTTTGGGCACGATTTGATAATATATTGATATCAATTTATTGAACCATGAGTCTCAAGAAATGGATTCTTTTGAGTTGTGAAAAAAGCTTGAAGGTCTCTGTAAAGCAAGACTGCCCATAACCAAGCCTCTCTATTTAAAAGGCTTATAAACTTGAAACTGAAAGCTAAGAAATATATGTCATAGCATCTAAGTGATTTCCAAGAAACAATCAATAAGATTACTACTATAAAGATCATTCTTAATGATAAGCTTCAAGCCTTGATTCTGTTAAGTAAAAACAACAGATAGTTGGGAGAAAATAGTGGTGACAATTAGTGATTCAACTCCTAAAGGTGTGTTTGCTTTAGATGTAATCAAAAAAGTATTTTCAATAAAGAAATAAAAAAAGAAAGGAGTTCACAACATAAGGATTTAATGGCAGAAAGTAGAGGAAGAAGCAAGAGTAGAGATTCCAAAGGGCGTCGTAAGTCCAAGAACTGATCAAAGTCTAGAGGTGATAAAGGTGAAGACGTGCTATTATTGTGATAAGCCATGACACATTAAAAGGTTCTGCTATAAGTGGAAAAGGGATAAGAAAAGCAAGATCATCAAAATGATAGAGATGGTACATTTGTAACTGCTATAAGTATGGATGATGTGGTGTCCCTACTTTATGTGACAAGTGAATGTCTCCATGTCAGTGATTCTAATTTTAAGTAACTGATTGACACAGGAGCTACGTATCATTATATTCTAAAAAGGAAGTACTTCTCAAACTATAAGAGTGGAGACTTCGGAAATGTAAAGATGGGAAATCAAAATTCTGCCAAAATTGTTGATATGGTGATATATGAGTTCAAACAAAAGTTGGATGCTTGCTGACTTGGAGAGATGCATGACACATCCCTAATTTATGACTAAATTTATTATTGGCTAATATGTTAGGTCAAGAAAGATTCCAGCATACTTTTAGGGATAAGAAGTGGAAACTATCTAAAGGGGCAATGATTGTTGCTCGGGAAGAGATATGTTGCACATTGTATAAGACACACTTAAAGGTATGTAGTGGATAAGTATATACAGTTGAAGAAAAAATTTCTCTAAATCTGTGGCATCAGCGATTGGGTATATAAGTGAGAAGGGAATAAGTTGTTGGCTGGTAAATCCTTTATCACAATCAAGAACATCTTACTGCTTAATTATTGTGGTCATTGTTTAGCAAGAAAGTAGTATAAAGTCTTTTTCAAGAGAAGATCTACAAGGAAGACAGAAATATTAGAGCTGGTGCATTCAAATGTTTGTGGCTAAATTGAGGAGTCACTAAAAGGTAAGAAATATCATTTACTGATGATGTTTCAAGTAAGATTTAGGTATACATACTGAAAGCAAATAGTCAATTTTTTAGAACTTTCTAGAAGTTTCATGCCATAGTAGAAAGGGAAATTGAGAGGAATCTGAAGTGTCTGCAAACATATAATGAAGGTAAGTATACTTTTAAGGTTTTTGAAGATTACTGTACATCACATGACATTAGACATGAGAAGACTAAACCTGGTACTCCATAATGTAATTGTATTGCTGAGAGGAGGAATAGAATAATTGTGGAGAAGGTTTGTTGCATGCTCAGGATGCCCAAACTATCTAAGAAATTTTAAGGTGAAGTATTCAGAACTACTGTCTATTTAATCAACTGAGCTCACTCAATTCCTTTAAAGGCTGAGATTCTTGAGAGAGTATAAATAGGTAAAGATCCCACATATCATCATTTGAGAGTATTTAGTTGTAAGGTATTTAAAAATTCATTTAAGGATTAAAGACAGAAGCATGACTTAAAGATGATACCATACATCTTTATTAGTTGTGGTGATGATCAGTGTGGCTTCATACTCTATGACCCAGAGAAGTATAAAATGGTCAGGAGCAGAGATGTGATTGCAAGAGAATAAATCTTCTCAAAGGAGATAAAGTTACATACAATAGTTCATCTTATGGTACTATCAATTATTCTCTAATTTCTTCCACTAATGAGCAGTCTATAAATGAAGGAGATAAAGAGTGTGTCCAAACATACATTGATAATGATCAGGTATAACTTGGTAATGATGAGCTACAAGAACCATACCCAAACAATGTTGAAGATGATGTCATTAAGGATAATGAGTAGGGGGAGCAATTGGATCCAATAGATAATAATATACAACTTTGAAGGTTGACAAGTGAGAAAAGGCCTTTTATAAGAGAGAAGAGTTTAGAATATCTATTAGTTACTACTGAGGGGGAGCCTGAGAATGTGCAAGAGGTTACATTTTGTGAAGACAAAGATTTTTGGTTTGCTGCTATGCAAGAAGTCTTTGAAGAAGAATGATACATATGAGCTTATGAACCTTCCAAAAGGAAAAAAATGAACAATAAATGGGTGTTTAAGATAAGATGGCAACAAGTTAATGAAGCATAAGGAAAGGCTAGATGTTAAAGGGTTCAGTCAAGAAAGTTTTGATGCAATCTTCTCACCAGTGGTTAAAATGATCTCAATTCAAATAATATTGTATTAGATTGCCAATTTGGATCTTGAACTCGAGCAGTTAGATCTTAAAACTTCCTTCTTGCATGGAGACTTAGAAGAGGAGACATATATGGAAAAACTAGAAGGTTTTAAGGTTAAAGCTAAGGAGAACCTAGTTTGCAAGCTAAAGAAAAGCTTCCATAGGTTGAAACAAGCTCCAAGGTGGTGCTATTAGAAGTTTGACTCCATTATAATAGGTTATGGTTACAAATAAACTTATGTCAATCCTTGTATGAATTTCAAGGAAGTTCACAGGTAGGAACTTTATCATTCTTCTTCTATATGTTGATGATATGCTAATTGTGTGGTCATAATGACAAAATAATCCAAAAATTGAAGGAGGGTTTTTATAATCCTTTGATATGAAAGATCTGAGACATGCAAATCATATTTTAGGCATGAAAATAATTTATGACAAGAAGATTAGGAAATTTTGGTTTCCATATGAGAGATATATTGAACATGTGTTAGAAAGGTTCAATATGAAGCATGTCAAACTAAATAGCACACCACAGGCATCTTAGTTTAAGCTGAGTAAGCATAAATGTCCCTCAACAAAAAAAGGAGAAATATGGTATGTCTTTTATTCCATACTCATCTGTATTAGGTCTTTTATATATGCAATGGTGTGTTCTGGACCAGATATTGCATAGGCTATTAAGTTAGTAAGTAAATACCTATATAATCCAAAGAAGGTTCACTAGGAAGTAGTGAAATGGATTTTGAGATACTTGAGAGGTACGTCTAAGTGGAGTTTGTGATTTAATGATGTGAGCCAATTCTAGAAGGTTATATAGATGCAGATATGGTTGGAGATCTTGATGGTAGAAAATCCACTTCAAGTTTTCTATTCAAGTTTACAAGCAGAGACATTTTATAGCAATCCAAGCTATAAAAGTGTGTGGGTTTATCAACAACTGAAGCAAAGTATGTAATCGTAGTAGAAGTCGTTAAAGAGATGTTTTAGCTGAAAAAGTCACTTTAAGAGTTGGATATGAACCAAGAAGAATATGTAGTATTCTGTGATAGTCAAAGTGTTATTAACTTGAGTAAAAATACTATGAATCATTTCCACACAAAGTACATAGATGCCATATATCATTGGTTGAGGTCTGTGATTGAGGAGCAACAATAAATGTTAAAGAAGATTCATATGGACATTAATGGTGCTGATATGTTGACAAAAGTAGTTCAAGTAAGTAAGAGCTCTGTAGTATAATTGTTAGGATGTCTCTCAAATATATGTTAAATCATTATAGGTTTTCCCTATACTTAGGTTAGAGGGGTAGATTATTGAGTGTCAAACCCTATTTTAAGATAAATATGACTTTTCGATGATCATAGAAACTTTTATGGTTCATATGAATGATGAATAAGAGAAGACAAGATGGATGAAAGTTAAGACAAGGTTTTCTAGTTAGACATGACCATATAGGGTTCTAAAACCCTTGTCCTTTTCTTAGATGATTGTGTGAGTTGGCTAAACACTAAAAAATGAAGAAAAATTGAGTAAAATAAGCAAAAAAGTATTATCATCCTTTTGTTGATTGTTTTTAATAATAAGTTATTTATAGAGATTATTTTTAGGGTTAGTTTGGAAATAGAGATTATTTTTAGGGTTAGTTTGGGAGTTTTGTTGATTGTTACATCAACTTGGTTTCAATCCTAAAACTTAGTGAGAAAACTTATACATATGCTATGAGATATTATTTTTAGCAAGGGTCAATTACTCGAGATTAAATTTTGTAAATTCTTATTTTAATTTAATAAATCTATTTGTTAGTTTGACCGATTATTTTTGCCTCTACATTAGAAGATTTTCCATTTAATTCTTGTTTTTCGTTTCATCACTTCATTTTTTTAGCCTTATAATGATCTTCTAGTTAATTCTTGTAAGTATTTTTGTTGTTAATCTTTGGTTGATTTTTAGAGACAAATACTATTGACTCCTGTTGATTGTAAAAACAATTACTTGTTTTATGCTAAAAATCGCAAGTATAAAGGTTGTTACTTGTAGTAAAAAGCAGATATCGTCCCACAGAGACTATGTTTAGGCACCACTTAATTCAGGTTATGCTTTGTTTAATAATCAAATTTGAATAATAACTGAAAAAACTAAGTGAAAACAAACTAGCAACAATCGAATAATGTAATAATGGAAATCCATAAAGAGAATTAATCAAGTTATGTGAAAGGGGATTTTACCTATCATCAATGCTAATCTAGCCTTTTATGTGTTTATGGGATGTCAGTTTTAGATGATCGTAGGGTTGATTACTTTCTATCGAGTTATAACCATTCCCTAAATTATAAACCCTAATCGAATTATAAAACTTGTAATCTCTCGATTCACAAATTACCCATAATTCTAATTAGTTCTAAAGTTCAATAATAAACAATCAGGTCTCGCACGAGATCTTTCTCTATGAAATTACTGACTAGATTGATTAAGTGGTCAATTAGATAGCTAACTCTCATTAATCCAATCTAATCATTTTTATCCGATTCACCCTCTCAGTTTATTACTGAAATATGCAAATACATCAATCAATCACAACATCCAACTTAAGTAAACACAATCTTCAGGCATTTCATCTTTAAGGACACACCTATGAATCAAACTGTCAGCACATATTTTATATAATACAGGTTCATCCCAAATATATTGAAAACACTAAAAGAAGAACCACTTCCTTTATTGATGCGAGAGATTAGGGGAAAGAATACCACCTGAGAGTGGCAATATCTGTATACCAAGGAAGAAAATAATTTTATACCATTGTTAAAGCCTTGTCAAGAAAATGCTCTTTAATTTCCTTTTTTTTCTTTATTTTGTTCCCTTTCAAGTCTCAATAGGTGATCTACCATAATATTTTCTGCTCCTTTCTTGTCCTTAATCTCAATGTTGAATTCTTGAAGTAGAAGCACCCATCAGATGAGCCTAACCTTAGCATCCTTCTTTGCAAAGAGATAACGCAATGTCACATGATCTGTAAAAACAATAAGTTGTGAGTCTAAAAGGTAAGAATGAAATTTTTCACATGCAAATACCACTGCAAGTAACTCCTTCTCAGTGGTGGTGTAGTTCAGTTATGCTCCAATCAAGGTCTTGCTGACATAGTAAATTACATGTAACTTTTTCTCCTTCATCTATCCGAGTACATAACCAATGGTATGGTCGCTTGCATCACATACGATCTTGAAAGGAAGTGACCAATATGGTGTTGTCAAAATAGGTGTTATTGCAAGTGTCGTCTTTAACCTGTTAAAAGCATCTAAACAATCATCATCAAACACAAAAGCCATATCTTTAAATAACAAGTTAGTTAATGGTCT
The DNA here is from genome assembly GCA_027563575.1 of Erythroxylum pedicellare. NCBI lineage: Eukaryota > Viridiplantae > Streptophyta > Magnoliopsida > Malpighiales > Erythroxylaceae > Erythroxylum > Erythroxylum pedicellare. The sequence goes on from JAOQMP010000002.1 coordinate 15,135,709, forward strand.
AGCAATAAGAGAAAAATCCACAATTAACCATCTGTAGACCCTGTATGACTAAGGAATGCTCGGATGCCCTTAATGTTGGTAGGGGGTGAAAGCTTTTCAATCACTTCAATCTTACCTCGATCTACCTCAATCTCGCTACATGAGATCTTATGGCCTAAAACTATTCCCTTTTGGACCATGAAATGATATTTTTCCCAATTTAACACTAATTGAGACTCCTCGCATCTTTATAACACTCTGTCTAAATTAAATAAACAATGATCAAAAGAGTCTTTGAAAACAGAGAAGTCATCCATAAATAGCTCCATGAAGTCCTCATTCATATAAGCAAAGATGGTAATAATGCACCTTTGGAATTTGGCTGCTGCATTGCATAAACCAAAAGGCATAATCCTGTAAGCAAAAGTCCTATAAGGATAAGTGAAAGTGGTTTTCTCTTGGTCTTGTGGGTATATGAAGACCCGAATGTATCCTAAATATTCATCTAAAAAGCAATAAAAAGCATGGATAGCCACCCTCCCAATCATTTGGTCTACAAAAGGTAATGGAAATTTGTCTTTCTTGGTGGCTAAATTAAGCTTCCTATAGTCAATGTGCATTTTCCAACCTGTGATGGTCTTACTGGAAATCTGTTCACCTTTTTCATTCTCCATCACTGTCATGCCTCCCTTCTAAGGCACATATTGCACCGGACTCGCCCACTCACTATCAGAAATTGGGTATATAATACCTACATCTAAAAGCTTCACCACTTCCTTCTTCACAACCTCTTGTATGTTTGGATTTAACCTTCTTTACCTCTCCCTCACTGTCTTGCATCCTTATTCAAGGTTAATCCTATGCATCACCCCTTAGGGCTAATACCCCTAATATCAAAAATTTGCCACCCCATCACTCTCATCCTTTTCTTAATGGTCTCTGGTTTTAGATCTAAAGTGGGAGGCTTTACAATGGAAAGTGGTGCGGGTGCATCTTCTCTCCCTAACTTCTCTCTCTCAGCCTCCTCACACAATTCCTTTTCACTAACACTCTCATCCTTATGCACTTCAATAGTTTGCTCAACTTCATTTTTATTTTCCTTCTCAACCTCCTTCACACAATCATCCACAACATCAATCTTTATACAAGCACTTCCATCCACCGATTTCTTTAGTCATATTAAATTCAACCTGCTCATCACCAATTCTTAAAACCAATTTTTCTTCATGCACATCAACTAATGCCCTACCAGTGTTCATAAAGGACCTACCCAAAATCAATGGACAATTCCTATCTTCTTTAAAATCTAGCACACCGAAATCAACAGGAATTATAAATTTATCCACTTTTACTAGAACGTCTTCGACTACCCCAAATGGCCTCTTGATGGATTGATTTGCAAGTTCAATAAGCATAAATGTTGGCTTGACGTCTCCTAGCCTCAATTTCCTGAAAGTAGACAAAGGCATCAAGTTACTACTTGATCCTAATCACATAAGCATTTAAAAAATTCAAAATCACCAATAACACATAGAATAGTAACACTCCCTAGATCTTGTAGTTTTGAAGGCATTGTACTTGTGATGATAGAACTAAAATTCTACATCAAACTCACCGTCTGATCGTCCTCCCAAGTGCATTTATGTGTCAATATGTCCTTGAGAAACTTTGCATACATTCTAATGCCTCCATTGAAGACAAATTAATATGAAGTTTCTTCAACGTCACCAAAAATTTGGAGAATTGAGTGTCAACTTGATGTTATCTCACCCTCTACAGAAATGGAATCTTAGGCTTATAAGGTGGTGGTGGTACATATGTCTTCTCTTCCTCTTTTTCTTCCATTTTTTTTGTTGGCTATCTTTTTGAACACTTGGCTCCTCCAATTGCTTGCCACTCCTAATTGTGATCGTCATGAGTTGTTTCTTTGGATTGGCCTCAGTGTTACTTGGTAAACTTCCTGCATTCCTAGAAGATAAGGCATTAGCAAGTTGACCTACTTGTACCTACAAGTTATGGATGGATGAAGAGTGGTTCTTAGCAATCTGGTCAAACTTTGCCTCTATTCTCTTTTGACTCTCTTCTTGTCTTCTTTGATCTTCCTCTTGGCTTGAGAATTTTGAACCCAATACGTCTATTAACTTGTCCATTTTGTTATCTAAAGATCCAAGTCAGTCTTACTAAAATCCAGGAGGTCCTTGTGTTCTCATTTGGCCACCTGCATTGTTAGTACTCCATAAAATATTTGGGTAGTTTTTCCATCCAAGACTATAAGTATTAGAGTATGAATTATTACCTTGTTGCGGCTGGCCCAAGTAATTTACTTGTTCTATACCACTCACTCCTAGCAAGAAACATTTAGCTGTGCCATGGTTTTCCTATCTATATAATTCACATTATACTTGTATGGTCTTTACTGTAGATGAAAAAGCTCCTTGCATATTGATCAACTACTTGGTGAGGGCAGCAATCTATGCTTGCAAATTTGTCACTAAGTTAAGTGGAATCATTCCTTTTTACTTCTTAAACCCTTGTCTACTCCTTTCATTTGACCACATACAGCTATTACTCGCCAACTCTTCCAAAAGATCATAAGCTACATCGATGGTTTTCCTTATCAAAGACCCGTCTGTCGCTGCATCTACTGCTTCTCTTATGTTCTAAGTCACATTATTGTAGAATGTTTGCAAAAGAAACTCCCTCAGAAGGTTGTGATGGGGCCAACTCCTTGAAACTCCCTCAGAAGGTTATGATGGGGGCGTCTCCTTTGTAATTCCTTAAATCTCTCCCAAGCTTCACACAATAACTCCCCATCACTTTGTTAAAAGATAGTGATCTCTTTGATGATTCTTGTTGTCTTGGTCAAAGGAAAGTACTTAGCCAAGAAATCTTGGGCTAGCTGCACCCAGGTAGTGATTTGGCTTGCAGTGAGTCAATTGTACCATACCTTTACTCAATCCCTTAAGGTAAAAGAAAACAATCTCAACCTCACGGTATCATCCGACATCCCATTAAACCTGAAGATATCATAAATCTCTAAGAAATTTACAAGATGGGTGTTGGGATCTTCGTTGGACAACCCATAAAATTGCACACTGCTCTGAAGTATGTTGAGGAGTGCCAGTGATCTCAAAATTATTGGCTTGAATCGCTAGCTTTGTAACTCCTTGAGGACTGAAACCTGGCCTCATAAAATCCATCAATGTCCTCTCAGCTTCTCCTTGTTCTCCTTCTTCTGCCATATTTCTTGGTGTCTAGCTCTTCTTAGGTCTCTTTCATGCCTTGTAATACCTAAATGTTCTTCCTTATTAAGCTCATTGGACCTTCTCGTGTTACTTATGTTCATGCACCTACAAAAACTCAAGGAAAAGTATCAAAAACTCTTAAATCAAAGTCACTCAAACTAAACAAGATGCTAAATAAAACAATCCCTGACAAAAACACTAAAAACTTGTTGCTTGCAAAACCAATTACTTGTTTACGCAAAAAATTGCAAGTATATAGGTCATTACTTGTAGTAAAAGCAGATATCATCCCACGCAGATTGTGCTTAGGCACCACTTAATTCAGGTTGTGTTTTGTTTAAGAATCAAATTTGAATAATAACTAAAAAATAAACTAAATCAAAACAAACTAGCAACAATCGAATAATGTAATAATGGAAATTAGTAAAAGAATTAGTCAAGTTGTGAGAGAGGGGATTTTACTTATCATCAATGCTAATCTAGCCTTTTATGTGTTTATGGGATGTCAGTTCTAGACGATCGTAGATTTAAAATTACTCTCTCTCAAGTTATAACTTTTCCCTAAATTATAAACCCTAATTAAATTATGAAACTTGCAATCTCTCGATTCACAAATTACCTACAATTCTAATTAGTTCTAAAGTTTACTAATAAACAATCGGGTCTCGTACGAGATCTTTCTCTATGAATTTACCGACTAGATTGATTAAGTGGTCAATTAGATTGCCTAACTCTCATTAATCCAATATAATCATTTTTATCTTATTCATCCTCTCAGTTTATGACTAAAATATGCAAATACATCAATCAATCACAACACCTAACTCAAGTAAACACAAATCAACTATATTAATATTAAAGATAAGTAAAATCCTAAAGGAAAAGTTAGAACATTATGAACAACTCAAAATTCATATCTATACAACCTAGCTCAATCTTACACATTAAATGAACAAAAAGATAAATGGGGAGGAAATGAAAATCAGGTTGGATGATTCAGGAGAGCAGTGGCATCGGGAGATCACCTATTCTAGGAAGCTTCGGCTTCAAAACCCTCCTCATCTTCATCTTCTTTTTTTTCTCTCTCTCTCTCTTTTTTCTCTATCTCTTTTAGGTTTCCCAATGTAGGCAAAATATGGAGTCCTTTCTAGGGTTCCATCTTAATCCTTTTATATTCTTTACAAATTAGGGTAACCTTAGTGTCTTTCTAGGGTCCAAAATGTCCAAAACATCCCTCAAAAACTCAAATATGAAAGTGAATCCGCATTTGTCTGCATGCAGTCCATGATCATAGCCCTTTGTGCACAATCATGGCTATTTTACCTGCTCTTTATCACGATCGTGGCCCTATGCCTGAGCTTCTGTCACTATCGTGGCCCAATGTTGGTACTTCTATCACGATCGTGCCAGGTCCCCATGATCGTGCCTAAGTGTTTTCGTTCGGTTCTCCTCCAAAACTCTTCTGAATGTCCTGAAACACTAACAAACTCATCATGACACCTCATATATATATAATTGAAGCTTAAAAACATGCTCTCACCCAAAGAACACTTAAAACACAAATGTTTATGAACTAACACAAATCTTAAGCTAAATACACACTAAATAATCAACTTAACCACTAAATACATATCAAATTACCTATAAAAATACAATGCAATCTACACCTATTAAGTCTTAATAGATGATATTAGAGTCATCATGATGGAAGGTGATAGCATCTCTATGATCAAGTTGACATCAACAAATTACTCTAATTGGAGGCCCATAGTAGAGCACTTTTTATATTGTAAGGATCTTTTTATTCCTATTTATGCAGTCAAAGGTGTGAAGGATGATGTTCCTTCAAAACCAAAGATAATGTCATATAGAGAATGGGCAAAGATGAAGTGCAAAGGGCATAATTCGACAATATATTGAGATTAGTATATTCAACCATGTGTCTCAAGAACTTAATCCTTTTAAGCTGTGAAAAAAGCTTGAAGGTCTATGAAAGGAAAAATGCCTATAACAAGGCCTCTCTAATTAAAAGGATTGTTAACTTGAAGCTAAATGTTGGCAAATCCATGTTAGAGCATCTGAACGATTTTAAAGATATAATCAACTAGCTTACTACCATGAATATCATTTTTTATGACAAGCTTCAAACCTAGTTCCTATTGAATTCGCTATCAGATAGTTAAAAGACAATGGTGGTGACAATCAGTAATTTAACTCCTGAAGGTATGATTTCTTTGGATGTAATCAAATAAAGTATGTTCAATGAAGAAATCATAAGAAAAGAGATAGGAGTTGACAACGTGTAGGCTATTATTGTGAGAAAGAACTGATTGAAGTCTAAATGTGAGAAAGAGGTAAAGACATGCTATTATTGTTGCAAGTTAAGAAAAATTATGAGGTTTTATTATAAGTGGAAGAGGGATCAAAAAAATCAAGATCATTAGAATAATGGGGATGATAAGAATACATCCACAACTACTACAAGCACGGATGATGAATTGTCCTTAGTTTATGTGATAAGTGAATTTCTTTATATTTGTGATTTGGTTTTGAGTGGTTGATTGACACATGAGATTTGTATCATTATGTTCTAAAAAGGAAGTACTTCTCAAACTATAAGAGTGAAGATTTTAGGAGGGTAAAGATGGAAAATCAAATATTTTCAAATATTGTTGCTATGGGTGCTATCTGAGTTCAGAAAAATGTCAACCGTTGTTGACTCCTAATTTATGGTTAAATTTGTTAGATTGAAAAGGATTCTAGCACACTTTTAGGGATAAGAAGTCAAAACTATCTAATGAAGCAATTATTGTTGCTTGAGGAGAGATATATTGCATATTGTAAAGACACACTTAAAGGTGTGTGGTGGAGAAGTATATACAAATGACGAGGAAACTTCTTCAAATCTATGACATCGAAGATTAGGGAATAAAAGGTGAGAAGGGAATAAAATTATTGGATGGTAAATCCTTTATCACAGTCAAAAACATCTTATCGTTTAATTCTTGTGATCATTATTTAGAAGAAAAAAAAAGCAGTATGGAGTCTCTTTCAATAGAAGATCTATAAGGAAGATAAAAATATTAGAGCTGGTACAATTAGATGTTTATGGTTCAATTGACAAGGAGCCATAAGGAGGTACAAATATTTTGTTATAGTTACTGATAATTCTTCGAGGAAGACTTGGGCATACATATTAAAAAGAAAGAGTCAAGTTTTTGAAACTTTCCAAAAGTTTCATACCACGGTAAAAAGGGAAGCTGGGAGGAAGCTAAAGTGCCTATGACCAGATAATGAAGGTGAGTTTACTTCTAAGGTATTTAAAGATTACTATATTGCGTGACATTAAACATGAGAGGGCCGAACCTAGTACTCCACGAAATAATGGTGTTTCTGAGAGGATGAACAGAACAATTGAGAAATTTCGTTACATGTTTAAAATTTCTAAGTTACCAAAGACATTTTGGGGTGAAACAGTCAAAACTGCAGTCTATTTAATCAATCAAGCTCCCTAAGTTCCCTTGAATTTTAAGATTCTTAAGAGAGCATGGACAAGTAAAGATAGCACATATCATCATTTAAGAGTATTTGGTTGTAAGATATTTAAACGTGTATCTCATGATCAGAGACAGAAGCTTGACTCAAAGGCTATACCTTACATCTTTGTTGGTTATGGTGATGATCAGTTTGGCTTCACTCTATGACCTAGAGAAGCATAAAGTGATTAGGAGCAGAGATTTGATTTTCCAGTAACATGAAAGAGATATAGACCTTTTAAGAGGAGGTAAGGTTACAGATAGTAGCTCCTCTTTTGATATTGTCAATTGTTCTCTAATTTTTACCACTACTAAGCAATCCAGAGGTGAAGGAGATGAAGAGTTTGACCAAACACATACTGATAGTGATCAGATACAACCTGGAAATGATAAGCTACACGAACCACATCTAGACAATGCTAAAGATGAAGTCATTGAGGATAATGAGTAGGGGGATAAAAAGGATCCAATGGCTAATGATATACAAATTTGAAGGTCAATAAGGGAGAAAAGGCCTTTTATAACATATCTAAGTTTAGAATATATATTAGTTCCTACTAAGGGGAGCCTAAAAATGTGTAAGAGTTTGTATTTTTTAAAGACAAAGATCTCTAGTTCATAGCTATGCATTAAGAGATGAACTTTCTGAAGAAAAATGATACATATGAGCTTGTGAAGCTTCCAAAAGGCACTAAAGCATAAATGGGTGTTTAAGATAAAGAAAGATGGTGACAAGATGGTGAAGCATAAGACAAGGCTAATGGTGAAAGGGTTCAGTCAAAAGAAGGGCATACATTTTGATAACATCTGCTCATCAGTGGTTAAGATGATCTCAATTCGAATAGTATTAGGTTTGACTGCTATTTTATATCTTGAAATCGAGTATTTGGATGTTAAAACAACCTTTTTGCATAAGGACTTAGAAGAGGAGATATACATGGAGCAACCAGAAGGTTTCAACGCTAAAGGTAAGGAGAATCCAGTTTGAAAATTAAAGAAAAGGTTATAGGTTGAAACAACCTCTAACACAGTGGTATCGTAAGTTCGACTCCATTATGATAGGTTATGGTTACATGCAAACTTACGTCAACCCTTGAGTTTATTTCAAGAATTTCACAATTAGGAACTTTATCATTCTTCTACTATATGTTGATGACATACTAATTTTGGGTCACAATGCTAGAATAATCCAAAAATTGAAGGAAAATTTGTTTAAACCCTTTGATATGAAAGATTTAGGACATGCAAAGTAGATTTTAGGCATGAAATCACAACAGAGATATATTGAACGGATCTTAGAAAAGTTCAACAAGAAGCATGCCAAACCAGTTAGCATGCCACTGGCATCTCACTTCAAGTTAAGTAAGCATGCAGTTCCTTGAATAGAGCAAGAGAAAAATGGTATCTCTTATATTCCATACTCATCTACAATATGGTCTTTAATGTATGGAATGGTGTGTACAAAAGATAATATTGGACAAGCTGTTAGGTTAGTGAGTAGATAGTTGTTTAATCTGGGTAAGGTCCACTAGGAAGCAATGAAATGGATTTTGAGATACTTGAGAGGTACAACTAAGTCGAGTTTGTGTTTTAGTGGTTAATGGGCCAATTCTAGAAGGTTATACAGATGCAGATATGGTTGGAGATATTGATGGTAGAAAATTCACTTCATGTTTTCTATTTATGTTTAGAGGGGGCATTTCATAGCAATCCAAGCTGCAAAAGTGTGTGGCCTTATCAATTCCTAAAGCAAAGTATATAGTTGCATTGGAAGCTGGTAAGGACATGCTCAAGCTGAAGAGGTTCATTCAAGTGTTAGATGTTAAGCAAGAAGAATATATAGTATTCTATGATAGTCAAAGTGTTATTAAATTGAGCAAAAATACTATGTATCATTCTCGCACAAAGCATATAATTGTCAAATATCATTAGTTCAGGTCTGTGATTGAGGAGCAATAATTGATGTTGAAGAAGAGTTATACAGACATGAATGGTGTTGATATGTTGACCAAAGTGGTTTTGAAAGCAAGCATAAGTTTTATAGTAAGCTTGTTGGGATATCTCTTAAGTAGATGCTAAAGCATCATGAGGCCTTCCCCATAATTAGGCTGGTGGGGGGATTCTTAAGTATCTAGCCCTATTTTGAGACAAGTATGACTTTTGGAAACTTTTATGGTTCATAGTGATGGTGAACGAGTGAAGACAAGACGACCGTGTGAGTTAACCATATAAGTCTCTGAAAATTTGTGCAGAAGGACGTGAAAGGATGAAGACATACACAATCATGTACATGCCTATGTTCATGATATGCAAGACCGTGAGTGACGATTGTGTAACTCTCTGTGATTATGTATATGCTTGATTTCCTTAAAGGTAGAAAAGACACAGTCAATTATACGACCATGTATATGACTATGAATGGCATTGGAAAAATCTTATTTTCATAATATAAAAGAGAAAAATGTGTAGGTTTAATATAAGAGCAGCTAAAACACCAAAAAGTAAAGAAAAATAAGCGCAAGCAAACAAAAAGAAGTTTTATCATCCTTTTGTTAATTTAAAAAAAATAAGGTGTTTATAAATATTTTTTGGGGGTTAATATTTTTACATCGATTGGTTTCAATCCTAAAATTTGATGAGACAACTTGTAGTTATAGGGTGAGATAATATTTCAAGCAAGGTCAATTGTTCGGGGTTAAATTTTGTAAATTCCTATTTGAATTTATTGGATCTGTTTATTGGTTTAGCCCATGATTTTTTCCTTTATACTAGATTATTTTTGACGTAAATCTTGATGTTTGTTTCATTACTATATTTTTAAGTCTCATATTGATCAGCTGGTTAATTCTTGTGAGTGTTTTTTTTAAATCTTTGGTTGACTTTTAAAGAGTTGTGATATTGACTCCCAATAAAACTAAGGTATGATACTATTGTGCTGGAAAGGTAATTTGTTGTTTTTGCAAATTGAATTGAAGAAAAAAAAAAAAGAAAAAATATCTAACCTTGTCTCTTTAAGTGCTTATTTATTATCTCCAAGGATCAATCTTTCAATGTTAAACCCTAAGTGCATATATGCTATCAAATAATTTCAAGAATCTCTATGCAAACATAGATTACGAGAAACTTATATTGGAGAACGTAGAGAACATGACTAATTGCCAAGTATGATGTAGAAAAGTTTTACAGAAATTTATAATTTGATTTAGAGAAAAATATACTTTAGGTGTTAAGATTTGTTCTTAGTCAAACGTAAGAATTTGTACATTTATTTTGTTACTACAATTATTAATTATAACTTTATATTCTTTCAATAATATTATTTCGTTAACAAATGAAGTGTCAATAAATTGATAAAGTCTAAACTGCGTAGGTGACATATCACTTTAATTGAAATAATCTTTCAATCAGTTAAATTTAAGACAATTTTTATGATAAAGTATCATCTAATTTACTATTTTAGGTAACGATCAGACTATATTAAATTTTTTGTTTAATGATAGTAGTGCAAATTATACTTTCAAGTTTTAATTTTAGATAATCAATTATTTCTCAAAATTTGACTACTTTTAAAATTTTGATATATAATTAATTTAATTTAAAATTATTATAAATATCAAAATTTAGGAAAATTAATTAATAGAATTCTCTTTAAAATTTTCTATTTATTGTTTTAAAAATAATTGTAATTTATTAAAATGGTTACCTAATTTTTTAGTTTTTTAGTTTTCTTCCTACTTTGCACTTTTCAAATTAAAGTAATTAGGGTGGGGCAAAAATAGAATTGTTATTTACTTTATATTTGTCTTTTCCATTTTAATAGCTGCCGAATTTTTTGTGCAATTTGATCTTCCTTCTTCCATTTCTCCTTTTTGCATTATTGTTAGGAGGTCCTATAAACTTTCTAACAAAAATGGTGTCAGGGCCTTTCTATAAAAAAAACAAGTGTCAGAGCTTATTCACACGTAACAATGAATAGATAGGATTTTTGTTAGCATTTCTCAACCTATAATTCTTATCTTCAAAGAAGAAAATTATGAGTTTTAGAGTATTAAAATGAAATCATTATTCAAATCTTAGGATTTGTAGGATATACATAAAAAAAAAGATATTAGGTGATAGATAAAATAAATAACTAAAAGATTAATTATTGTTTTTTTAATTAAAACAACATAATTCATATTTTTAAATAAAATGGTGTTATTATATGTATAAGACAACATAATTTATTGATTAGGCAACAAAATGAATAATACTGCTTCTAGTTTTAATTAAGAAATCATAACAATTTTAAATTATAGCAACAATATTAAATAAATATAACAACAATTTCAGTCTTTATAATATAATGAAATGAATTTTTAAGCAATAGTATCCAACAACTCAAGTAATAGTTCATCTTTTCATTATCAACAATATATGAATGTAAAAGCAAATCCTTGACATTAAGTAGGTAACATTTGTAGCCATACACCCATTAAAGTATATCCTAAAATATGTATTCTTAAATGTTAGTGACCAAAAGTTTGTATCTATATATACTATCATACAATCTATATGGACTTGTGGAATTCAATATTTATCATATCTAAAATACAATAGATAAAATTCACAATTTAAAATATGTACATATATAATCTTTCTCTAGTCTTTATAAAATATAAGTGCATCAACCAAAATACCAAACAAAACTTATATGTATATGTACTTTAAAATTTTGCTCCATATACCCCCTTATCCACTCCTAGTCATCAAATTCCTAAGAAAAAGTAGAATAAAATTATTTTAAGACCATCATAAACAGGTTAATATGTCTAAAGAATAAATATCAACTACTTTATTGTGACCTCCATTTAATCAAAACAATTAATGTAGTTCAAAAACTAACAACGCAATGATTTAGTTCTTTTTATGAATAAAGTTAGAAGGGATAAACTTTTCAATTTACATTGGGTGCACTTGATTTGCAAATGGAAAAAATAAGCAATTGATCTTAGTAGAAAAGTCAACAAGATGATGTACGATAGTAGTTAATTAAGGAACTTTGTCACTTGATATTCTTCATATTAATATGTACGATTTAGAGGAAGAGAATATTCTCTTCATGATTGACTAGGTGCAACTAATTTACAAAGCATGTTTGTTTTAATGGCATTGGCTTGCCCAAGCTGAGATTGAATAAGAGAGAACATTTGTTTCATCTTTTCTTCTCTATATGCTTTATCTTGTTTTAGTTGCCTTTTCTTATTTATTTATTTGCGTGTCTTCTTTCTTATTTGTGTATTTATTTACTTATTTTATCATTTATTTTTATACTTTACCTTGTTCTATATTTATTATATTATTTATTTTACTTCTTATTTTTATATTTTTATTTACACAGATTTATTTATTTATTTTATTATTATTAACTTTTTATGTCTATTTATTTATTATTTTAATATGTACATGTTTGTTTTCATGTAGGTCTCTCGGAAACAATCTCTCTATCAATTAGGAGTAAGATTGTGTACTATTAGATCTCCTCAGATACTACGTATCAGCGTGACTTTCATTAGGTTATTGTTATTGTTATTATAGTTGCCTTTTCATTCCAATTATTTGACTTTCTCCTTTTTTAATTCCTGTCTCATTCTCTCCTTTGTAGATTTTACTTTTTGGTTCATCTTTCCTTCCAGTACAATCTTGACGAATTGGAGATACTCATCAGGAACTTTTTAAAAGGCCTCAGTCACCATTTTAATTTCTTTCATGCCAAACGATTTCACACCCTTTCTAAATAGTTTATTACATCTAGGCCTTATCACTCTCATATCAATCACAACTTTATCAAGCTTTTAACTATCATTTTTTTAGCACTTTTTCAAGACGAGCCTATAAAAGAGAGTAATTTGTTACTTCTTCAATAAAATTAATCTTCACAAGTGTGACTGCTAGTTTATAGGAAACAAATTATAATGACAATACCTATATTTCGAACAAGAAACAATAGTAATGAATGCAAGTACAATATATAATTACAAAAAATCACACTATAATTCTAATTGTACTAGATACAACTCATTTTGACAAAAATAATATATCAACAATAGAAAAAAATGAAATAGAATATAGGTGATGTGAGTAGTATAGTAACATAATATGCAATGAGTAATAAATATGGGCATCTCAATGAAAGTAGCAACAATATAGAAAATTATTACAAGACAAAATATTATTCATAATTTTCTCTTTTAGCTTCAGTAACTTGCTGGTACATTTTTCAGACTTTCTTTTATAAGTTTAAAGACACTTTTTAATATCCTAGAATGGAGTTTTATCATCTCTTTCATTTTTCTATCTATAGAAACAAGTAATTATAATTTTGAAACAATTTAGAAAATTTAGGTAGTTTCTTGATATATTATAGCTCACTGAGCAATTTACCAACTTAGTGCAAATAATTGCAAAACTCTTATAATCAATTGTATGCATTTTAGTTTATTGTTTTCTATTTCAAATATTTGTTATAGCAATTTGCTACATATTGAAACAATATATTAATTAGATATCATGAAACTAATTTATGAAAAGTTCAAATAATTATCATACGTTAATATATGGGTGCTTCCAATAAGAAATGAGCTCCTCAAAGACTTTGTTACTTATATAGTTAGGACGATTGATCATTCTTTCTACATTTGTCATATATATATTTGAAATGCTTTCACTTTACTTGATGCTTATAACTTCTCCATGTATCTCCAACAGTCTTCAAAGTCCATTCTTTACCTTATAGAGGCATAATATATATCTTATGTAATGTAATCAATACTCACTTAAATTTCATAATCAAATTTAAAGGAGTATTAATATGATGGTTTCTTACTTTAACAAATTCCCAAATAGGTTATTTGGAAATCTTACAACAATTGACATGATTTAAAGGTGCAGGATTATATTTACGAGCCATAATACCCAAGAGAAGTGTGAATTCAGTCAGCGTCTTCTCATTAGGACCAATTGCTTGATTAAGACCACTAAAAAATTGGTTTGTGTTATTTCATAGTTCTTTTGTGAACTTCCTTAAGCAAAGTTAGACATCTCCCCTTTTTCTTCACAAATTCTATACTCAAAAGTGTTAATAATGTTAGTATACAATAGAGAAATCATTTAAATAATAGAATAATATGATTACCTTTATATTAAGCAATAACAAACTTTTTCATATCCATGCTTATATCATTTTCATTTTCTTGTGCTGCATTCATTTTATTGGAAGATTAAAAGATTATTCCTTTACTATATTTTCATGTGTTTTGATTATTGTTCCATAATTTTATTTAGCAGTCTTTGCCACCTTAAAAGGCAAACTCTATTTGAATAATTGATTCCCTTGTTTGGCCTCCTACTACATTTTCATGCGATTCATCCCCTCAACTTATGATCAATGTTATGAATACCGTACTGGACTTGGTACCAGAATGGATTCTAGTATGATATTGTACCGGTACCAATCAATATCAAGTAACGTTTCGAGCAATTTTTTAAATTTATAAAATAATCCCTATGTTTTTTTAAATTGCAAAATAATCGTTCAGTGTTGTACTATATAATTTAAACCAACATTGTCTCAAAAAATCATAATAATAGAAAATTAAAATAACAACAATTATTTATTTTTCTTAATATTATTTTCACATATTCCACATATAAATAATAATCACAATCAATATAAAAAAGATTATTTTATCATCATAACAATATATAATTAAGAACAATACAAAGTATTTAAAATATTATAATTTTATCATATAATAAATAGTAATTACATCAAAATATCAAATAAAAAGAATAATTATTATCAATAATAAAA
>JAOQMP010000002.1:15174541-15203750 GCA_027563575.1 Erythroxylum pedicellare
TTTCACTCAAAAACAATAATAAATAAAATAGCTCAAGTATTTAATCAACTGAAATTTAAATAACAAAAATACTTGAGACAAAGAAGACTTCCCTCTGAATTTGTCTTCTCAAAATAACTAGCTGAAACTCTCCACCATAGCTCTCACTCTTTCTTCATAGAAAAACAACTCACGATGTTTCTTCAATTAATAGCCAAAACCCACTTCACCAAAGATGATCTTCACTACATCATAACATCAAGACGTGTGGAACGTTTTACACATAAATCAACATCATTGAGCTTCCATGTTAATTACTGCAATTAAAAACCACTGCGCCTTCAACCAAACGTCTCACACACGCCCACAGTAACTTCACCGTGAGTCACTATACATACTATATTCAGCTAAAAATCATCATATGCGCAGCCAACAAATATTCTTCAAAGACACGTGACATCCACAGCTTCAATGATACACCCACATATCTAAGATGGACTTCTGCTATATATTTTCTCCAGGCTTGCATGATTTTTAAAAGATGAGTAGAAGATAGGGAGATGTCGTGGGTCCACACCAAGATCTTGCAACTTACCTTTATCTTATATTACCAAAGATCACGTAAGCTTCCTTATATATATATGTATATGCCCACTCCCTATTTAATTGCAAGAACCCAAAAACCACCGAAGCCCTCTTTTTTCAACGTCTACTTCCTTTATTTTTTAATGCACTCCAATGTTTTAAGCCTACTACCATGAGATATACTTCAACCGTAGATAGACGTGTACTTCAAATACACAACAACCACATCCCTTTGTTTTTTTTTCAATATCTAAAATCCACAAAATCCACACAAAATCAGTAGTAATTTAATTTCAATATTCCTATGATGATAGACTCCAATGTAGTGTAGAATTCTTTCACAAACACAAGTGTGACAACCACTGTTTTTGAATCCCACTATAATTAAGATTTTATATGTTCAATTAAAATGCCAAAACTAAATAAAAGATATATATAATATATCTTAATGAGTATGTTGTAATTTTTTTTGGATAGCTATAAGAGATTGATGGGAGGATAGAAAGAAAACCTCAAGAAGCATATTTCACCTTAGATCTAATATTGTAATTTAAAGCTCTAAGAAGTAAGCATCTATAACATTGCCATCTTATGAGGTTGAATATATTATTGCAATTTTGGCAAGTTGTCGTACTATATAGCTTAGATGCTTACTTGTTTCCTTTGACCAAGAATAAGACGATGCAATCGAAGTTCTTTGTAATAATAAAGTTATAATTTTAATTAGTGAAAATCAAGCATATCATACAAGAAAAGAGCACATCAAATTCAAATACACTTCATCTCTAAACAAAACTACTTTCTCTTGAAAAACATGTTAATTGTACAACAAAATTCGAAGTTTATTACTTTGAATCGAGAGGAATGTTAAAGTAATGGATCAAAATAGAAATGATAAATTTACTATATGTTTTGTTAATTATGTTATCAGAATAATTAGTCATACCTATTACCTCTTTATAAAATATTTCTTTGATTATAGTTTAAGTCTTCCTTATCTTTTCTTCAATTGTAACCAAAGGCACTTTCAATTGTACTTCTTTTGGTTATTAATTAAAAAAAATTAATTTAAAAAAGTGATTAACATAATATATCTTGACCACTTATATATTAAAATATTTCTCATTAGGAATAAAATATTAAAATATCTGACATAAAGAAAAAATAATTTTTCTACAAAATTCAAATATAATAATTCTTATAATTATAGATATTAATATATTAATTTTAAAAACAATCATCTTAAATTTCAAATCATGTTAAGAGCATTTTAAGTCAATATAAATCAAAATCATCAAAATTGAAAATTCGTAACGATGTAGTTTTGCAAAAATTTTGGTTCGGCCGCAATTGTTTCCAACACAAGTGAAAACAGACAGATTAAACGCAAAATGACAAATCAGCATTAGAAATTTGTTAACACAGTTTGACATATCTTGTCTACGTCTGCGAGGCCCTCACCCAACTTAATACTTTCACTATCAACAATAGTTTTATACAACGCTATAATGAGCCGACTCACTCAATTCCTGACATTATCTCTCATTTTTATAACCCATGAAAATAATTTACACCCAATAATATGACGTGCTAACCTCAATAGAGGATTTTTCTCGACAACATTAACAATAAAAATAATAAATAAACAACTCAAGTGATTAAAATAGTAATGGACAAAAAATACACTTGAGAGAATAAGAACAACTCCTCCAATAATTCCAACTTCTTCAACGAAAGATTAAAAGTTGTCGACTAAGAAATCTGCAACTAAATAAACGTTTCTTCACCAAAACATTACAAATATCGAAGCTACAAAATCTACAACCGCCATTGGAGTATTTCATATACCACTACCACTATCGGCAACCACCAGAACACACAAATGATTAACACCCAATCAGCTTAACAAAAATCACACAATCGACTAAGAACAACAGCTACTAAGATCATACGCCACAAAATCAACACTCCATCATCAATGAACAACATGATTATAATCATACAAAAACCAGAACTATCAGTTGCCAAATTGCACACACTCAACCACCAAGATAGCCCCTAATTGTTGTTAAAAAATAACTGGAGAATACGTAACTCCAAAATTAGATAACCATCATAGTAAAATCATATGCTAAAATATTATCCAAGATAGCCCAAAAATCCTAGCTGCCAATTGACGAGTTACCTATCGTTTTCCACACAAGAATGACAACCATTCAACCCACACATCACGTGAAATACAACCAAAGACAACTATAATGGTTAAAACAAATATGCAAGATATTGCTACCTTAGATAGCCACTATCACCAAAATAGGCTATACATTAAATCCCATTTTGATTATAATTTTAAACTTAATCAAACTTATCTTGAAAGAGTCCCACATAAGTCCAACTAAGTCTAATTTTAAATAATTCCCAAAATTACGTAATAAGATATCATAACATATATCTTAACAATTTCTCCTTTTTGGCATTATTTGTCACATATTGAAACTTCACCTAAAGAAAAATAATTGGACATATATTCATAAACCACATAGGAACTCCTCCTTAATCAAACGACGAGATCCAAACATAATCAAATATCCAAAGTTAACAAACCACAACCAATAAATCATCCAAATATAAACGTGTTTCCTAAATTATAGTTTTCTCCCCCTCGAGATAAAAGATGCTAGAAAGTACAATTAGGAATCAATCGAGAAATGAAGAACTTGCTGCTTTAGTTGACGAAGTTCATTAATCCCTAGTTGAAAAATACCTTCAATTCGATCAATTCCATTAAATAGAGTAGCATGAGGATGGATAGATGAAGAGGTCAAAGCATCAGAAGGCCTAGGCAAGGGATAGGGCAAATCTACTATCTGAGCCTGCTTATTCAGAGTTAAGATCCTCGGCAAAATATACGTTAAAGTCACAGGCTCAAGAAAACCCGATTCCAATCGAGGAACACCATTCACATATAAGAATTGGGTAATCAAACACAGAAAGTATAACAAAGAATGAGGCTTACCATCAATTGCAAGCATTACTTCAATAATAAGTCTTCCCAAATTAAAATTTACCCTAGTACCAATTGCATAAACTAACTTAGCCTGCACCGGATAAACAAAAACCACATGTGTACTAGGCAATCAATTTGCTAACACCATCTTATAGATCACAAAATATTTTTGCATCAACACAGATGCACGCAAAGTCGAAGTAGATGGTCATACTATTAATCTTCCTCCAGTTAACATAGTTGCCATCATATCATTTTCACAGTCTAATCATCATTATAAATACGGTCACCAAGCAGATTATCAAACATCAAAAGTAAATTCAACCTATCGGGATCAAATTGAATCAATTTACCCTCACATACACCAATTGATGGAACAAAGCAAATTCAGTCAATATATCTTTATCCAAATTACAATAAAGTTCTTTTACTAAGGCAGAATCAAAGTGTTGAGGCAATAATGCAGCATCTAATAAGGTTCGTTTAGTCAATAGAACATTCAAACGAAATTGCTGAAATTCATCTAGATTTATAGAATGATCAAGAACTAACCCAATGTTAGCAATGGAGTCCCATTTTTGTGCTACATCGGAAGTGTAGAATGTATAAGACATAACATTATTAACTGAAATTTTGACTGGAGAGACTCTGTAAGATAATTGGACTAATTTCTAAGCTAGTTGTTTGGACAATTTCTGAGGAGCAGCAAGAGGGACAGTTGGTGGGGACCCAATTGTAGAAATAGGAACAATATTCTCAATAAGAGCTTTGTCAAAATCAGGTTTAGAATCCTTTACCAATGAAAATAGCACACGCAATGCATCCTCATGTCCTGATGGTTTGACCCGAATAAAGGAGAAGTCGGGAATATCAATAGGCACTTCTGATGAAGACTTAACCCCAGTAATTGTTCTCCCATGTGTTGGATGAAGTTGAAGTCAATTAGAACGTCAAGTAGGGCTGGCAGTGGAGGGAATGGATGCCAATGGCGACTTCTCCACAACAAAAGATAAAGCTTGATGTTTTGTCTTGCCCATTTGAACTCTAAAAACTAAAAACTTAAGGAAGATGAAGTGGGTAGTGTCAATGGAGAGAGAGAGAGATGAGAGAGAAACACCCAAGTGATGAGAGATGTTAAGCTATCGTGTAGGGGTAGATAACAGAACCACAATACAAACCAAAGTACAAAATAAAGAAAGGAAGGAATGGGTTTTATTAGGTGGTAACGAAAATGAAAGAATTAGGGATTTAATCCCTTTAAGATTCCCTCAAATTTTTTACTAAATATATCAAAAACGTAAAGCACATAGTCCCAAAGCCCCACAAAGAAATTCAAAACTGATTGAATCAAGAGATTTCGTAAAAATATTGGCCAATTACTTCTCCGTCTCTACATAGTAAAGAACTGCAACTTTTGTCTCCACAAGCTCTCTTATAAAATGATACTTTAAGTTGATGTGTTTTGTTCTCAAACACTAAACTGGATTCTTTGAGATATGTATAGCATTCTTGTTATCACACAAAACTGTCAACACATCTTGATTCATTCCATAATCCTCCAACATTTGTTTCATCCATAAAATTTATGAACAAAAACTACCAGTAGCTATGTATTCCACTTCTGCAGTTAACAAGGAGATGGAATTTTGGTTCTTACTGTATCACAAAATTAGATTATTACCTAGAACGAAACAACCCCTTGAGATGCTTTTTTGGTCATCCAAATTTTCTGCCTAATCTGGATCACTATACCTAGCCAAATAGGAGGTAGAATCACATTAATACCATAAAACAAACTTAAAAGTACCAATGGCATACCTGATAATCGGTTTTATCGCTATTAACTGTGACTCTTTTGGGCTAGATTGATACTAAGCACAAACTCCAACACTATAACTGATATCCGGTCTACTTGTGGTTAAGTAAAGTAGGCTTCTAATAATGCTTCTATATAGGTGTCATCAACACTGTTCCCATTATCATCTTTGTTCAACTTTATAGATACACTCATAAGAGTTCTAGCATGCCTTGCATTTTTAAGACCAAACTTCTTCACTAAATTCTTCACATATTTAGTTTGCGATACAAAGATGTCATCCTTCACTTGTTTAATTTGTAAACTCGAAAAGAAATTCAGTTCACCTACCATACTCATCGCAAATTCATACGTCATCAATTTTGTAAATTCATCCACATCTTCAAATGAGTTGAACCAAACACATGATCATTAACATAAATCTGTGCGATCATTAAGTTAGATCTGAATTTTTTAAGAAATAAGGTCTTATCAAACTAAACTTTTCATATTAAGTAGATATTGAGTAAGTCTTTCATATCAAGCCCTTGGTGCTTACTTAAGACCGTAAAAAGTCTTCTTTAGCTTGAAAACATGATCAACATGTGCTGAATCAATGAAGCCTTTCAACTACTCAACATATACCTCTTCTTATATAAACTCATTCAAGAATGCACTCTTCACATCCATTGGGTAGAGTTTAAAGTTTTTCACACATGATATACCAAAAAGTAGTTTGATTGACTCAAGTCTTGCCACTGATGTAAAAGTTTCATTGAAATCAATTCCTTCAATTTGAGAATAACCTTAAGCCTTCATTAGTTTTTTATTACGAAACACCCATTTTGTTCAAATTATATTCATATTAGATGGTCTTGGTACTAATTCACAGACGTCATTGCAAGCAAATTGAGTCAATTCTTATTCTATAGCAACTGTCTAGAACTCATATTGTAAGGCTTCTTTAACATTTTTAGGCTCGATTGAAGAGGGGTAACATAAAAGTCCTGCAAGTTCTTGATAATCTATTCTTTTTCTTTCCCTTGTTTTTCTTCTCTCATTGACTTCTCCAATTACGTTCTCAATCGGATGACTTCTTCTGATCTGTGAAGGAGGATTCATGTTTAAATAATTTTCTCTCGATTTTTCATTATTTGGAGGAATTATTTCCCCATCGAGTGCCTTGGTAGTTTGATCATCTGAAGCAACTGACAATTCTTTTGCATGGACAATTTCTTCACTACAAGCAACTAACTGCAAATTTGGGCAGTTTTTTATTCTTGTCTTGTTTCATGTTTGAGCTAGTTCGCAAGAATGGTTTTGTAGGTGAAAAACCCGAAGGGGTGATAGTTTCGTAAACTCTTTGATTTGACCATAGTTACTTGTAAGGTTCTGTCGTAGTTACTTGTAATTGTATCTGTCGGTTACTAGTTATAAAGTAATTATATCAGCAACTGTTAATTTTTCTGTATCAAACAAAAACAGAAAATAAATATGAAATTAAACAGATCAACACCGAAATATGATAACGCAGTTCTGCACACCTTGCTTACATCTACGGGGCCCTCATTCAGCTTAATACTTTCACTAATGACAATAGTTTTTACATAAGACTTTACTGAGCCGACACCACTCAACTCTTAACACTATCTCTCGTCCTCACTATCCGTGAAAGTAGTTTCACACCCAAGTATGACCACCTCATACTAACCTCGATAGAGGATTTACACACACTGTTTAATAATAAAGACAATTAAACAAACAACTTAAGTGATTAAAATAACTAGAAACAAAAAACATTTGAGATAAAAAAGAACAACTTTCCAATAAATTTAGCTTCTTCAAAGATTAATTTTGAAAGAAAGTATACTACTGTAGTCAACTTCTGGAATCTTCCCACCTTACTTCACTAGAAGATGGAGGAAATGTTAGATTGAGGAAAAATTCAGCTCCACTAAAGTCACGCAGGAGACCGTAGGTTGCGTAAAAATCCAATAGAGAAACATCTCCCACTTAATTCACATCAGCCATACTAGAGACATACACGATACTGACCATGAAAAGCCAGTCTCCAACTAACAAAAAAATCACCTATACACCTTCAACTGTACAGGAAATTCGATCAATGCATAATCATACAAAAACTTCCAGCTATACACCCAAACTTCACACACACGTGATGTATCACACTCCCTCTCAAGATAGACTTCAATCCAAGATATGATTCTTTTTCAACTAGAAGATTATCCATATAGGTTTTGAATTTAAGTCATTATCCAATTAATATCTTATATGTCCAATTAATAAATAATGCCAAAACTAATTACTGAGATATATAACATATGTCCTAACAGTATGTTCTCTTCTACCACTTTATTGTTTAATTGAGACACATCATCTATCACAACATTTATAGATTCTAGTACTTTCTTGGTTCTTTGGTTGAACACTCGACATGCTTTACTGTAGATTGAATATCCAAGAAAGATCCCTTCATCACTCTTGTTTTCGAATTTTTCGAGTTGTTCCTGATCTCTAAAATTGTAACACTTGCTACCAAAAATATGAAAGTAATTTATATTTGGTTTCTTTACCTCCCAAAGTTCTTAAGATGTTTTGTTCAATATACTTCTAAGATGAACTTTGTTAAATATGTAGCATGACATATTCACCGCTTCAACCCAAAACCACATTGAAATTTTTTCCATTCAATATAGATTTGGCTATTTCTTGAAGGGTTCAATTCTTCCTCTTTACAACTCCTTTTTATTGTGGAATTTTAGGTGCTGAAAATTCTGATATGATATCATATTTATCACAGCAATCATTAAAGCTTGCTTTCTCAAATTCCTTTCTATGATCTGATCGTATTCTCAACACTGTCATATTTTTTAGATTCATTACCTGCACACATAGGCTTCTAAAAGCCTTAAAATCATTTGATTTTTCTTTCAAGAATGATACCCAAGTGTATCTATAGTAATCATCAACACAAGTCAAAAAACATTTCATTCCACTAATGCTAGCATGATGTGTTGGACCAACCAAGTCCATGTGAATTAATTCCAATATACGTGAGGAAGTAACATGTTTAATCTTTTATGTGGTACTCTCATCTATTTACCTATTTGACATACACTACATACCTTCTTATTCTCTTTGTTCATTATGGGCAAAACTCTCACTGCTTCAAACTTCCTCAACTTGTTGATAAGCTCGTAGTTAACATGACCAAGCTTTTGATGTCATAGATTTATATTGTCATTAGATGAGGTTGATTTACAAGAAGTAGTGACCTACAATATATAACAATTGTCTGCTGTGTTTGCCACTCATAAGACATTCTCTTTTTTCGGTTATCACCTTGCACTCATCACTTGTAAATTTAACTAATAATCCATCATCACAAAGCTAGCTGATACTTACTAAGTTTGCTTTTAACCCATTAACATGAAGAACATACTTAAAGTATGGCAGCCCATCCATGCAGAATGTCCCTCTTCCAATGACCAAAGTCTTCTTTCCATCACCGAAAGTAACATGCCCATATACACAACTTTGATAGTTGATCAAGTAACTTCTTTTCCTGTCATATAACATAAACATCCACTATCAAAATACCAACCATTATATAAAGTGACCTTCATGGATTTAAAAACTACAAAGGTTTGCAATTGACCCTTTCGAGTTCAAGTATGCTTCGATATCATATATTGCTACTGAAAATTTAATAAAGAGTGGATAGATTTTAGGTTTTGAGTCCTTTGAAATATTATTTGTAATAAATTGTAGCATTTCAGTCTTATATGCTCGATAAATCGACAAAAGTGACATGTAGGTATAAACCTCCGATTCTTCCTTTAGATTTCTCCTTTGACAATTTTAGCATCATCGATTTTATTATCATTTACCGTAGAACACTTACCTTTGTAACCAACACCTTTCAAGTCTCCTTTAATCTTACTAATTTCCAACAATTGTTCTAATTTTTTGTACTTCTATTTAACATTCTTATTCCTTTTTCCATGCTAACCAGCTTCAATTTTGTTTCATCAAGATCATTTATTGTAAATGACATCTTCTTCTCTAAATCTTGAATGATGTTCTTCATAGATAAGTTTTCCTTCTTTAACTTTTCATTCTTCTTGCACATTTGCACCCCTTTTGCATACATTAATTCATAGGCTTCATAAATATCTTCCTTTTTGTCATATGATTCGTTGTCACCATTGTCATAATATGAAATTAAACTTTAAGCTGATCTATTTGTGTTTTCCCCAAAGTTTTGGACGGTTTTGTCCATAATTTCATCATCATTTTATTCCTTCTTAGATGTTATTAAACATGTAACTGGAATTTTGTTACAAAGCAACTAACACAGCACTACTTACAATTTCTTCTTCACTACCACACTCACTTTCAAATTCATTTTCATTCCATGTGCTTGTATAAGACTTCCCTTTTATCTTGTTCAAAGTGTTAGTACATTTTACTTGCATATGTCCAAAGCCTTGATACTCATTATACTGAATTTTTTTCACCTTTCTTTCACTCTTTTGAGTTTTAACTTGTTGTTTGAAATTTCTATTTGATGAGCTCCCACCATTTTACCTAAACTCAGGTTTATCCTTCTTCATTTTCTTTAACCACTTGCAAAAATTTCTTGTAAATAATACCATATCCTCATTCTCGTCAGATTCATCTCCTATATAATTCACGAACTTACCAATTTCAGCTTGCAATTCCAATCTTTTTCTCTTCTCTCATTTATCCCTTAACAAGTTCATCTCAAAGTTGATAAGAATCTTAATTACCTTATCTAACGACAATTCATTGATATCATAAGCTTCTTTAATGGCTGCAATTTTCGGTATGAATCTTGGAGGTAATGATCTTAATGTCTTCTTAACAAGTTTCATATTTGAATACTTCTTCTTAAGTTGATTTGCTTAGTTTTCTATGTCACGCAGTCTCTCATGGAAGTCTCCAATAGTTTCACTCTCATCCATCTTCAGCTCTTCAAATGTCACAGCCAACATCTGGTTGATTTTGATCCCTTATATATAGTTTGCAAAGTATCCCACGATTCTTTTACCGATTCATAAGCTGATATCATTAAAAAATGACCTTCATCAATGGCATTGATGATGACATGCATGGCTTGAGAATTTCCAAGTTCTCTCTCTTCTTCAGCTCTTGTCCGCTCAGATGCATCTTTAAAAGCTACTTCTCCCTTTTCATCAATTGTCACTAGATGGGTCCAGCCATATAAAATTGAGTTCCACGTTTTTGTTCTTTATGCTTGAATAAATATTCTCATTCGTGATTTTCATGCAGGATAATTAGAACCATCTAACAATGATGACTTAATGATTGATTCTCCTTATCTTGTAACCATATTTGCAAAACACGGATCTACACCAATTTGATGTATCAAGTTCTGATTCAGTAACTTAATTTGATACCAATTGAAAATTCGAAAGGATATAGTTTCATAAATATTCTGGTTCAGCTACAATTGTTTATAACATAAGTGAAAATAGAAAGATTGAACGCAAAATAACATATCAACACTAGAAATTTGTTAACGCAGTTTAGCACCCTTTGCCAACATCTGCAGGGCTCTCACCTAGCTTAATAGTTTTACTAATGGCAATAGTTTTATATAAGGCTATATTGAGTCGACTCACTCAACTCTTGATACTATCTCTTCTCCTTACAACCTGTGAAAGTAATTCACACCAATAATACGATCAACTTGTGCTAACCTTAATAGAAGCTTTTTCTCAACAACGTTTAACAATAAAGATAATAAATAAATAACTCAAGTCATTAAAATAGTAATGGATAAAAAATACACTTAAAAGAATATAATAACTCCCCTAATAATTTAAAGAATAAGAATAACTCCCCTAATAATTCTAACTTCTTCAATAAAAGATTAGAAGTTGTCCACTAAGAAATCTGGAACCAAATAAATGTTTCTTCACTAAAACATTACAAATATCAAAGCTACAAAATCCACAATGACTGTTGGAGTTTTTTGTACACCACTATCACTATTGATAACCATTAGAAACATACAAAAGATCAACACCCAATTAGCCTAACAAAAATCACATAATCGACCAAGAACAACAGCTATTCAGATAATGAAACCTTCTGTTGTTTTCGTACACCACAAATCATAAATGACAGCTATAAAATCAACATTCCATTGTTAACGAACAACATGACCAGAATCAAGAAAAAACCAGAAATATCAGTTGCCAAATTGCACACACTCGACCACCAACACAACCCCCAATTATCGTTCGAAAAAAACTGAAGAATACACATCTCCAAAATTAGATAACCATTATAGTAAAATCAGTTGCTAAAATAATATGCAAGATAACCCAAAATCCTAGCTGCCAATTCACAAGTTACCTGTCGTTTTTTCATATAAGAATGACAACCATTCAACCAACACATCAAGTGAAACATAGCCAAAGGCAACTGCAATGGTTAAAACAAATTTGCAAAGATATTGCTACCTTAGATAGCTATTATCTCCAAAATAGGCTATGCATTAAATCTCATCTTAATTAGAATTTTAAACTTAATCAACCTTATCTTGAAAGAGTCCCACATAAGTCCAACTAAGTTTAATTTCAAATAATGCCTAACATTAATTACAATATAAGATATCATAACATATATCTTAACTAAAATATTTCATTAATAAACCAATTTCCTAAAAAAAATTATAAAGATGATAAGATCATTCACTATTTCTCAATACTTGATTTCCCCAAAGGAATTGTATAATTAAGAAAAACCATGAACCATAAGTCTTTTGACAAATTGACAAAAATTCCAATTCCTTTTATTGACTTATAAATAATAAAATACAATAATTTTTATGGAAGATTATTTGCTAATTTTATTACGAACTAAATATGCAGCTATCATATGAAAATATTTGTAGAAATAAGATAACTAAAGAAATTTTTCAAGGAGACTCGTTGTCGCCTTATTTATTTACTTTTGTGATGGAAGGCTTTTCTCGACTAACAACTAAGTTGATCTTATGCAATAGGAACTTCCAGTTCCACTACAAATGTGAACGTCTCATTCTCTCGCATCTCTTGTATGCAGATGATCTTTTAATATTATGTGGGTCCAATTCTTAATCGATTACCATGATGATATATGCATTGAAGATATTTGCTGATTGGTCTAGATTGAAGCTTAATATCGCAAAAAGTTGTACGTATCTCTCCACTGATGTGCACAATCTTACTGAAATTCAGAATCTAGCTAGGCTAACTATGAAATCTGCTCCTTTTTCTATTTGGGTATTCCCATCACTGCCTTTAAGCCAAAGTATAACAACTGTCTCGCTCTACTTGAAGGCATGAGTGAATGCATGGCAAAACAGGTTTCTATCTTATGCTACTCGAATTATAATTATTATTTCTGTATTAAGTATTTTCATATTTATTGGTCTGCTCATATAGCCTTGCCTAGGAAAGTGCTTAAAGAGGTGGACAGACTTATAAAATCTTTCTTATGGACTGGTAGATCTGCGAATGCTCATAATGAAAAGGTTAAATGGAGTGAGATAGTGATTCCTAAGAAGTTTGGGGGACTGGGAATAGCTTCTATCTATTCAATGCAGAAAGTCGTAATGTGCAAGAGGCTTTCACGTTTCTACACGAATCATAATGCTCTATGGGTCAAATGGATTCATGAGTTTCACTTGAAAAATCTGAATTTTTGGCATGCTCCTTATGCAAGGGAGTTCTCACGGATACTAATCCAGATGATGAAGCTACGAGACTTGGTTCATCCTTGTATCAAACACAAGGTTGGAAATGGTGCACGTACTTGGCTTTGGTATGATAATTGGGCTAACTCCAATCCTCTTATCCAGAATCCTCAGGTCCAACAGTTAAGGAATCATATTCCTCTCAACTTAAAAGTCTCATCCTTGCTCTGCAATGGTCAATGGTATGGGAGATATCAAGGTTTTGACATTATGGTACAATTCCTACCCTAACAGGTTAATGTCTTGAATGATGATTCTATAAGTTGGTCTCTTAATCCGAGCGGTACATTCTCCAATAAATCTTATCATCAGCTACTTCTTAGGGGTCTATGCAAAGTATCTTAGTTTTCTCTTTTATAGCAAAATTCTATAAATCCTAAAGCCTCTTTTGTTACATGGCTAGCGATTAAAACCAAACTTGGGACCAAGGACAGGTGGCATGACAATACTAATACAATTTGTGTCTTATGTAAAATAGTTCCTGAGGACTAGGACCATCTTTTTTTTCTCTATAGTTATTCTAAAGCAGATTGGATTAGACTTCTGCATCTACTATCTATTAATGGTTATTATTATTCTTGGGACCAAGTTCTTAATTGGGCTATTACAAACTCTCAGAAAGGACGGACTAACGCTTCTCTTGTGAAAGTTGCTTTCACTACTACTATATATTCTCTTTGGAAAGAACATAATGCTCGGTTGTATATTACTCATGAAGAGGGGAAATACTAAGTAGCTGATAGGATCATTAATTGGATTTGAGATGCCTTAAGTGCTAAAAATCTTCTTCATTCACTTTCCCCTGACATGCAATTCACGTGGAATCTTTAGCTTGGCTTCTTAGAATGTTTTACTGACGTTTTGATTCCTCTTTTGTTCTTGTATATATTTTCTTAGATTAGCTCTCATTGTAATGACATTACAGTTTTGTCTATAGTTAATCCCTTTTCAATTTCCAAAAAAGATTAAGCTTTGATTTTAAATCCTTATACTAGGCTAATTTGATCAATAAGCAAGTAAACTTGGAAGGTGGTTTGTGTATTTAAAATTGCTAGTATTATCCTTGACGTTAGACATGGAATTTGGCTCAATTTATGATTAGAGATTGTATTGGAGACAAAGAAGTTTTCACGAAATAGGAACAGGATGTCTGTTGGTAGTACGTAAACATTAGGTGTTACCTATTTTATGCCACAGCAGATTACTCCCTTTCTAACAAACTATGTACATAGCACTAACAAGCCAGCGTATCCACGCAACACCTCTGTAAATAAATAACTACAGAATTCTTTAGCTGCATGTATATATATACAGTTTGTACAGTGAGCTTTAGTAGCAACATATGAAAAGATATTTTGCTCCTCTCTATCTTTCTTTCTTATTCATCAGTTAACGTTGAAGATACCAAAGCAAAATTCGCAATGTCGGCTGTGGTTAGATAAGAAGTACTCTTTTTCCACTTGATTGGCACATGAGGATCGCATTATTTTCTGATTATGGGTCAAACATATTCAATCAAAGCAAAGAAACAACTAAAGGAAAGAAACACGAAACAACTGATCAATATGTTTTCTCTGAATGATGAATTTTTCGTCACATGTTTCTGACTTTTGTTTAAGCAAATTGAAAGCGATTGTGAGTTTGCTTTCAACGAGGCATAGAAAAGTGTTACTAAACTAGGGCTGCGTCTTAAAAGTGAGATACATTAAATTTGCAAGCATCAGAAAACTTGGAATTTGGAAAAGGACCACAATCATAGTTCCTGCCTTCCGGTATAACTTTTGTGCCGGTCACGTCCATTTGCCTTAATAAGTCACATCCCACAGTAAGCAAAGCAAAAACAACTTTTCTCCAATACCAAAATGATTGACAGTTTAATTGGCTAATTTGAGCTTGACAAGTAAATTACAAACAATGATACCAATCAAAAATAGAAGAATGACTTGTTTGGTTATTGGGTATTGGCAAGCCCCATTGTCTTCTGATATTGATCGCTGAATTTCACTTTTGAATACACTATAGAACCCAAAAGATTCTTTCCACATCTCTCTCTCTTGGAATTATATGTGATTCTGTATTTTAAACCAAAAATAACAGATGAGGACATATGAGAAAAACCAGTTCATTACCAAACATCAGGTCCTCCTCCACTCTTATTTTCTCTATTCTTCACTTGTTCATCTTCATGACTTGAATTAAATCACAACATAAGAGCAGCTCAACTATATATATGATCCGTCTCTGATGTTAGAAGATATATATATCGTTGGAGAACTTGACATGCAATAGTAACGAATGCAAGAAACGGATAAAACTGGAAGAATTGCATCACTAACGAAGGGCTCAGCCTTGCCAGTCTGGTCTACCTAATGTAAACTCCAAGCTTGGATTCCTGCAGCTCTTCATCCCGGTAGACTTGCAGTCCTACAGTGTTTTTTAAAACCTGATTCATTATTTCTTCCCTAGTAGAAGTTCCTATTGTACTTTATGAAGGTGCATGATTCGTTTAAATGTAAGAAAAGTTATCCATAGCATATTCTGAAATATACATAAACTTAAAAACTGATTAACAGGTTGTGGTGATGGATTAGGTCGGTACCTCACTGTGGTGTCTAGATCCAATTTGAAATTGGAACATCGCTTGCTGACTGCCGTCCATTTCAGTGGCTTTTGACTCTGGCCAGACCTCTCTACTAAGAAAATATACATAGTTTGGTTAGCTAGTTAGATGCACATTCAAATCATCTAATCTCATAGATGAAGTGAGACCCTTAATTAAGCGATTATAGCCAACATTTTTCCTGTGATTTTTCATATCGATTAATCCGTAGAAGCTACAGGGATTATTTCAAATGAGAAAGCAACTTTAACACAAAACCTTGATAATTAACAAGAAGAACAGGCAGATTTGGCATTGAATGATAAACTGTGAATATCCCAGCATAGATTTCCAAGATGATATCAGGATTGCGTTTGAAATTGAACATGAGCTAGGATAAGAAAATTATCATTCAAAGCAGGGAGAAGACGATTCGTATCAATCGAGTAGGGACAGTCGAGAGGTCCTTTTGTACATGGCTGCGTAAACATTCTAGTCCTTGGGTGTGATTAACACATTGTTGGTTTCACTAACTTCTTTATTTTTTTGGCTAGGCATTACAAGCAGTAATCGGTGCGAGGAACAAAAGTAGAGCAAGAGGTAACACTCTCAATAGAATATGAAGAGTTTATTGTTCTAATTGCAACTAGAGTAGAAAAGGTTTATATTTGTACATAAGAAGCAATTCAGCTGCGAATGTAATTTCCAATGAAAGTCTCTTAACTCCTTCAGAAAAAAGGAAATACTTTTCTAACCTAGCACTATTGATTATGGAATATACTATGCCATACAATGATTTACATCTATCCATGGTGTTAAGTGGTGTTCGTTGAATCTGATACAACTACAAATTTCCAAGAGATAGATCACAATAACACACCATAGCTAAACAATCAAACTACTAGCAAGCTAGTATCCGCCGATAAACCCGTAAATGATCAATCCTCCACTAATTGGTTTCTGAAGGGTGCAGGAAATACGTAGCTAGGTATAAGATATGTAAATACCTCCTACCATGTACTGAAACGAAACCTAATTGAGTTTAGCTTCACATACTTTTTCCCTTGGCAAGTAAGTAAAAAAATTAGATGAAAATCTCAAATCCCAATGGTAAGTTCATTGAGATCTTATGCAATAAAGTAGTATGGTTGAGTGAAAGGAGGAAAACAAAGGAAATGAAAGAACCAAATACTTACAAGGAAGCAAGTGCTTAAGCAAATTGACTACAGAAAATACTCGGAAAATATCCTGGTGGATTGAATATAACCTAAAGTAGGAGGATTATAATACAAAAAAGAACAGCGAGCGTAGGCTTAAAAAGGTTTGGATAAAAAGAAAAGTGTAACTGTGGTTGCTTTTCTTGAAGCCTAATTATTGTTTGATTGCAAGTAATGGTTGCTTTTCTTTTCGTAATACCGCATCCAGGGGCAAATCTCTCATGTCATCAAATGAAAGATCTTGTTAAAGAAAAAGAAAGAAAGCAATTAAGAAACAAAACAAAAAAAAACTGGAAGAAAAGTAAAAGCTGCCAGTCTCCAACATCTATTTTATTCTCAAGAAATGGGGGACTTGGGGTTTGCATTGTATTTATGAGCTAAGATAGCCTTGCTATATGCCAAATAATGCATACAATTATATGATAGAGATGAAGGGGTGACTCATTTCATCTCCCTTATATTACTATGATATAAATAACTCAGTATTGATATTTAACATGCAAAGATATATTTGTATATGATCTAGAGAGGCCAAGAAAGAGAGAGAAAAAAAGAAGATGAGTACTGACATTTATTGTGATACATACATACATAAATATACCTCGAAGAGTTAATCCAGAGAGTAGTAGCACTGGATGAGTAGTCGATATCCTGTTGCGTTGACCCATCTACTGGTCCTGCTGTATCTGTCGATCGACAGAGGTTATGGTCATTTGTGCTTTCTACTGGCAATGTATCTTCATCCCCACATTCATCTGATTGTCCTTGAAGAATTTTAAAATACAAAAATCCCTAATAAGCATGCATGGCATGGCATGATAACGCAAAATGTTACCTCCAATCTATGCATGTGTGAAGGCTATATTAGTACTTCAGATAATGTACTTGAATATGAGAGAACTGTTACGGCGCTTATCTCTAATAGCGATAGGCGTACGGACATTCGATTTAGTTCTTCAATTAAACTACAGAACGTATTAGTTTAATAAAGAAAAGTTTACAAAGTAATTAATATGAAAACATGTAATCTGAAGGTGCTGCTAAGCACAAGGATCGAAATGAAGACCGAGCAATACGAATTACCTGAGGAGGCTGCTGGCTTATCAGTAGATTTAACAGTTCTATACATCTGCAAAGTCATCGGGGAACATTGGCAAAAGAGTCAAGAGTCATCACCATTCAAAAACATAAAACGTTAGTAGAGGAAAATTTTTATATATTTTTTAGATGCTTAGAACTGTTTCTCTCTCTATATCCCTCTACTGAGATTTTATTGGGTTAGTCATTAATCACGAGGTTGATGTTTGATAACGTGGTAATGTGGTGTGCATTATTGGGCAATGATGACTACTTTTGTCTTTGTCTCTTCTTTCTCTCTCATAAAGTAGAAAATTGTCCAGCTGAGATGTCTGAGAAGTTTCAGACTTATTTCTCTTCTATTTACTATTTCTGTAATTGATCCATCCATCTATCACTGCCTTCTTTGGCCTCTTCATATTGTACCCATCTGACGACCCATCAATAATACCGTGTAACGTTTTCGTAGAAAGAAGAAGGGGAAGAGACAGATCAGAAAGGAAGAGAATCTCAGTTGTGTTTTACCTGTAAATGGCTTTTCACATGAGCTAATGTGAGATCTTTGACATCCATGAGTTCCAGAACTGACTTTGGAGTAGCTCCTAAACCATTCCGAAGAAGGACAAGGAAAGAAAAACACACACACACACATACACACAGAAATCTAGCTACTGTTATAACCTAATTATAGTAGATGAATTGAACCAAAAAAAGGGGGAAAAAAATGAAAAGAGTAGTAGAAAGAATTAAATAGGTAAAGAACTCGTCTTTACTTTCATGTCCACCAAGAAGCTCAACGGCATGAACAAATCGAGCATGAAGGCTGCTTGTCCATCGCATTCTTGGTGCTCTAATACTTCTCTTTGTTTGATGCTTAGGCAAAAATCTTGATCTAACAAATCCATGAGAAGCTTCAGCTGATCCAACCCCATACTGATTTTGGTGTTGGTGGTGGTGCAACTGGTACGATTTGAAAGCATTCATTGGAAATCCATTAAACCTTGCTGTTGGTGCTAACTTATCGTAACCAGGCACAGACTGACTCGGCCCTGAGTTTAGTATAGACATGGGATCTATACCTCCACCAATTCTATAAGCTGATGAAGAGTGCGAGACACTCGGAGAGCACAATGATGAAGGGGGATAGAAGCACATCTTTGGATCTTTTCTGTCTCTAGAATGTTCAAAAGGTATAAAAGGAAACGAACGGTTTTGGTAGACTGGAATCCCTTTTATTGGCTTTGAACCATCCGATACATCAAGCAGAGATACCCCATGATTTATGTGATTTAGGTTAGTGATAGAATGGCGAAGATGAAGGTGATTTTGTTGACGGTAAGCCATGTGTGGTGGTTCTTCGTTTCCACGGCCTGTGAACTTCTTTTTGTTTGGTATGTCTCCGTTGAGGGCTTTCCCTGATGGATGTGCTAAAGAGAGCTCTGTATAAGCCTGAGAATCTGTTCTGATAGAGCTTACACAATCGGATTTGTGGAAAGAGTCTTGCCTTCCCAGAAGATTGTAGCATGCATCTGCTTTGTCGTTGATGCTGCCACATGTTGAAGATAGCGAGGAACTACTAGGTGGACTAATATGTAACGAAAGATCAGGAACTGGGTTTGAAGAGGGTTCGACGAAAATCCCATCTAAGGGCATCTTTCACTACCTAGCTTCCTTTACCTGATAGTTGCTTTTCTGGGGCAAATTTTGCCGTGGAAACTAGAGAACACGAAAAAGTTCAAATGGAGTCATCTCCCGCATGTCTTGTTGGATCTTTTTTTCTCTTTTGCTTGCAACTATGAATGTGAGAGATAGATTTGATTTTGGTGTAAGAAAAGTTTAAAAGGCTACAAAGAACGCCTAGCCTGATTTCTGTTTCAAGAATAAAGGGAGAGGATATGGCTAGTAGCTTAAAGGGATAGGAGTAATGAACATAAAATCTTCTTCAACAAACAAACATGTTGAGGAAAGAGAGATGAAGAGAAAGAGCGAAACAAGTATGTGACGCTCAAGCAAAAAGGAAATTGTAAAGAACACAAAAGATATAAGAAATTCAGAAAGTGAATTGAAAAGAAAAGAAAGAGGATATCTAGGGGTAGTATATCTTGGAAAATGACACTAGCTAATAAGGTAGAGAAACAAAGACCTTCTTCACTTACTCACTCGCTATAGTCAAAGCAACAGGCCATAAAATGTTCAGAAAAAGATTTATATGATCACTTTGGTTTTCCATCCCCGGAGACGACGGGATATTAGAGACACAATAACTTTTTTCTTCTGATTCATTTTCCCCCCACCTTCTGCGCTAAACACCCTCTTTCTTTCTTTCTTTATTTCTTTCACCAGCTCCCTTTAGTACTTACTAACATAGAAAACAAAAAAATATGATATATCTGTGTATCACTTCTGAGTTCTGTCCGTGTTATAAAGTACTGTGTACATCTGTATAGAATATTGTTTCCTTAGCCTCCGAGAATATGGAATATTATAATAGGTATTAAGATAGACCCATTGACCTTGGTGATCGAGAGACTCCATTATTATTGTCTGTTTGATTTCATCGTAAACCCTAATTCTTCTACTTACTTGTACATGACCGTCGCCCTTTCTAATTCTTCATATTCCCAAATATCCCCTTTCCAATCTTTCAACAAGCTTGTCTGGCGCATTGGATTTTATTTTCTCATCCATCCATATGGCCGTCCAAAACACTTCTTCTAGCTCATTGACTATGTCTATGCTAGAGTTTCCAAAAACCTAGGCTAAATCGTAAATCATTTAAACCCGTTTCTTTAAATGCTGACCCTGAAGATAACAAACATGTTCTGCATAGGGAAACTCTCTGGTGTCATTTTCGAACAGGGATTTTACTATGTCACCTTCCCAGTGTGACCAAAGGAATCACCCACCCAGAGGTAGTGTCTGGACGGTGCATTAAATGCTAATCTGGGATACACTAAATGCTGTCCTTCCTCTGTTTCTGAATGCATTATTTTGACTAGTAATGTTTTGACGACACAAAAAGTGAATTTAATAATAATATAATTTTATTAAAGCAATTTAAAACGGAAATTACGAAGTTCATGGAATGGAACCCCAAATTCCAAAAGTTAATTTGGGGAATGAGAAGTTATCACCTTAATGAACTAGCCAACCTCATTTCAAAAGTTAGTTTGTTTCCTTACAAGATATAGGCCTAACTATTTTTTGGCACAACCAATAGAAAGGTGAAGAAAGTGACGTTGCAACTTGTAATGTACAGTTAGGATGCAAGCAATAGCTATTTCTTGTTATCTCTGATGAAATATATTTATTGGTCGAGTAACAATCACGCTAAACATAAAAATTCATCTAAATGAAGTTGTCCTAATTCCGAAATAAATAAGTAAAAAACAAAGCAGAAATGAGAATAAGGAGTCTTGGGGTTACCAGTTATGTGAAGAAGTAAAAAGTGGTGGTGGTAGACCGACTGTTTTGTTTGATGCAAAGATACTTAGAAGAAGAGAATCGCATTTCGTTTCTTCTTTTTCTATGGGTTTTTGGAGGTGGTGCAAATTAATGCGGGAGCAGAAAGCGGGGTCAATTCCAAAGCAGGAGTTCTCTTTAAGCTATTGCTTAATCTAGGTCTTACAGGAGTTTTGTCTCTCTCAATTCCAACGCAAGTGTTTGACTACGTGTATACGAAAACATGGATGAGGTACACCAAATAATTTCGGTTGCAATGCATTCTTGTTTCACTTGTCCTTAGAACTTAGAATTAAGCTCCATCAGTTAGCTATTGCAAGCATAGAAAGAAAGCTAGCTTTGACTAAGCACTCCTCTTGGATATCTATCGTTCAAAAACATTAGTGAGTTGAAAAGGTATGCCAATATTTTAGTTATGTTTATGAATGTCGGATGACAAATTTTGATGATTCTTAGTGGAAGGGTTATGAGTCGATGATCACTTTAACAAGTATTGGATAAAATAAATACAGACGATACGCGTTGATCAGAGCTAATAAAGTTTTGCATCAGCTCCGGTTGCATCCTCACTCTCCCACATCAAAGAGGCTTGGAGCTTTTGTATGATTTTCTTGACTTTTACCTCTTTAACTTAATTAATATTATTTACAAAAGAGTTACGTATAAAGAAATAACATTTTATCTTCATCAGTTGTAAAAGAAGTAGAGCATCTATTGTAAGCTTCCCACCATTATTGACCCACAAACATCACTCACTGCAACAGATAAGGTTATCGAAGACGAATTAAAATGTCGCGAAATATTAAAAAATCGAGTGAAATCATAATTTGCGAAGAAAAACAATTATGACTTTAATGATTGATGAATTCAAGTAGCAAAACAATATTCGCAACATATTTTTGAAATCTTCGCAAAAAGATTTCGGATACATAATATATTCGACAGTAAAACATATAACCAACGAGAGCCAAAAATAAAAGTTTTTACCTACTAAACCGTAGTCATAGGTAAATATTTTTACTGACGATTTTGTTTTTGTAGTAGAATAGTTTTAGCTACTAATTGTTTGTTGCAGGTAAATGTTTTTAGATACGTTCTTGTAAACGTAGATAATAACATTTTGTGACGATTTTGTTTTGGTAGCTAATACTTTTTAGTGACAAACATTTATTTTAAATTTAAATTTATTATAATTGTTAAAAACATATTTAATTTAATTTTTTACATTTTTTAAGACAGTTTGAAATATAAATTAGTTACCTTTTATAATTAATGTTGGTGACATCTTATTTAAATAATAATAAATTGAAATAAAATAAACATTAAAAATTGAATGCATATTATTAAAAAAATAATTACAGGTTAATTACATAATTCGAACAAAATTTATAAACAAACTAAGACTCCTCATCACTACTACTGACATAGTTTGAGCCAACTAATTGTTTGATTATCTTTTTAAGCTTGTTGACTTCTTTTACATTACGATCTAACTTCTCTTCTGTACATTGTAACTTAGTCTTTAGTGACTGGTTCTCCTCTTGAAGTACCGTGACATATACTGGTCGTGACGAAGGTCCACCAACAGGCTTACAACCTTGCTCAAGACCTTTGATATACCTCGATCTTATACTAAGGACATTGTTACAAATGTCATCAACATTGAGCTGATTCTCCTTAGACAATAATGTCTGCAATAACTCTTGCACCCTGTCCTACAATTTAAAGTACAAAATCGAGTTAACTAAAAACTTATTACTTACTATTAAATAAAAAATAAACTATAATATTAATTTTTTTGTACATACATAATTACTTTGTGTCTCTTCAGACATCCAGCCTTCACCTTCTTTGTAGTGTGTTAGCTTGTACAATGTGATCCTATCACACTCTTGTCCTTAGAGTTGAGTTTAGCTCTTTCATAAGAATTTAAAAAATTAGAAGATAGTATAATTTATTATATTAAGAAATAGAATAATAAGTTGAAAACGTTACACTTACAAATTCTTATTAGATGACGACAAATGATTTAGAGCCAATGTTATGAGGATTCTTTATTTTTGCTCTGTTCACCTTGGTTTCTCACACTTTTCTTAAATTAAGTGAAGTAGTCATGAAATGTATGAACAAAATTAATGGAAGGAAATATGAAAAGAAATAAAACAAACCTGAACCTTTGTAGAGGCCCAATAACCACACATGATACTCTAATTTTCTAGAGTCACCCATTTCGGAATATGTCTCCTTGCCTTTTCATTGAAAGGAAAAGATTGGTAATATTTATGAAGTTTATATCGATGATCCTTTGCTATTTGTTTTAACAGTGAACTAACAACTTGAAAGCTCAGGCTTGTCGATATCAATGATATTGAGCTTCATTTGTGAAGAACACGTATAAGTTAACTTACTGCTTTTGTTAAGTAAAATCATAATACATATAATCAAATGAATTGAAATATTACCAAAACTTTGTCCAAAGCATTTTGAAGCAAGTTGTCTTCTTTCAACTGCCTAGCATGTTGAAGGCAAGGCAATTCATTTCTCACAACGACGCCCAACTCACTGGACAATTTTGTAGATTGGATCTTATCCAGAGGGCAACATTGGGTAGAGTCAATGGTCACAGACAACTTGTTGTTCATTACAACATTCATCCGTTGCAACTCAACTCCTTTTATGATACCTCTACCTTGTTTTCTAATGCTAGTATTGGAACCTGAAAACAAAAAAATCATAAAAGAAAAACACATTAAACATGTATTGAGTAATTTCAGCATTAATGTAAATATGTTTGGTTAATAATAATATACCTGAAGATCCCTCAGTACTAATAGACGATGTTGGTAAAGGTTTTTGGTGACTATCTTCATTTAAGGATGCAATTATTGGTTATTAAACGATGGGGTCAGATTGAGTTGGTTATTGTAGGGGAGGAAGTTCTTCAGTCATTGCCACCCTCTTTCCTTTATTTGTACTAGGTGCCATTATATTGAACAACCAAAACAAAATATGAAGATAACACATAATCTTAACTCAAACATTAGTATTTCACATGAATATAAGGAGATTAATAGTCAAATACTAAACATTTGGCACAACATTTTGCATAAACATAAATGAAACATTAAAAATATGCATCTAGTCATCATAAATTAACATAAGTAAAACATCAACAACATAAGGCAATTATGATCATAACATTTCAAATAATATAAACAATTTATTTACATTTAATCATCATGATAAAGATTTTGAAAATGATCATCATTAAGTACATTATCATTGGATTCTTCATCACTAATACATTCGAGCAAAGTATTGTTATTGTCATTTAAGTCATCCTGAGTATAGTCTTCATATGTTTGTAAAATAAGATGGGCTTAGACTTCATCTACTTGAACTATGTTGGGATCGACAACGCTCCTATAGAATGATGATATATCTACATCTTCTAGTGAAATGCCTTCGTTATTGAACTCCAATCCAATTTCTTGATATACTTCATCTGCATCCTCATCCTCATCCAATTGACCAATATCCCTTTCACAAAAATCAAAAACATTCCTTTGTTAAAACTTTTGAACAACTTCCCAATTGCTACCTAATACATTATCGTTGACGTAGAAAACTTGTTTGACTTGACTTGCAAGGGCAAAAGGATCATTATCATACTATATCTTACTAACATTTATGCTAGTAATATGCCCGTTCACTTTCATATTAGTTAGATCAAACCATTTGCATTTAAGTAGAACATCCTTTTTATCCTTGATGTAGTGCAACTCTATTATTTCACATATGACACCATAGAATTTAATGAAATCATTGTCATGACGCCGTTTAATGACAGCCCCACAATTTTAACTTCTAACTCAACTATCTCGATCTTGTATGTGAAATCTCACCCATTAGCAATGCAACCTGTGTATTTCTTCCCACAAATATAAGGCCCACACGCCAAACTATATAATGTTGTTTTCGCTTCTTACACGTTATGGTTATGTAATCGTATCATCTGTATGACAAATTGAAAACAAATATGAGGTTGAGACATATTCTCATATTTTCATAATATGTAATCAATATGAAACTTACTCGATTTCTAAACCATGATACAAACTTCTGCCTATATCTTTCTTCAATAGTAAAAATTCCTTTGCTATGAATTGTCTCTTTGTGTTCTTTGTTTAAAAAAGACAACGACAGTAAGATCTTAGAGTGAATGAAGAAAATTGTAATATGATTGTTTGAATGAAAAGGAATATACTTACTCCATGTATGTGTCAACTGTCTTACAATTGTTCAAAATATATAAATGGGTGATTTCGAATTTGTCTTTATTTAACTCTACATATTTACTTATACCAAATGACCTAACATTTTGGGAGAAAATAGACAACCCACCATCGTCGTGAAAATCAATGTGACGTTTTGGTCTATTAAATCTTGTCTCCACATCAGTCAAGTACACTGAACAAAAAGTCAAACTTTCATTTGCTCTATAAGCCTCTGTAATAGACCCTTCTGGTTGAGCTCTATTATGTACATAATGTTTAAGAGAACATAAAAACTTGAACATAATTAGTTATGAACTTAGGAATTATTACAAACCAATAACATAGAAAAAACTTATTGAATTTAATATGAATTACCTTTTAATCAGAAACATCCATCAAAATTGAACTAGTCCACAAAGTTTTGCTTCATATGGTAAGTGAAAATGAACCATAACATCAAAAACGATGGGGAGAATAATAGTTCAAGCTTACATAGAATCAATGCTATTTCTTTTTCCATTTAATCAAGCTCTTCAACTTTAAGGGTCTTGCAATATAATTGCTTAAAAACTCTCCTAATTGACCCAAAGTAATGGACACATCCTTCGACAAACACCCACATATTCTTACAGAAAGTAATCATTGCAAAAGTATATGACAATCATGACTTTTTGATCCTGACACTTTTCCCTCTTTATCATTCATACTAAAGTCAATATTTGATGTATACCTATCAAGAAATTTGATTTATTGAAGGAACTTATTGAATGATTGTTTCTCACTTTTTTACATGTTGTAACAAGCAGGGCGAATAATGTATGACCTATCATCTCTTCTTTTCAAATGCAAGTTCTTTCTAATATTCATATCTTCTAAGTCAAGTCTAGCATTAATTATGTTTTTGGATTTCCCATCAATTCCCATGATAGTCTCTAAAATGAAGTCATAAATGTTTTTCTCAATATGGCAAGTTAAAAAATATGTTTCTTGTCCAATTCAGTTCAACATCATTTCTCTTTCACTTTTTATTACTTGGGCGGTTTCCAGGTGTAATGTCACCCAAATATGATAGCTGGTAAACTATATCATCACCAGAAAACTGCATCGGCACTTCACCCAATTCTATTATACCATTAAACAATTTACTTCTTTGCCATCTATGCCTATGCTCCAAATAATGACGATGTCCCGTATAACATATTTTACTTTGTATCCTCATTGAATATGTTTGATGGTTACACACAAGACAAGCCATATACCTATGCTCCAACCAGACAAATTCCCATAAGCTAGGAAATCATTTATAGTCCATAAAACAGTAGCATGCATTATAAATGTTTCGCCTTTAACAACATCAAAAGTTTGTAATCCAAATTCCCATAGATCGTTTAAGTCATCAATTAATGGTTGCATGTATACATTGATTGTCCTCACTAGGAGCAGTAAGTCCTGGAATAAGCAAAGACAATAACTTGAAAGGCTACTTTATACACTTCTAAGGAGGTAAATTGTATGGGACTAGAATCATCGGCCACATGCTATATGAAGTACTCATATTATCAAAAGGAATAAATTCATCTGAGGCCAATCCAAGTCGAACATTATGACAATCTTGTGCAAACCATGACAACTTTCTATCAATTTCTTTCCATGCCATTGAGTCTGCTAGATGATACATAATGTTATCATCAATGCGTTTATCTTTATGCCACCTCATATCTATGGTTGTTTTTGTTGATATAGAAAGTCTTTGTAATTGTGGTTGAATAGGGAAGTATCGAATGATTTTATTCGGTATCTTTTTCCCTCTCCCATCATCCACTTGCCACCTTGATGTACCATAAATAGGACACTCCTGAAGATCTTTACCTTCCTTCCAAAAAAGAACACTTACAAACATGAATTGAAATATATCCCAATCTAAGGTCCCTTAACAGTTTCTTTACATCATAATAAGATTTCAGCAACTTGTATCCAATAGGTAATGCATCGTTCAGCAAGTCAATTAACATGTCAAAGGACTTGATACTCTATTTATTATAAACCTTCAAATGCAACAACTTCACAACAAATGATAGTTGTGAGAAATTTGACCACCCCGGATATAATTGTTCTTGAGCAACTGTCATTAACTTCCCAAATTATCTTTTGTAAAACTACCAATTATGTTAGGCATTCCTGTTTCATTCATGGTCTTCATATAATTTCGACAATCGTCTAACATCTTGTCAATCCCATCATCATTCACATCACAATCATCTACATCATTATTGTTATTGTCATCACAACATGTACTATCACTTCTACTATAACTTGCTTCCTTACGCTCACCATGATAAAGCCATGGAGTATAGAATTTATCTATGCCTCGAATTAGCAAGTGATTATATACCACATCTTGACTTTGGAAGTCGACATTTAAGTAATCGATGTACGGATAACAAATACTACATTTGTCACCCGTTTTATGTTTTACAAATTGCGTGAAACTCTTAACTCCATTTATGTATTCAATTGACCATTTTCGATGAGACATCCAACTCTTATCCATCCTATTTATACAATAAAAGAAGAAAACTCATTTTCTAAGAGGTTCAAATTCTTTTAGAAATGAATTGAGATCATAAGCTTTTAGGGCTTATTTTGAGGTCATTCCTGGTTTTGCATTCATAGTAAATGGCTAAAGGAAGCACTGAAAGCAATCACAGACTATAGGGAGAATAAGAATAGAGAAGATTGCAACATTTAACAATTTTAAGTATGAAACAATCTCTTTATACCATGCAAGAGCTTCCTTTAATCCTTGACAAGGAATATGTTAACCATAGCATAAGGAATCCAACAAAATACAACAGAGGTTTTTGTCGAACATGTGGTTGGCAGGGAGAATATACCTGAAGATGCCACACAAATTCTTCGATTTTGGCTCCAATCAAATAAAGAAAGACACAACACTACAAGAAAAATAGAGTTTAGCAACGAAAATTAATGACGGAATTTGTACACATTTTGTCGGTAAGATTATTTAGAGATGGAATTTACTGACAGAAAATGGCGTCGGAGATACAGCCGTAGGTAAATTTACCCACAGAAATTTAATCGTCGATAAATTTCCGTCGGTAAATTTACCGACAGAAATTTAACCGTCGATAAATTTACTGCCGGAAATTATTTCGTCGGTAATTACTTATGGGAGAAATTTTCGTCAATATATCCAACATATTTTACAGACGGACTTTTTTTCTGTTGGTAAATTTGCTAAAAACTTTTTTTTTAAAATTTACCTGCATCTAAGCATATCATATTATACTATAATCTAAACATATCATATTATATTATAATCTAAGCATAATGCATTACAAAAATATCAATGTAAGTTATATCATATTTCAAGTAAA
>JAOQMP010000002.1:15228821-15240016 GCA_027563575.1 Erythroxylum pedicellare
ATGAAATTTTCATAAAAATGTTGGTACTAGTCGACTATTCCTTGAAGACAAGTTGACTATAATATATTAGTCGACTAGACTATCATTTGCAGCTAAACATAATTGGCTGTTTCAATTGATTTCAAACGGGAAGAAAATCTTCATACAACAGCTATGAGCATTCTATAACGGCTAGAAGAGTTCTACAATGTCTAAAAACATATGGTAGCCTACAAATAAAGCATGGAACATCAAAGGACAAAAATACAGAAGTCCAAAGCAAAGCATAATACTATAGTTCCAATTTATCATCAATTTGCTTTTAGCTTATTCAATTGTATTCAACTATACTGAGCTTTACTATTTCAATTTCTATTATTGTGATTATTGTGAGTTGAGTGATT
Source organism: Erythroxylum pedicellare (assembly GCA_027563575.1). Classification (NCBI taxonomy): domain Eukaryota; kingdom Viridiplantae; phylum Streptophyta; class Magnoliopsida; order Malpighiales; family Erythroxylaceae; genus Erythroxylum; species Erythroxylum pedicellare. Next base: position 15,229,205 of record JAOQMP010000002.1, read on the forward strand.
AGAGGAGAATCACTTGGAAGGTAGGATTTGTGCCGGAAAACAGATTGATTGTAAGGTGTAGCTTGAGCCGGAAGTCAAGTTGTGTTGAAGAGTTCACATTGAACTAAAAAGTGTGTAGTAAAGAGTTTTTCCAAAATACTAAGTGGGAGCTTAGGTAGAGGACGAAGGTCTTAGCACCGAACCTCTATAAAAATAATGTTTGCCTCTCTTCCCTTCTCTTTATATTTAAATCTGTTTGTTTGTTTGTGTGAATTAACTCTTTGTTTTTGTAGAACTTTGCGAAAAAGTTTAAAAGATCTATTCAACCCCCCTTTTAGATCGTTTTCATAATATTTAATCTATCAGTTGATTGGTTCAATTAATAAACTAATTACATGCATTAGAAATTGATCAAAATAATCAGCAAAATAAAAACACAAAAGAATAATTTAATATATGAATAGATAAAATACTTCATAGTAAGACCCAATTAGCTCTCAATCTATAAAGTTTTAAAGAAAGTTTGCCAATAATTCTATGTCTACTGCTAATATTTATTAAAGAGAAACCAACAGTAATGCCTTATGAAAAAAATAGGAGATTTTTGTGAAAAGCTAGAACGTAAAGACAAAAAAATTATATACCTTTCCTCCTTCATTTTTGTCTTATTTATAGCCATTTTACCCTCATGTTTTGTTAATATGGGTATATTCTTGTTATGGTTCTTTAGTTTCAAGAGATCATAACTTTATTGATTGTCATCCAAATTTAATCAAAATAAGGTTTAAACAAATTCTGACATATCTTAATTGCATATTTGGAAATTGGAAGTTGAGATTTGTTTAACGTGCCCATGCCTAATCATCATAAATGTTGTTGTCATTTCTATCATTCTAATTTCAACTTATCTGTGACTTTTTTTATTTCTTTTAAGTTTAGATATGTTAATAATCATCTAAATACAAAAGATAGGTAAATCTTTATGATAGAATTATTAATCACACACAAAATAAGGGAATTAAGGTTTAAAATGATTATCTTTAATAATTTTATCACACTCGTAGAAAATATAATGCCTTATGTCAAGAGAAAGGTAGAGAACCCTTATGTATCAGTTCTTGAAGATGAAATAGTAACATAAAATAAGATATGGGAACTTCATAAACATATTTGGTAATTCAATCATCCTCACTTTGGTTCATGGTTGATATAGATGAACTAAAGGAATATAACTACCAATGTTCAAAGATATTATAAGATCAAATGGTTTCCTTTTACAATAAAGAAGAAAGGCTCCATATATGAAGGAGAATAAAAAATTTCTCCTTTCTCTATTTATACGTATAGCTCCATGACTTTTCTTAGTTTTTTTGTTGGTTTTTAGATTCTCCTCACCAACTAGAATTCTTGTTACATTCTTTATTAACGTTGCTCTTATCTAGGATTGTAAAAGAGAGAAAAAGAAGATGAATGTTTTAGTTTTCTATACCTAGGGAGTTTTAAAGGGAAAATTGGCAACAATGACTATCCTTAGTGTAGGAAAGAGATTATTTATTCAGAAGTTTAAAGGCATGTCGGAAATAAAAAAATTAACAAAAGAAATGTCAAACAAAGATCCTATAGAGGTGGCCGTGCTCTTCTTTGCCTTTTCTTTTATCTCTCCCTTCCTCTGTTACATTCTCTTACATGGTTTTCTCCATCTAGATCCTTATTTTTCATTTCCTTTTCATGGTTGTCTAGCTCCAAATTCCTCCATTCTTTTTGCATTTATGCCTTTTCTATTTTATGTATGGGAATTTCTCTCTAAGTTATGACACATCAGGGAACATATCACCTGTTCTTATTAGCCTGTTTCTATCCTATCTCATAAGCATCAATCCATCTAATAAATAGGACCTACAAAAAAAAAATGAATGGATGGATGTTCATAGAATAGGGTAGGAACAGAGTAATGAGAACATGTAATTTGAACTTGGTTTATCACTATCTCTCTTGGCTTTTTTTTCTTCCTTTTCTACAAACTAACTCCTTTTTGTTATTTAACACATGCAAAATACTCTTCAATTTATTGTTGTATACCACTTGGACAATTACTTCCCTCTTTTTGTTTTTAAATTCAACCCCCAGAATTTAAACATATAATTAATTTTAAGTAAAATCATACTTTTAAAAAATTATAATAAAATTTAATTATAACCAAAATAAAATTAAAACTAATGACTTAAAATAAATAAAAGAAACATGATAAGTGAATTAATTATTGTTTCAAATTTTCTCAAAATACTAAAAAAATGAAAATTTAAATTTAAATTTAGTAACAACTAAAATTAAACCTAATGAAAAAGTTGTAAAATAAAAATGGACCAAAATAACATAAATTTGTTAAAAATATATAATTTTCTTAATTTTTATAAAAAATGAAACAAAATTAGGTGTCTACACTAATCAATATTAGTTTTTACTAATGTGACTAATAGATGGACATCTACGTGACATTTAACAAACATGCCATATTTTGGTTATAGTTTTCCTTGCGATGGTCCGGGACGAGGTGATACTTGTGATATTTCAGCTTGGGACGCATTTTATTTGGCAGTTTTCTGGATGTTAAACCTTACAGAATTAGAATTCTAATTGATATTTTTTGTTTTGATTAAATAAAAATAAAAAATTCATCAAAAATAAAATTTTGAATTTAATTGTTAAGGTTTTAAAAGGTTGGTCACTTGATTGAAAATTTTGAAAGCTTGAGCACTGAACTGCAAAGGCTTAAAATGTTAGAAACTTTTAAATATGTTATCCTAAAAATAAAGGTGAATATGTTATCTCTTACAAGCTTATAATAGGTATTATTTTAGTGACAGAAAAAAAATCTATACCTTATCATAAGTGAATTTTAGATATTACTTATTCTTTTAACATGTCTTTGAATAAGAAATGGTTCCTCATTTATCATGTTATCCTAAACTGGAATTTTCTTAATAGAAAATAATTAGTTTTTTCATGTTGGTGACATGTGAACATTCCTAATCAAGATGCATAAAGGTGTGTTGAAAAATCTGATAGACGTCTAAAACATTCAAAATTTGAAACGAAACTAATTTCCTTAAATACCCTCGATGCCAATTGTTATAGTTACACTAGTGGAAGTGGAGTTCTAAAAGTCGTAAAAGGGGTACTATGTTCTTAATGAAAGCGAACAATATTGATACTTTATATGCTCTTGATAGAACTACTATTACAAGTATTATTTTAGTAACTACATCTTCTTTAGAGATTTTGATGCCACCAACTTGTGACTTATAAGTCTAGGACATAAGAGTCTGAAAGGTATGACCTTGTTGAGTATAAGAGGATTTCTAGGAGGCCAAAATATATTAAAATTAGATTCAATTCAACCGCTCACAAAACTAAAGGAATCTTGATTAAATCCATTTGGATCTTTAAGGACTAACTCAAGTTCCTACAAGAGGTGGAACCTAGTACATACTTAATTTCATTGATGACTACTTTAGGAAGGTGTGAATTTCTTTCGCAAATATAAAAGTGATCTCTTTGTTATATTTAAACAATGGAAGACATTAATTGGAAAGCAAACTGGAAAAATAGTTACTTTTCTAAAAGATGATGAATTATATAAAAGTCAAGGTATTGCTCAAGTTTATACAGTTGCATGAACTTTTTAACATAATGGTGATGCTTATCACATGAATATAACATTGTTAGAGAAACGACATTGCAAATTATCAAAATATAATTTGTCTAAAGATTTTTGGTTCAAGGTGCAACTTTGTAAGCATCATTTGTGTTGTCTGCTACATAAGTTGAGTGTATGACTAATGTAAAAGTTTTTCAAAGAAGATATATAATTAAGAGACTTGTTTACTTTAGTTAAATTATAAGGTTATTACAACTTATTATAACAATTTATGTGCTAAATATTTTGCTAAGGATCAACTTATTTCATAAGAGAATTAAACACATTAACAATATGTTTTATTTTTTTGAGATATTTTTTATGGTGATATTATTGTGCATAAAATAAGAGATATATATTATTTCTTATGATTAAATCTCTTGCTATTTCAAAATTCAAGCACTTTATAGACTTGGTTAGTATTTACAATATTTGAGATGTTTTTTCTAAGATATATTTGGTGCAGGTGAAGTCATATTAAAAATTTAAATTCAAGTTAAGGTGGAAATTTATGAAATATTTAGAGAACGTGGAGCCATATTAAAATTTACAATCCAAGTTAAAGAGAAAACTTATGAATTGTTATATGATTTTTTTTACTATTTATATATCGCCAATGTATAATAGTTTTATATTTTTACTATTCATATAGTGACTAATCACATATTTATTTATTTGTTATAAATAAGAATTAGTTCCTATGTTTGAAATCAATAAATTTTAAAATCATCAAAGTGAATTATAACTAAAGAAGGAAATAAAACTAATTAAATTAATGAATTAGCCATAATGATGTTTTTAGACATATATGACTTAGTGAAATTCAAAACTAAGTCATACTTAATATGTCACATACTTTACCAAAATTATTATAGTGAAAATTTCTATATTCTTCTTCCATGAACATGAGCAAAGCCAAACCATATAAAATTTGTCTCATTTTAAATTTTTTTACTTTATTACTATTATTTTGTTTAAAAATATTTCAAATTAACAATTGACTAAATCTCATTATCTCAACATATTTGCTAGACCATTCTACTGGGGCAATAGACAATGGATTTTATTGGTTTATAGGTATAAAAGCGCGTTAAGAAAATTGTCAAAGAGAAATTGGTGAATTGCTAAGAAAAATGGAATTCGACATTCATCCAATATATTTATTAGTTCATTTTTACAAAGTCAAAATATTTGTTTCCATGTTTTAGATGGTCCAATATAGATTATCAGGTCATAGAATAGGCAAAATATTTTTATTATTTCTATCTAACTTCATAATATCATAAACAAAATGAGGTAAGTTATATATGAAATTAGATGGAAGATGATAAGAACTAACTCATTTGGACAAAATATTCATATTGTATTTAGAAACATAAATTATGATATCTTCTTTAAAATGAAAAAGGTATTTTTATAATAAGTTTTGGCATACATTTGCTGCCAATGAATATAATTAAGAGAATCACATGATATTAGTTTTTATATTTTAATTAAATTGTGAGTCATTTGAAACAACCTTTCTATTAGTTAGGGGTAAGACTGCGTATTGTTGGACTTCTCTAGATCTCACATGTCTGCAGGATTATTATTGAGAGTTGTTGTTATTGTAGATTTTAACTAAATTATTTAATTGTTAGGTATTAACATGGTAAGTTACTTTACTTTATAAAACTCCATCAATATAGAATCTAATATAATGAGACTTCAACTAAAAAATTTAGAAATTTTTTGTGTGCATAAATTATTTTAAAATTCTCTTAAGATATTGTACTAAAACATTTTTAATCAATAGAAAGGATGTAAAAATATTATGGTTTTGAAAAGTTGAAGAAAAATGAAAATTTATGAAATAAGATATGGAGCAAAGTTTATTTAACATTGAGAGACACATTGTTTACTAATTATTAGAGAGAAAAATCAACTTATTTACTAATGAATGATATTTTTGAAAATGAAAAAGAAGTATATAAGATAAATGCAAACAAATAATGAATATTTTTACTAAACTATTATTGTGTCAAATGTTAATATAGATCAACAATCTATATCAATAAATTTATGTTTGCATCTAATAAGTATGAGGTGAATAAATTGTGACTAGAGAGTCTTACAAAGATATTGTAGTGCTTTCTCTATTCATGACATTTACATAGTCCCTAAATGATTGTTATTGGCTAATAATTAGAAGTTAGAGGTGAGATTTTTTTTTGCTTGGTTCCAGGCTAGGCTTTTTACTTGTTTTAGCAAAGAGAGTAACTATATATCCACATCCATCTAACTGTTTCTCTTTTAATAGCCCTCACTAGAGACTTCTTTCAATATGATAGCCTCTTTAGAAAAGAAAAAAAAGATCCTTAACCCATACCAAAATCCTATTCCCAACTTTTTAAAGCTTCTAACTCCAAATGGTAATGCTAAGCCCCATTGTTATTTAGTTCTACCTTAGGTCCCCTCTACTACTAAGGAATAATATATCTCTTTTTTTACTAGTTGATAGCTAATTTAGCCTTAAGACATTGTTTCCCTACCTTTCCTCTTCTTTTCCTTACTAAAATCTTGCATTTACGTATCTCGCTCTTCAAGGTTTTTCTGTATTGCTCCCTATTTTATCTTTATAGAGTCTCTCTCACATCTCTTTCCTTTTACTTAGGTCTTTAGACCTTGTTCTCCACTCTCCCTTTATTCAACCCCAAACTCAGGTTTTAAAGGCTACATAAACCTTCTTGACTCCTCTCCCCTCTTAAGCTTTTGTCTTAAAGATTTATATATAGTTTTAGGAAGTGCTTTGTTAGAATGTTACCATACTGATTTTCTATTTTGCGTTATATCAGTTGCACTTCTCCCTCTTTCTAGACATCTCTTAGAAAATAAAATTTTATTTTGAAGTATTTTGTTCAGCCATGGAACACCAGATTATTAACTATTGTAATTACAGCTTGGTTGTCCATAAATATCTATGTGCTTCCTTCTTGCTTCATCTGTAGGTTTGTTAAAAGTTTTTTAATCCAAAGTGCTTGATTTGCAGTAGCAGTAGCTGCTACATATTATACTTTTGCTATGGATTATGCAATAATCTCTTGTTTCTTTGAATATCAAGAAAAAATTCTAGAACCAAATCTAAAATAATAACCATAGGTACTTTGTATATCATCAACACATCTAGCCCAATCACTATCTGAATAGCCATAAAGATTCTTTTACCTGCTTAAAAATGAATTTCACTAGTACTGTTCATATACCTTGATAATAAGCTCACTGTATACATGATGTCTAGCCTAGTTGCAGTTAAGTACATTAAACAGCCTATTAAGCTCCTATACAACCTTTCATCCATCTTTTCAGCTTCATCTTTTTTGCAAAACTTCTCCTTTTTATTCATTGGAGTTGTAATTGGCTTATACTTTTCCATATTAAAATTTCTGAAGCTTCTTTTACATATTTTTACTGGCATACAAAAATTTCTTTTTGTTTTTGTTGTACCTCCATATAAGAAAGAATGCCATTTGTCCAAAATCTGTCATCTCAAATACATCTTTTATTTCTACTTTAAACTTGTAAATTAGCTCCTCTTTACTTCCTTTAACAAGTAAATCATCAACATAAAGAGACATCATAAGTGTTTCATCATCAATCTTCTTGATATATATAAAGTAAATTCACTTAGACATTTTTTAAAGTCTAAGTTCATCAAGTGTGTATTAATTTTGTTGTACTAAGATCTTAAGGCTTGCTTTAAGTAGTATAAGGCCTTTTTCAACCAATATACCTTCTCTTCTTGATTTTGAATAACAAAATCTTGTGGTTTCTCCAAAAATATTTCTTCCTCTAAGTACCTATTCAAAAATGCTAACTTGACATCCATTTGGTACACAACTCGACCCTTTTGTGCAGGAAGTGCCAACAATAACCTTATGGTGTCTAGTATGGCAATTGGAGAAAAAATTTCAGAAAAGTGTACCCAAAAAAATTAGGCATACCCCTTGACAACCAGTCTTGCCTTGTACTTGTTTACAGAACCATTAGGATTGAGCTTAGTTCTATAACCCCATTTCACATATAGCCTTCTTATCTTTTGGACTTTCCACTAACTCCCTTATTTGGTTTTTTTGAATTATGTTAAGCTCCTCCTTCATTGCAACTATCCATTTTTTATTAGTTGTAGCTTCTTCATATCCTATACGTTCCTTTACAACAACATTACACTTTTGATAGATATCAAAAAGTGATCGAGTACCTCTAAGTAGTTCATCATCTATTATCATCCTCTATATAAAAGCTCAAACTTTTTATCACTCTCCCAATTCCAGCTATCTGATTTGTGAAATTGAACATCTCCACTGATGATTATTTTGTTGCTTTTCGGCAAGTAAATATTATAGGCTTTTCAGCTTAAGCTATAGCCCATAAAATTCCAGATTCTACTTTCTTATCCAATCACTATAACAAAACTAACTTTTAGCCATTTTTTGGCGACGATTTGAAAATCATAGCTAAAAGTCAAGTTCGATGCCAAATGTCAAGGTTTAGTAATGATTTATTGAATCGTCACAAAAGGCACACATTTGCAATAGTTTAGGTATTTCGTTGCCAAAAGTGGAGGCTTTGGCTATAATATTGTGAAACATCATAGAAACCTTGACTATTGGTGACGAAATATTAAATTTGTCGCCAAAAGTTAGACTTTGGTGATGAAAATTTAAAAGCATCATCAAAAGTCGATATTAAAGATTTTAAATCTTATGGATTTCTTAGGGGAATTTTGAGGAATTTTTGTATGTGATAGTATTCCTAAAATTATTAATGTTTAAAAGATGACTTTTTAATGCTAAGTGTGCTTAATAATGCTAAGGGTAATTATAATTGATATTTATATATGATTTTTTCATATTTTTTTCATTTGCCTTCTTTATAAATTTGTTTAAATAGCTAATGCATTCAAACTATATAAATTTGTTTAAATCTATGGATTTATACACAAATGTTTCTTTAATAATCCCTATTGTATATGCTATACCTCCGTTCATATAAATATTTCATGAAAATATTGAGCATCTAAAAATTGTAAAATGTTTTCAAAGTTTTAAACATATTATCTTTGTGGATATAAAAAGATAAACACACCTTAAATTTTAATATTAATAAGATCAAACTATAATAAATTTAAGTTGACAACTATTCTTAATCATTAATATTTATTAATAATAAAATAATAATACATATAAATATTGAAAGATGATAAGCAATATAACATAATGATATATGGTAATCAAGATAAAATAATAATTAGAAGTTAAACAATTCTTACAAACAAAACAATAAATAAAGTTTTACGCCTATTACATCGAAAAGTAAAAGAAATAATTACTTTTCTAGATTCCAAGTGACATGAGACTTAGTAAAAAAGGTAAAGGAGTTTCCTATGTCTGGATTCCCAAGAAGGGTCCTTGCACATTCGAAAGCATCCATTGAAATAGTCAAAGATCTTCCCTCAGGTGTTGGTTTATTGACTTGGCTTTAACAAAACTAGTAAAAGATATGGTGACCGATTCCTTAAATGCAATATTGATCACTGAATTAGATGAATTGCCTGTACGATGTGTTTCCCCTAATAATCAAATAGTATAAAACTTAAATAGCTAATTAAGTCAAATGGTATAAGGAACCTAAATTTGAAGTGCATACCTAATTGAACAAATATAATTTTTGGAATCGACAACTTTTGTAAAACAACTGATTTTTCTAATCCTATACGGACCATCGGGACATTACCACCGCCTCCATTTTAATTTATGTTCTCTTGAAGATTCGAGGAAGCTTTACATAACACATAGTATATACATGATAGCTTCGTGATAGAAAATGAGATAAAAATAATAAAAGAAGTGAGGTAATTCGAATGATGCTAAATACCTTAAAGAAGAAGATCAACCATTGAAGGCAATGGGTGATTGGTGTTTGATGAGATCATTTGTTATGCATCGATTTGTTCTTTATTAGGGAGAATTTTGTCATGCTCCTCCCAATGGAGCTCATTTATGTCATTAGAAACTAGTCGCCACGTCGACATTTTACTAGTCCATTATATGGTTTCATAAAATATATTTTGAAAAATTGAAATGTGTGCATGCTAAAAGATTTGGACTTTCAAGAATAAGAGTAAAAATACGTCAAATGGTTAAATTAGCCAGTATTATACACTTTTATAAAGTTAATTTGATGATCAAATGATAAAGCATCATGCAAAGTTGAAGTGATTTGAAATAAATATTATGATTTTGAGCCATAAAAGATTGAAACATTCAAATAAATATGTATATAAACATCCCATGACGAAGTAGCCTTGATTCTCTAATAGACCTTTCGTCAAACAGTTAGTAAACTTTCCTCAAACAAGCATGGAAAGTGGAAAAAATGTCATCCTATACACATCCAACATAGAAACACAATTCACCATCATCCAAATATAAACATAAAACAAAACCATTAACCATAAGCAGAACATAAAACACACATAAAATCTAAAACGTAGTAGAAAAACATAACACAATAAGGAGGGTTCTTGAAAACAAAAATAAAGAACAATACTAAAATAGGACACAACACTTACTTCGACGGTGGCAACTATAACACACGAGATGACCACGACACAGGAGATGAAGATAGCTTTGTTTTGGTGCTAATAACCTAATTGAAATTCAAAAGAAATATACCGTTTGGCAACGATGTAACCAGCCGTGGCCAAATGGTGGCTCATCACCATTTGGGTTCACCTTTAACATTGAAATTATATATAATATATAAATTTTATATAACAGTACTAAATTCATATATAATAAATAGAGAATTATGATTAAATAGAGTAATATATTACATAAGTAAGATATGAGAAAATTTATATATTATTTATACATTCATAAAGCATTATACTAATTAAAATTATTATTTATGCATTTATATAAGATTATATTAATTACCATATATAGTAATTTTTCAATTTAATTAAAAAATAATTGCAATATAGAAAAAAATGGAAATCAATATTAAATATTAATATCATATTCTTAAAAATCAAATTTAATACTATTGATAATGATTGTAAGTCTAAAAATAAATTTAGTTCACAAAAATTTGAT
>JAOQMP010000002.1:15240116-15250574 GCA_027563575.1 Erythroxylum pedicellare
AAAATTACCCTTGAACATTCTTATTACCTTAGCACTTTAATTCCATTAACCCATGCAATAAATCCTACTAACTTTGAAATAATAATTAACTCCATAAAGTAAATCCATAAAGTCCTTATAATAATTTTTAAATCATGCTTATTTATCATGAAAAAATTTCGGGGGCCAACAGTATATTCAGGTCTATTGTTAACACACCACAGCTTTCCATAAGCATTCAAGATCAACTTCGAATAAACCTATTCAGTTACAACCATAAGCATTTTGTCAATCAAAGAATGACCTCACGGTGATAAATATACTAAATTCAAATGAGACAACTTCAATGAGTGCCTTATTACATCACAGTCCTGCCAACTTATGCTAGCTTTAAGAAGTTATGTAACTTTGTTCAATTAGTGTCACTAAATCCTTTTTAGGGGTCCTTGATCTGTATCATCCAATTTTGTAAACTTCTTGCTTAACCTTGTATTTTGAATATATTATCTTTGTTCAAAAAAATCCATAGAAGATAAGAAAATTTGGGATCTTGTTGAATTACAAAAAGGTTATAGGAAAGTTGGCATAAATGGTTTTTAAAATCAAATGCAACTTAAATGAAAATGTTTTTTTTAGAATTATAAAATGACAATGTTGAATGATATAAGGGCAGACTTTTTACAAAGTGTTATATCAAAAATGTTGGTGTCAATTACAAAGAGACATTTTTACTTGTCTTAATTAAGGATTATAATGTTATTAGTGGCTTAATATGATGTAGAGTTACATCAAAAATTGTGAAAACAACCTTTCTTCATGGGAAAATTGAAGAGGAAGTATGTCAGGTTAGGGTTAAGGTAAATTTCAAGCCTAATAGGAGCTCAAACAATGAGCTTGAAGCCTTGCCTAAAGTCTGTGTGGGCTTAGCACTGACCTACTTTTTTAAAAATTTTAATTATATATTATTTTTAAAATAAATTCAAATTAAATTTATTATAAAAGAAAGCAAACAAAAAATATTATATATTAGAAATGAAATATTCATTTAATTAACTCAATTGCTTAATAAAAGGAGCTTTTTATGTTGAAATAAATAAGTGAAAACTAAATTTATTGTAAAAGAAAATGAACCAAAAGATTATATATAAAAAATGCAACACTCATTTAATTAACACATTTGCTTAATAAATATGAGTTTTTTTTAAAAATTATATATTAATTGTACATAAAATTTTGAAACAAATAAGTTCAAAATGAATTTATTATAAAAGAAATTGAACCAAAAGATTATACATGAGAATTCAATATTCATAAAGTTAACACAATTGCCTAATGAAAATGAGTTTTCTTATATATATATAGATATATATATATAATTTACATAAAATTTTAAACGAATAAGTTCAAACTAAATTTATTATAAAAGAAAGTGAACCGAAAGATTATATATGAGAAATGAGTGCATTAATTTAATTAACACAATTGTTCAATCAAATTTAGTTTTTTAAAAATTTTATATTAAATGTATATAAATTGTGGAATGAATAAATTCAAACTAAATTTATTTTTAAATAGAGTGAATCAAAAGATTATATATAAGAAATAAGTACATTCATTTAATTGACGCATTTGCTTAATGAAAATGAGTTTTTTTAAAATGTATATATTAAATATACATAAAATTTTGAAATGAATAAATTCAAACCCATTTTATTATAAAAGAAAGTGAATCAAAAAATTATATATGAGAAATGCATCAACCAATTAATTAATACAATTGCTTAACGAAAATTACTTTTTTAAAAATGTACATAAAATTTTGAAATAAATAAGTTCAAACTAAATTTATTATAAAAGAAAGTGAATCAAAAGATTATATATGAGAATGAAACATTCATTTAATTAACACAATTGCTTAACAAAGATGAGTTTTTTTTTAAATGTATATATTAAATATACATAAAATTTTAAAATGAATAAGTTCAAACTAAATTTATTATAAAAGAAAGTGAACCAACAGATTATATCTGAGAAATAAGTACATTCATTTAATTAACACAATTACTTAATGACAATGAGTTTTTTAAAAAATGTATAAAATTAATTGTATATAAAATTTTGAAATAAATAAGTTCAAACTTAATTCATTATAAAAGAAAGTGCACTAAAAAAGTATATATGATAAATAAGTACATTCATTTAATTAACACAATTTGTTAATGAAAATGAGTTTTTTAAAATGTATATATTAAATGTACATAAAATTTTAAAATGAATAAGTTCAAACTAAATTTATTATAAATGAGAGTGAACCAAAAGATTATATAAGAGAAACAAGTACATTCATTCAATAAGTCCCTCCCCTAACCTCCACAATCCAGCCAACATCTTCATCAAACAAAAAATCAATCACCAAACTAGCAACCCACTCAAAAAGATCAGCATCGATCTTCCACCGACCCACAAGCTTCTTCAACAAACCATCCACAGAATAAGAGTTGGAAACAAGTAGTAAGGAAGCCCTCAGGTATCACACTTCACTGCAATCCTCCAAAACAAATTGAAGGCAAAGCAGTGGTTGCTCCAGACATTGAGACACTAAAGGCAGGAGCCAAAATCTAGGAATCCTTTCTAGTAGGATTCTTCATGGAGCATAGACCTCCTTTCCTTGTCATATAAAAATGGGAAGTTAATCAATGGAAGAGTAGAGGGCTTACAAATGTGCTACATATAGAGGATAGCCTGATTTCTTTTCTCTTTTTGCTTCCAAGCTGCAGTAAACAAAATAGTGGAAGAGGGTCATTGGCATATTGCTTAGCTCCCATTATTCCTGCAATCATTGAAACCTTGCAATAAGTTGGAAAATATTAAAGCACACAATTTCTAGATTTGGATCAATTTACATAGTATACTGTTGGAGTATCGAACTACACAAGGTTTTAGCTCATTGGCTAGGTATATTGGTAAACCTATTTGCATTGACAAAAGCATTGCAAGAAGAAATAGGATTGGTTATGCAAGGATATGTGTCAAAGTGGACATATCAAAAGAGCCCCTTGACTGTATTCTAGTTTTGAGACTTGGCATTGATAATACTCTACAAGAAGATATGGTTCATGTTTCTTATAATTAGAAACCGATTGTCATTTCATTATGGAAGGTCTAGAAACTGACAGTTAAGATGTTTATTAAGGGTGATTATGATGAACTAATGGGTTTAGAGCTTGACATAACCAATCTTAAAGATCCCCAACCAAGACAAGAGGATATTATTGAATTAAGTGTTGAAAAAAATCATTTCATCAACTAACTCAAATGCAAGGGAGAAGGCAAACCTAGAAACAACAGTAATAATAACTCTTATACAGCCCCCTGTGCACAGAATGGAATATTTTAATAAGGAGGAAGTGACTTCCTCATTTACTAATTCCTCAATCAATCCTCTAGACTTGGAGAATGGAGAAACAGAACTAAATAATTTTCAACATGTGACTAGCAAAAGGACTCGGAGAAGTGGAAGTAGGAAAAGTGTTAAAGGTCAAAATATAATGATATGATAGTGTTAGTATAAAATGCACGTTGTATTAACAACCTAAACAGGCTAAATGCTTTAAGGGATTTTGTTGGCAGGATTAGGTCTCTTATCATAGTTATGCTTGAAACAAAAATAAGATCCGAGAATATAAATAAGGTGAAAATTTTTATCCTTGTTGGACTTTTCTCTCTAACCATCAGCATTATTATTATCGCATAATTATTGTTGACTATAATGAGAATTTTGTCAAAGTGGAAGAAAAGTTTTCAAATGAGTAGATGATGCGTCTAAAAGTCTATTTCATCTTGGAAGGAATAATAGTCGACTCCTCTTTTGTCTATGGTTTTAATATAAGTTTCCAAAGGAGTAGACTATAGTCCTTCTTAAGAAACGTCCAAAATATCTTTTCAGGCCCTTGGATTATTTCTAGTGATTTCAATTCTACCATCTATAAATTTGAAGCAGAGGGAAATTAAAGCTTGAGAAATTAAAAAGAAGGTATAAAGCTCTGTATGGATCATCTAGGTGTAACAAATCTTAAACAAGAGAGCTACTCTTGCACTTGAAGTGATAAACAAATGAACGCATGATCTATTCAGAAAAGATTGGACAGAGCTCTAGTAAATAGGGATTGGCTCTTCCAAATCACCAATAGCAAGGCCTCTTTCTTAGATCCTCTTTTTTCATATCCTACTCTGATTCTGATTTATGGTCTTTTTCAGAGATATTTTACTCATCATCCTTTTAGATTTAATAACTATCTTGTCAAAATAGATGCTTTTAATGATGTAATTTTGAGGGGTTTATTAACTCAAGTCTTAGGCTCTTGTCAATTCATTGTTTCCAAAAACTAAAAGCTATTAAAACATAATTGAAGAAGCTAAAAACATCTCACTCTCTTAGCACTCAAACAGTTCTTAATGATGCCAAGGGAAGATTATTTGCAACTCATATTTTACTTTCTATTAATCCTGGAGATCCTAATCTTATTTAGAAGGAGAAGTTAGAGCTGGAAGCCTATCTAAAAGCCATGTTATATCATTCTTCACTCATCCAACAGAAGAGCTAGAATCCTATCTAAAAGCCATCTTATATCATTTTTCACTCATCCAACAGAAGAGCTAGAATCCTATCTAAAAGCCATCTTATATCATTTTTCACTCATCCAACAGAGGGCTTGTATTAATTGGCTAAAGGAGGGGGATAGAGCTTCCAAGTTCTTTTTCAATTCCTTATCATACAGGAGAAATGTTATTAGAATTTACTCTATAACTAGTATGGATGGGAGACTCCTTTCTGATAAGTCAAGTATAATGGAGGAGGTGATTAATTTCTATTGATGGCTTTTGTGTTTAAGCATTGATTCTCCTACCTTTATAGACTCTCTCTAATCTCTTATTTCCAATAGAATATCTCTTGAAACCTCTTGGGAGCTAGTGAAACCAACCTCTAATGATGATGTCAATGCTATTGTTTTTGTTATGAATGGGATGAAGGCCCTTTGTTCAAATGGGTTAAATGGTTTTTTTATCAAATGACCTGTTTTATTATTGGACCTATGGCTAGAGAGGCCATTCATAAGTTTTTTAAAAAGGGGTTCATCCTAAAGGAGTTTAATAAAACCTTTTTTTATTTAATTCCTAAAATCTTGAACCCCTCTTATTTTAGTGATTTCAGTCCAATAGCTTGCACAAACTTCATTTACAAAATTATTGCTAAAATCTTGGTACATTGACTAAAGGGGATTCTTAGTCTTATAATAAGTGAGAATTAAAATGCCTTTATAAAGGATAGAAGCATCGGTGATAATATTCTTATTGCTCAGGAACTTCTTAAAGGTTATACCAAAAGGAACTCTCCCCCAAATTGTACAATTAAGATTGATTTCAATAAAGCTTTGATTCCATTAGCTGGTCCTTCCTCTTCCAAGTTCTTAAGGCTTTTATCTTCCCTGATATCTTTGTCAATTGGATTAAGACTTGTGTCTCTACTATTGCCTATTGTGTTTTGATTAATGGCACCCCTTCTAGTTTTATTAAGGGGAAGAAAGGAATTAGACAGGGAGACCCTTTGTCCCCCTACCTCTTTATTCTGCGTATGGAAGTGCTCTCTCAAATGTTAAAGATCAATGTCTCTTATAATCCTAATTTCAAGCTCCATTCTAAATGAAGAAGAATTTTTCTTGCTCATCTTTACTTTGCATATGACCTAATTCTCTTCTTTAAAGCTCATCCTGAATCTGTTAAGCTATTGTTGATACTCATAATGGATTTTATAAGATGTCAGGTCTCAAGGTGAATCTTAATAAAAGTCATTTCATTCTTTCGACAATTGAGGATTCTATGCAAGACTTTATCTCCTCCCTTATAGGACTGAAAAGGACTTCCCCACCTTTGAAATATCTTAGTCTTCCTATAAGTACTAAAAGACTATCCTTCAAAGAATGTCTACCACTCATTGAAATAATTCAAAAGAGAATTAACAAATAGACAAATAGATTTCTTTCCTTTAGAGGTAATGTTCAGTTAATTAAATTTATCTTATGTTCCCTTCACTTATATTGGAGTACCCACTTTCCTTTTGCTAAGAAATTGATCAAATCCATTGAGAAATTGATGAGAGAATTTCTATGGGGTAAAGTTAATTGGAAAAAGTTAAATAGGCTAATTTGTGTAAACCCAAAAGGAAAAGAGCTTCGGGGTATCGTCTTTGTTCTCTATAAGGGCAGCCAATAATACCTTTTTTCTTAAAAGACTTTGGAGAGTGATTCAAGATAAACATTCTCTTGGGTTGAGATGGCTTCACAATTATTTTTTAAAAGGGAATAGTTTATGGCCTCTTCCCCCAGATCATCCTTCTTTTGGTTTCTTAATCAACTTTTGAAGAAAAGGGATGAAGTTGTAAATTAATTTTGCTACAAAATAGGAGATAGGAAATCTACTTTCTTACAACATGATTATTGGATTGGTTTTGGTCCCCTATCCCAAAACCTCAATGTTGTCTTAGTGTTTGTAAGGTTGTATTATAAAACAAAAGTTGTTGTACTTGATAACCATAATGAGTGGTTGCATTTTCCACAAGCAATTCAACAACTGAAACCTTCCTTCTCTTTTGATCCTAATTCTCAAGACAGTTATCTTCTTTTTAAAGTACCTATTTGAGAGTTTTTCTAGCAAAGCCTATAGACAATAAATCTATAATTCAGATTAAGTTATGCCTTGGGTTAGAGTAATCTGGAATCATTTTCTAAAACCCATCATAACTCTTTTTCTATGGTTAATGGTTAAGAACATAGTTGCTTCAATAGATAGGCTTCATTATATGATAAATATGGAAGGGATTTCTTGTCTATGCAAAGAAGATTTGGACACAAAGGATCATCTATTCTTTATCTACCCTGTTTTATTCAATCTAGAACTTGAATAGAGAATTTTTTAATTGGACTAAACTATCAAATTCCCTAATGGAGATAGTTACTATCCTTACTAAAGCATAAGCTGCCACTTCACTCTGGAAGTCAAAGGTGTTGCTTCTTGCCATAACCTTCCAAGAGTTATGGAAAGAAAGGAATTGGAGGATGTTTCAGTATAAAGAGCATTCCACAGAAGTTATGATGCAAACAATCATAATGAGACTAAGAGAATAGTTAATTAGCTGGGAAATAGAATGTGCTTAAATGAAAAAAGGTTTTGATTTCAACTCTTACCTGGATTGAGCTTCACCCTTGACTCCCGTGATTTCCCCTCGATGAATTCCAGGCCTAGCAAGGGTGGCAAATGATTAAAGAAAGTAAGATGAAGAAGACGCAAGCTACCAAATGTAGATTCTTACCTTTGGTTGTTGAAAACATGCAAAGTATGATCACCATTTAAGATTTTCTTAATTGTCGACCCTATGGACATCCTCAAATGCAATATTGTCATCTCAATTACAGCGTTGACGTGCAAGAAGATAGCCCTCTTCTAGTGCAACGCTGTTATTTGTATCTTGTTTTTTAATTTTGTAACAATGTGTGCTTACAACGTCATTATTATTGGCTTACTTTTGAAGTAGGAGAGTTACTCTCTATACGCTTTGGTCCTCTCATTTTCATCATCAAGCTATTTTTTAATTTTTTAAAATAAAATAGTAATACTATAAAATCATTTTATTTTCAAAACAAAATAGTCTCATCATGCTAATATTATCCAAATTTTTTAATGATACAATTTATAAAAAATTAAAATAAAATTTTCAATTAATATTAGAGAGAGGAAACTGGAGAGCATATATTGAAGTTGAGTATAATAAACAAGCAAAGACAATAGTTTAGAACCTACAAAAAATACACAAGTAAATACTTATATCTTTAATTATATAAAAACACTAAAGCAATCACAGGAAAAATAAGTAATTCCAAAAACAAAGATTATAGATGACAAAACCTAATAGAGGAAAGTGGATAGCTAATCTTTATAATCAAGATCATCAATAGCTCGCACTACTTCATCTACATCTAGAAACATTATTATGTAAATTATAGCTAATAATGTAATAATTGCATTAAATGAATGTTAAACACAAGACAATAAACAATTAAATATACCTTCATCATCAATTATTTTTTTGAAATATTTTTCAGTTGAATGACTGGTCTCCTTCATGTTAGTTATTAATATAAAAATTAAAAAGACAATATAAGATAAGATAATATCATAAAAGATAGACAAAATTGATATATCATAAAGAATATAGTTTATACTCAATATCATCATAACCCAAATAACTTTGGGCACACATAAGGGCTTCCACAATACTAGGATGAAGTCGAGCACGATAAGGACTAATAACCTGACCCAAAGTACTAAAAGTCGACTCTGAAGTAATAGTAAAAGTTAGAATTACTAAGAGCTCTCATACCATAACTTACATGATCAAAAAACCATTTCCATGTGATTCTACCATAGTAATACATCAAATTCCACACCTTTAGCTTTGATCGCACAATTTACCATCAAATATTTATTGAACTTCATTACATTGTAAGAAGTTACATAACTTTTTTCTCTCATGAATTTTGCAAATGAGGGTTTCATATTGTTCTTAGAAAAAGTTGAAGCAGAATATGAAGTCAGAGCTGAACATCCTAAACTACTATGATCCTGTTTTTTATTCAATCTTAGTTAATAATCATTAAACAAATCATCCCAAAATAGTTTAATGAAATCAACATGCTCTTGAGCCTTATCATCATACGATATGTCATAATAAAAATAAACCCCCTTCATCTTGTATCTTAAGTCTAACATAGAAATGACTATCATAATATAACCATCCATATGCCAGTAAGAATTGAGCTTCTTGTATCATCTACTTTGCATAACCTAGATCTCCTCATTGGAATCAAATATCCTATTAGATAAAACTTTCTTGAACTAGCATATAATGCTAAAGCAACTGTGCAAAGTTGGTTAGTTTGTTCTCGAGAACAATTCAGTAGTAGTATAATATATTTCTAACTTTGCACAAAGTTCTTTAACTAACTCCTATTGCTCTTCTGTAGGCAAACAAGTGTATTAAGACTCTTTTTGTCTTAGTCTAGTAAGCTCCTCAGTATATAGGATTGTCGACCCTAATGTCTTAAAGGTTAAGTTCCAATTAGTAGGACAATCTAATACCAACTTCTTTGTCTATATAATGTGTAGTAGTCGTGCAGTTTCTTCAAAATTTTCAACTCATTTGGGTGTTGCACTTTAATAAACTACACTATCCTAGATTAATTTTACCACTTTGTTTATCATCTCTAACCCATCCTTCATTATCAAATTCAAAATATGCAGAAAATCACACATATGGAATAACCTCCCACCAACTAACAAGCTCCTAACCTGTGTCTTATTCTTCATCTTTTCAATCATTGCATCATTCATTCTATAATTGTCGAGTGTTATGGTAGACAGCTCAGTGTTGATATTCTAATCCATTAAACACTAGATTAATACAATTATCAACCTTTCACTTATATATGGTGTTGGCACATAAATGAACCTACCATTTACAAATATAAACAAATATCAATCATAATATAATCCAAAAATAAATTATAAAAATAATAAAGAATATAATTTCCTCAGTAGTCTATTGTGTAGAGTACAGTCATTGTCAATATAGTGTGTCGTTACTGCCATATAACCCTTCTTTTAGTTATTAACTGTCCACATATTTATTGTGATGCTAACTCGTCCTTTAATAACCAATAATATTTTTAATACTTCTTTCTTTTGATCCTCACATATCTTCAAAATGTTTTTCTTCAAGGTATTCTAAGTTGGGATCTTGAAGGATGGTTGGAGTGAGGTAAGTAGCATCCAAAATCTTTTATTATCATCTATAGTGAGTGGAATTTCATCACTAATGACCATACTGGCTATCAAAAACCTTAATCAACTTGTGTCATAAGTTGTAGCAGTCATCCACCTCATTAGGTTAAGGGTCAAAATTGTTTGACCTCTTAATATGATCTTCATTCTATTACATAAATTCATATGTCTCTTTAAATGAGAGGTTCCATCTTAACTCTTGGCAAGCATCTCATGACAATATTTACATTTGGCCTTTTCTACTCCATCTACTGATTTAGTCTTATTGAAGTGGATCCAAACATCACGTCTTAGTAGACCTAGTGCACTTTTATCTTCATTTGACTCCAAATTAGAAGTATCCACTTATATACTCTTTAGTACCATATTAGAACTTTCCACTGGTCTAATTGTTAGAGTAGTGTTCTAAAGGCAATCACCTTTATCACTTTTGTACAAACTTTATTTTGATTAATAAAGTGAAAGGCAATTTTTCATTAATTTGATGTTCATTTATTTATGAATATATGTCGATCTTAAATCGAATTAATGAAGTCCATGATACAAAATATAGCATAAAGGAAATCATGATGAGATCATGATAAT
>JAOQMP010000002.1:15260086-15278866 GCA_027563575.1 Erythroxylum pedicellare
CTTCCAATTTTGCCCCTCATGCCTTTTTAACACCTTAATTTAATTTAATCCATGTCATATGTCAAACAAATTTCCATTTTCAATTTCCACAATTTCAAATTCACATAACAATCAAATTCACATAACAATTTTAAAACCTCAATGACCCTCTCCAATCTATTTTCCAAACACAAAAATCACATTTTTCATAATAATCACATATATGAACGAATATACCGAGAAATGTCATGAATGCTGGTACAGTCATTTTCCTGTGCAGAATTCACTATTCATGTGCATATACTCCTTATATAATGCATGAGCATGAAATGTGTTGTTTTTTTCACATGTACCAATTTCTAGGTTTCAAACCTTTTTGTAAGGAAACGGGATGTTACAATACAACATTACAGTGAGTCATATGATCCAGTCATAAAATCACACTAGGAACGTATACAACAAAATAGCTACTACAAAAAAATATTACAATAGTCAATTTCTTCTCATTAAGCAACCTTATAAGTGTTTATTAAAAAAACACATGCTCGTGTATTCAAGGTCTAATCATCTGGAAGTAACTGGATAATCGTATTCAAATTTTATTGGATATCTTAGTAGAATATCTATATTTGATTACCTACTTCTTTTACCAAATGGAGTAATATCATGAAAGAGTAGTAAACAATTTATCATTACTTTATCCACTATAGAAGCAAAGCTTTTAGTATGTCTTGAAGTCACAATTCATGCATCATGGTTGCAAAATTTTATTTCAGG
Source organism: Erythroxylum pedicellare (assembly GCA_027563575.1). NCBI lineage: Eukaryota > Viridiplantae > Streptophyta > Magnoliopsida > Malpighiales > Erythroxylaceae > Erythroxylum > Erythroxylum pedicellare. The sequence goes on from JAOQMP010000002.1 coordinate 15,260,843, forward strand.
TCTCTAGATTATTGACACCATTACTAAGTCTCTAAAAATTTTGTTGTGATAATTCATAACATTTTTTTCTCCAAGAACTGAAAACATTCAAAAATTTTCAAAGACACGGAATTGAATTATCATTTCGTGAAAGAGGAAGTCTATAAATTAAGAGTGTCTATTGAGCATATTACTATTTGATATGATGATAGTAGATTTGTTAAGTATGGATTTACGACTAAAGACATTTAAGGAACATATATATAGAATGGAGTATCATTAAATGACATTTATTTATGATGATGTTAGCATTGTAAACTCATTTACATGTTTGATTTTGTGTTAATGATTTCTTGTTTTGTAATAGCTAAATGTATGATTTACACCTTAATGTTTTACAAAAAGTCCAAGTCTTTACTGGTATCTTTTGTACCACTTTCACTCTAACGATACTAAAATAGTACTCATTGCACATTGAAAATAGTAGGAGAGATAATAGTAGGGACTTATTTACATCTTTTGTGAAACATTAATGTGAAAACCATTACTTCAACAAATACTTTTGATCGAAAGAAATAGGATTTTTTTCAAAATAAAATAAGGAATAAACAAATCGTGGATAAATCCAAACTACTTTTTCTGAAGTCCAAGCGATCTTTTTGCAGGCATTTGTCTCCCACCCAACCGGGGAATCAAATTGATTATAGAAACATGAGTTTAATTATTCGATTTAGGGAATAACGCTAACTTTTAAGAAATGTTAAGCAACTCGTACCTTTTTCCTTTTGTAATAGTGTACACAATCATATTTAATTATTTTAACAAGAAAGTCTATAAATCACAATTGTGGACCACAATGAAATTTATTTATATCATTATTTATATACCTAATATAGTTAACAATGAATGTTATCGTAAATGAAAGGTAGTATGTTGCCTAAATAATTTGTATTTAACTCCAATCAATAATTAAATAGTTAAATCAAGTTTAATTGTACACTCGATTCTATAATATTTATAAAGGATATAAATTAGTCATCTCCTTATTCATTTAAGTTTATGATTAACATATGTAAAGAAAGGGTGAAAAAAAAAGAAATCAATTTGTTCTAAAAAGAGTTCGTTGTCATATTTGTTTGATCAATTTTTTTAAGTATATATTTTATATTATATATTATGAAATATCATATGATTAATGTTTGATTGGGTTAATCAAAATTTATATTTTATATTTTATATTATGAAAATCATATTATTAATGTTTGAATGGGTTAATCAAAAATTATTTTCGTATAATGTTAAGTTTTACATTCCAGACCTGAGAAAATTAATTCACAAAGTAGAACAGGACTCCCACAAAAAGAAATTACTTTGGGAAATCAGAATGACTGCTCGGTGAAGCTTCAAAAAGAAATATAGTGTTAAATGGATAAATATAACAGAGAACACTAACAAGGTTCAGCTTAAAAAATTTTCAGCCCCTGCTGCGGCTCCGGAGATTGTATGTGTCTATCATGGAATTTGTAGCGATTGAATTCTCTTCAACTTCTTCAGAAGTATAATCAGGGTCTTCCAAGGTATCGTCCTCTGGTAGCTCTGTTTTAAGCCAATAAGGCCAGTTTATTTGGTATCCTGTTTCCCATGACAACTGTTTATGGTCGCTTTGCATGGCATTCACCTTATCCATTAATGTCAGAATCATCTTATGATTCAAAGCTTCGTAATCCCTGTCAGGAAATATAATGAATCATAAATCCTCAATTTCGAAATTTTTAACTAAGATGGGTAGAGTTCCCGTTTCACTAACCTGTACGTGTAAATAGCATACAAAAGCTGAAAGGAAGCAAGAAGCACAAACAGTAACCTTATCGTATTAATCATCCATGTTTGCTGATCAATAGAAGTTGCCGTAAGCCGAAGTACTGCAACTTCTACGGAGAATGCAACACACAAACCTGTGAACCAAAATTAATTTGTGCTATAAGTATGTACTCCAGAAGGACTAGACTTCTAAAACAGACGCATAAAGATAACATGCTTACCTATATGTAGTCTAGCTCTTACTTCGTACGTTTGCTTCGCACTGGTGAACATGTGGATAATAAATATTAACATGCAGTAGATAAAGAATGCTTTTACCATTCGCGACTCTAGCAACATTGTGTTATGCAAAGCAAATAGCTTCTCCAGAACTACGAACATGCTTGCTTGCTTTGATTCAAAGGCTTCCTGCAATATATATATATATATATATATATATAACAAGGAACTTGTTAGTACTCGTATGTGAAGGTATATACTATAGTTAAATGCAATAGTGACCTGTGCCGCCAATATTGAGTTTGAATTTTGGATCAAGTGATCGTGCACTTGCTGCAGATGCTGTTGCCTTTGAAGAAGCTCTTCCTGCTGTCTACGGCCATACTCGGCTAACCGTTGCAGTGCAGTCCTGTAATTTGAAAAGAATATGAGATAGATTGTGCAGAAGTGTTAGTTTTGGAAAATTCCCTACTTTACCTGCTTTCTTCCAGTGCTTCTGATTGGGATTTAGTCAGGAGTTGAAGGCCCTTGAGTGCAGTGGATTGACCATCTAGAAGTTCCTGTTGCTTATCCAAGGATTTCTCCGCCACATTCTCGATATTTTCAGCCTTATTTTGTATATTCTGCATCGTTGAAGACAATGTTACTTCAAGATTTCCCATCTGCTTCTCAATTTCAGTAGCTTCATTCATCAAGTTATTTACTTGTTGGTCCAAATTATTATAACCATCCTGAATTATCGCCATCCCTTCCTTGAAATTCTCATTCATCCTTCCTTGCTCTTCCACCAACTTCAATTGGGAATCAGCAATTTCCTTGGATTGCTCGAAAACAGCTTCTGAATGTTTGGACAGAACATTCATTTGATCAGACAATCCGCCCGCTGTTTTAGCTACATTCCGAACTCGAGTGTCAACGGAATCTAATGAATCATGAATCTCGTTTGAGCTCTGCAACAGTGAATCTGCTTTCTCCTGTATGCTCTCAAGCCGGCCTTCAGCGAATTCCGCTGAACTTTTCAGATCATTTACTAGTCTCTCCATTTTATTCTTGAAGGCATTGGCCCTAATATTATTGAAAAGTAACAGGGTCACTTGTCAATCAAAACAACCAAACTTTAAGAGCATATATTGTTTAATTCATAAGAAGAAAAATACACTTAACTGTAACTGATGGCATATAGAATTGGTTTCAAGCAAGAATTCTAAGTACACCTTATTCTCATTTTCAGATAACTGCCTGAGACAATGAACCATGGCAGATTCTTTGTCACAATAAGGGAAAGGTGGCCTCCCTGAGTCCTTCTGAAAGCAATCACTGAGGTGCCAAGCGAATCTGGAACGCTTTTCCTCAATATCAAGAATCTGAGAGCAACCAGAAAAGAGCTGCTGATAAGCATTCTGCCAACAAGAATTACTGTGGGCCAATTTGTTTCGGGCATTCTCAACGAGTTTAATTCCCTTGTCGTCTCTGAAACCATCCATCGAAAATTCAGCAACAGAAAAGTCCTTTGTGTAGGAGGAGGGTTCCTTGCGAGCCTGTGATGAGGAAGAAGAAGAAGAAGAAAAAGAGAACCAACCCCATGATCGACAACTTGGAAAAACTGAGATAAAAATCACGAGAAACACAATATGATGACGAGTGTAATGACTCATAATATTAATAACAACAAGGTTGTATTCCTGTGTATTTAGTAACTAATATTGCTCTTTTTTTTCACCGATAAACGGACGAGAAAATGATCAGTCGATTGGTATTGTTATATATACAAACAAAGACGATTGCAAACCAAAAACGATGTGTTAAGAAACGTCGCGACTGTAGCTGTTCAAAGAAAAAAACGGTTTGAGAAGACTTGAGAAATTAATATTAACTATTTATGTATCACAGTTATGAACACGTCGTTTGTTGCCGCTGCCGTGAAGGGCAGGGAGTGCTTGAGATTATGCTCCGTTGATCTTCCAAGTAAACAGACGAAAACGGACAAGGGAAGACTGACATCATAAAAAATTCGCTTATCAAATTATGTCCCATTTCTCACATATTTTGTGATCATGTTATGACTTGTACATGTAGGTTATGGCTATTTGAACTATATTGCACTTTTTTAGACTTTGATGTATTTCGTTTGTAACCATTCTTTTCTCAAAAATTTTATTTTATATATGAGTTGTATTAACTTTACAACAATATGAATATGAAGTTTAAATGCTACATTCTTGTAAGTATTTAACTAGATGAGAAAAGTATTATTATTATTTTCTTTATAAAATATATTTGAGATATTTTCATTATGCTATTTCATCCTAAAGATGAGCATGATCTAAAAAATGTTAATTAGTTCAAACTCTTGTTTAAAAAAAGAATAAAAAAAGGTCAACGTACCCAATACATAAGACTCCCCACTTTGGAGAAGTCTAAGAGGTTTATAATGTATGAAATCTTACCTTTGTAGTTTTACAAATATACTGCTTCCGTAACTTAAACCTGTCACTTTATGATTACAAAAAAATTACTTTACCAGGTGCTCCAAGATTTACCCTCAAACGAAAAAAAGAATGTATGTCATATTATTAAAAAATTAACAATTTTCTATGGTGATTAATCTAAACAAGGGTTAAATCATTTATTTTTATAAGGTTACAAGATTAATCAAATTTTGAGGGTTGCATTTTCAAACAAATCTTTATAGTTCATTTTAAACTTTCTAAATGTTGAGAGTTGTATTTTAAAACTTTTTTTTTTGGGTTTTTTTGAAACTCTTTGTCTTACAAATTAACCATACGAAAGAAATAAAAAGTGCTTAGCATTATAATGCATCATAATTAAGTCCTTGGTGGTAAGATATTATGATAAGAATTAAAAGATATTCTTCTCTATTCGAAATATAAAGGAAATGGTGGATTTACAATGATTATATTAACAAAAAGAGGGTTATAAATATATTGTTCAATTTTAGAAAAAAATTGAAAATAATGATTGTCTCATTTTATTATTAATATTAACTAAACAAGTGATAATCAATTAAGACAAAAATTTTAACATACATATAAATTATTAATACATAACCAAATCAGATTTGAAAAATAACATTTTCTTAATTATCATACATCAATGCAAATAGCATTAACATATGTGTATAAAATAATAAAAGTAACTAAAAATCTTTTAAATAAAGTAATTAAAAAGAAATCGCTCAGTCTATCATAGTTATAACAATCTTTCTAATTTGTTTTGAGTTGAATTAGCATGCTTCTTTAATTCAAGTTAGAATTAAAAATATAAATTCCTTATTGAAAAATAATATGCAACAAACATAAAATAGAAAGAAATAAACAATAAAAAATTTAATGAGTTTTGGTTAATTAGTTATGTCTATATTTTTGGGAGTCAAAAACAACTAATTCACTATTAAATAATTATGACGATAGTTACAACAATTAAATTCATAACAAGATATTTATATGTATGCAAATCTTTGCTGGTATAAATTCAATCAAATAACCTCTTATGAAATTCAATGTAATTTAAACATGACTTTAATAGGTCATAAAATCCTTCTAGAGTTTGAAATGACAAAAAAATAATGTCAAATAAGGTTGATTGCCACTAATATAATCATGTCTTAGGTCATAAATTTTGTTCTCTTTTCAAAATAAACGACAAGATTTAACAGGTTTGCATCTTAAATCGTATATCTTTTTACTTCTCTATACACATAGTTATGAACCTTTCTTCCTACTCTAATAATAGGATCCCCACATTAACACGTATATGTCTTTACTTCTGAATTTCATAAACGGACATGCCCTAGGGCATGGTTGCCCAAAAAGCTTCCAAAAGATGCTTGTTTTCTAAAATCCAAGATTCTAATTTCATGTCTATGAATCATACACAATAATCTTCACCTTGATGATTGTATAAGTTAGTTATAACCGTATTTAATATCACGAGACATTGACGAAGTCTAAGTAATGTTTACACTTCTATAAGGTAATTGAGTTTTTAGTCAATTGCATTCTCTGTAGTGTGAATCTTTTTCAATAAGATTTTCCAATTGCAATTAACTCTTTGATTTTATGAAACTTGCATTGACATACTTAGTGTCTACATAATACACTTGATTTTTTTAAAAATAAATGGAACTTTGACTACTCAATATTTGAGCCTACCTTAATTGTTGTCCACCTCTTTTATTGGCCTTGTAAACTATAATAATTCCTTAGTAGTCTCAACTATTGCTATATACTCTGCTTCAGTTGTAGACAATGCAATTACAGACTGTAACTTTTATTTCCAACAAATAGCCCTTATCTATAAGTAAATACATACCTTACAATAAACCTCATATTATCCAAATCTCTTATGTAGTCTAAATTCACATATCCCACAACTGAAGGATCACCTCGTTGAATGATAAAAACAATCTCATTCTTTGATATACCTATCAAATACCTAAATATCTGACTTGATTGCTTCATAATATCATCTTCCAAGTTTTGACATGTACTTACTAACATTACTAATAGCATAACTCAAACCTAGCATACTATAAATCATTGTATATATTAAACATTTAACAATGCTAGTGTATGGTAACTTAGAACATATCATCAACTTTTGTATCTATTCTCGGGAATTGTTTAAAGATATCTTGGATTGATTAGCCAATAGAGTGCTCATAGGTTTTTTCTTACTCTTTCCAAATGTATCCAATGCCTTCTTAATATATTTTGGTTAAGGTAACCACAATTTTCTAGAACTTCCACCCTTTAAATCCCTATTTTTAGTTTATTCTTGATAGCGCCCAAGTCTTTTTTCCTCATATTCCTTTTCCAATAAGGTCTTTTACACAATTAGCAAATTATCTATATGTAATAGGAAAAAATAAAAGAGATCACATACCAAAATTTAATAGTTATTTTGGGCTTAATTGGTTTGATTATTGAGACAGAAAGGACCAATACATTAGAATGCCTAGGACTAAGCATCATTACATTACCAAAGTGAGGGATTATATGTTACGGAAAGAATGACACTAACCTTTATAATTTGATTCTCTAAACCAAAATTGCGTTCTTATTTTTGTGACATTTTGAATTATGTTTGCAAGACTTTAAATTATGAATTTGTGTAATTTCAATCTCTCATTATTTGGTTTACTCAAGCAAAAGTCAATTTGAATTACAAGCTTAATAACCAATCCTTGAAGGAGCAATACCTTACTATATTATTTTATACGAGTTGTATACTTGCAGTTAGCAACTTCAATTAATTTTAAAACTTTGAACTAAACATGATTTAGCTATCAAGACTGTATAGTCTTTACTTCAGATATAACTTATTTATAAGAGACTTTGACATGTATCAACTCTCTATCTTCTTTCATATTTCCACAAGGGATGTAATCTCTAAGACCTAATATATGACACAAAGTCATACAATTCTAGTTATTCGCATCTATAACTCTTCCTTATCGAGCTTATTTTTATCTTCTAACTTATTATCTCGCAACCTCTTCAATATGCAATGTTGCCCTAACAGATCCTTCACTCTTTTTTATCATAGGAAAAAATTCTCAGTTCCATTGAGCATCTCTACGCCAAACTTTACAACCAAAATCATTGTTACCTCGATGATGCTTTACTTCTACCTATTAACAAATAAAATGCATCAAGAATACGATAGAAATAAATAAATTACAAAAACACAAGAAGATTTTTAATAAGGTTCATCTATTTGGACGCACCTACAACTTCAAAAGTCAAGAGCAACTATTGAATAATTGTAAAGTGGTTACAATAATAAGTTTATAACCATAGACTTATAAGCAAATCTTAGTTGATATAATTTTACTTAAATAACGTCTTAATAAACCTTACCTAGTCTAAACATGATTATAATAGGTCAAGTCCTTTTAAAGTTTGAAATTCACCAAAAAGATATTCCCGGATAAGGTTGACTATCACAGACACTAGTATTTTAAAAACTAAACCATAAGTTAAACCGGTAAGACAAAAGATTTAAGATTTAAAAAATTCAACTGGTATTAAATCATCATAAAATTGCATAAAATTATAAAATTAAAAATTTTAAAATATAATTGAAAAAGATTGTCCTTATTCATAAAAAAATTGAAGTTTAATTGAAAAAGATATTGTTAAACAAAAAATTAATTGATTTATTTTGGTTTGTAAAAATTTATTAATTTACAAAAATTAACTTATTAATTAATAAACTTATCAATTTTTAATGGCAAGAGTTATTAAAATAAATTTTATGAGTAACTTAAAAATAGAAAAAAAAAAGGTACAAAATTTTTTATAATTGAACGAATTCAATTAACTGTACTTTTTAATCATTGACACGGTTTGGGATACGACGATGTCTTTGGATATAGACGTCATTGTCTTTTTTTCAACATGTGACACGAACGCTAAGAAGCCCTTGTTCTAGATCATGGATACAGAATGTGACATGGTATCTATCAAGTCCATGTCTCGAGACGTTGGTCCTTCTGCTTCTTTACACATTTAGACGTGACTCAGAAGACCATTGTGGATCTTTCTACCTTATCCATGTGCAAACATTGGTTGTATGCCAAATCATATCTTTCACTAAAACACCTTTGTCACGTGAACACACCTGTGTCTTTACCTCGTGTCTTCACCTCTGATTTCCAAAAAAGAGCACCCCGAAGCCATGCATGTGTCCCAAGCCATCTTCACCCAAAAAACTTTTAAGGGACACTCGTTTTCTTCTCGAAACTCCAAGATTGCAAGTTCATATGTATGTGTTATACACAACATTCCTTGACCGGGGTTATTTTTAGGCAACCATGGTTATTCTTAAAAAAGAGCGTCTGGGATGATCGATTTCATCTTTTGAGTGGAATGATAACATTGACATAAATTGGAATATTGTTAGAGGCTTGGGCCTGTTTAGATTTGGACAAAAATCGAGTTTCAAACTTTTGACCAAACTAACCGATTTTAATTTTACATCTTGAATTTTTTAGATGCAAGATCATTTTGAAGTCCGAACAAATCGAGTTTTATTTATTCACTTCGAGTTGTGCTAGACCGAAACTTCGACTTTTTTACCTACCCTAGTTATTACATTGTTTTAATAATTGGTCCTCTTCAACCTAGTAACGCCGCTTTGCTTGGTGTCTTTAGTTTTTAATCCAAAAGAATGTCCAACCATCAATGAGCTTCACTCGCTTCATTGTTTGCGACATTGTCACTGTCACGTGATCGAAGGGCTTTTGACGGCTTGATGAATGACTAAGCTCTCAAATAGATTGTGCAGTCGTCATATGGTCTAGTAGTAGTAACATTCTGTGACCTTGTAAAATATTCAGGTACAAGCAAAAGAGAAGTGAGCTTCCATAACAAATTAAATCCCCAAGCCTCATTCCAACTGAACAATTTGGAATGATAACAATAAAACAAAGAACTAATTCAGATCAATACAAGCACATAATCTCCAAAATGATCTTTTACTCTTTAACATACAAAGTTACAACATCGAAGTAAAGATCAAAATAGACGGTATGTATTATTCGAGTGCCCCGCACATCTTGCTATACAAAGGTGAATACTAGAGCATAGACATTGAAGACAGTTCTGACAGACTCAAAGCTTCAGTGTGAGATCTGGTGCAGAATTTTCCAAGTCCACTGGAGGAGTTTCAGCCGATAAATTTCTGTTTGAAATGGTTGTGAGTACAAAACTTGGAGCACTATCATCAGCGTCAGCTACCTGACGGAAACTACCTGGCCACAGAAGTTCTGCCTCATCATCCTCCACGAAAACTGGCAGGCCCAGAGAACCATGATCAAACCTTGCACCGCTTCTATTATCTGGTGGCATGAAGCTTTTGTGCACTGAAGAATGTGCTTTGATTCCTAGGGACCTAAACGCAGATCCATGCAGAGGCAAAGAAGCAAGACTAGCATACCTCTCTGAAAAGATGCTCATTCTCATTGCTCGCTTTGCCAATGTTCTCTCTCTTTTATGCGCATTTTGGTGACCACCAAGTGCCTGTGAGCTGAAGAACTTTCGCTGACAGTAATTGCAAGAAAATACCCGCGGTGTTGCCGCTGCAGTAGTATGCAGTGGTGGTTCATTGCTACTTTCGCTTGTGCTTGACATTGAGAAGCCAACGGAATCCCTTCCCCCTATCTCATCATTATAGTAGCTAAGTGTTAAGTCCAAAGAAACTGGTTGAGAACCAGACTGAGTTACTATGACGTCTTTCATAAGGGAAGACTTTATCAGACTGTCATTGGAGTGACCTACTGGTGCTTCTAGGATGGATAAGTTTGAAGCAACTTGACTGCTCACTTCTGAATCATTTTCCGAGGAAGCTTCAACTTTGAGATCCATGTTCAGCTTCATATTCACTTCAGTAGCTTGCATAGAAACACCAAGATTGAGAAAAGTCTAAACCACCATCTGTGAAAGTACTTGATCCTTACCTGTTAATTTTGCATGTTAAGTTTAGTCCTTTATAATCGATTTTACTTCAACTAACAATACCTCTGTGAAAAGACAAAATAAACAAAAGATACTAAGAAATCTTCAGTGTAGAGAATGATACGCAGAAAAAAGTTGCGCTAACTAAAGAACATGGGGCGATTCACGTATTATTTCCATTGTAGAGCATGATAATTTCAAAACCTGAAACCAAGGAATGGAGTCTCAAACAGGGAGTGGGCAGATTTACTCAATAGAAATTGAGAAGCCTGTTTTACTCTTTCCAGAATCGCTGATAATCAAGGATTTTCCAAAATCACGATTCCACTATGAAGATAAAGACAGATCAAGTTAAGGGACCTCATTAACAGTACAATATTTCAGGCTTAGCTATTCTTTTATGATGATGAAATTTCAACTAAAGACAAAAGGCATTCAAACCATAAGCTTGCCTCCGTGTTCCTCCTCAGCCCTGCATGAGTCCAATATAGGCCTTGCTGGTGATAGAAGAGGGAGATATGAGGCAACAGAGGGCAGAGTTCTGGCCGCAGTGGGTTAAGAATGAAACATGTTGTTCAGGTGCATAATAATTTCCTTTCTTAACGTGTGTTGACAATTCACGACTAGAGCGTTTAAAATTTAGACAGAATAATGGCACTTAGTGTAAGAACTTATCTTTTTCAACTAACGTCTTGGGTTTTGGTACAGGACAGCATTAATCAGTTCTCAAAACTTTGCTAACAGCAACTAATTGCCATCAACTTGGCTTAGGATTTTCAATGAAGAGCTAGAGTTTCATGTTTTATATTTGAGAGTTCTTATCAAAAGATCTGCAGAACTAGAAGTAAAGAATCTTTTATGCAGTTTTATGCAGGAGACAGTTATTGGCAAAGCAATATTAAAGAAAGGGAGCCATATAATTTACACACAACAAGCATAGGTATCCTAGTCCTGGATCTAGAAAAGAACGGGAAAAGGGACAAGTCCTACACTCGTTCAAAGTAATGCAAAATTGGGATGCTACGGTAAATACATAAATAATACCTTCAAGAAGTACCTAAAGGCCAAAAGCTGAGACTCGAAGTTGAAACAAATTTTTAGTAAAAAGAACTACGGTAAAAATTGACCAACTCAATTCAGTCAAAAAATGTCCTTTGATCCAAAAAACAAAGGTTAACTAAGAACTCAACTTATACATAGTTTTGAAAAGGAAAGACAGAATAGTAGGTAAGCGGCATAGAACAGAGAACTACAGAAAGAGCAACTTTCTGCCTATTTTTGAAGCTCTTAATCTAGCATGTATGACCAACATGTGATGAAATACATAAAAGATATGCAAATCAGCGAGAACGAGCGCATAGTTCAGGTGACAACAATCATATTCATAAGTCAATTGGAGTAAGTTTGACCTTCAGCACATACCAAAAGAAACCCACATAGTAAAATCCACAAACATACATGCAGAGAGACAAAAAGGGAAAACACAATTGCTATAACAACACCAAGCTCCATTGATCAGTCGGTTGCTCTTTAAGAAATCACAAACAGAAAAATGACCAAAGGAAGAAGTGAAAGCAGAAAGTTTTAGTATATAGGCTCGTACCCTCCTCTGCAGCAAGTGGCAAGTGGTCAGTACCAGACTAGGTTGTGGATACGCGGACAAAGAGAGAGAAAGCTGCTTAGAAACTTTGAGAGGTCTGCCTCAGTAGTGCTCTTCTTGGTATGTTTGATTATCAACACACAAAACCGGAGGGTGGCTCTGTTAGTTTTTGCAACGTAACTGTAGAAAGACGATGACAGAGAGGAAGGAAGACAAAGAAAGGGGAGATATTTGGTGGGTATTAGTGTTAAATTATGAGAAAGCAATGGTAAGGGAAGAGTGGAGGAGACAGCGGTGGGAATGGGGGGAAAAAAAAAACAGAAAAGAAAAGTGGAAGTGATGAGTGATGAGTGATTTATCAAAATAACCAAATAAAAAGGGACATGATGTATTGACATAAACACACTTTCAAATCTCAGGTTCTAAACTGGCGAGTGTACTTGGTTTGTTTTGGGCAACTTCTAACGACAGACAACTGCTCACACACTCATTCAAAGTATTGTCAACAGAAATATGAACTGAACTGAGATAAGAATATATCTATAGAAACAAGGATCAAAAGGACATAAAGCAAAACAATCGGAAAGATGTTTTATTCAGGAGTCCCACCAAAGATTCTCTCTTTCTCTCCACTCCTAAAAAGCTTTTGGAGATGACTCCAGACTGCATGGGGTCAGCTCTTACACTCTCGTTCATAAGATTCATCACTTTGCTGTGCATGTCCAGAAGCTTATCTACTAAATACTTCCCTTAATTAACCTTCATATATATCCTTCACACCTATATTCATGTGTACACAGGGAAAGACATGCAAATAATTCCATGGCAGCTTAGTATTTATTGTGCAAACAATATGAAATACATATTCAATTTTCCCCACAAAACAAAAATCAAAAGTCACATCTACTTTGAAGGATTTTAAAACTCCATTATTCTTTCCTTTATGGAAGTTGATACCATATAAATGTATTTTCTATTATTCTTGAGGAGCATCCTCCTGTCGACGATAGTATTTTCTATAATTCCAGTGCTGGGACTGGGAGCTACTTTTAAGAGTGGGATGATGAATTGATATTAGTTTTATTATGGCATGCACTTGAATCTTGTATCAGAAGCCTAGCCCTAGTCTACAAACGGCCATAACATGTGAAGCTAAAATCTAGAAGCACTCCGGAGAAATAAGTTGGTAGAATTTAACACAAATCAAGTCAGCTAGTTTCTTGAATTGAACAAAGTGATAAATTAGGCAAAAGATAAGGAGGCATACTAATGAGATTGAATTTTGCTCAGTGTACGAGGAGAGGAATTTTCCAATACACATCTTTTTCTCTCCAATGAAAATGTCGATACCTTGCAACTCAATCTTAGTAAAGCAGACTGTAAGTAGGATTTATTTTCTAAAATTGATATATATAATAACTGTACATATTAGATAATTTTGAAATTATTTGTTCATGTTCTTAGCCGTGCAAAGGGACTCGTTGAAAATGCTGTGAGATTTAGATAAAGGTCTAATGTATACTGTCAACTAAAGACTCTTTTTGAAGGGTGGTGGTAGATATAAAGTTGCATTGACGTGGATACGTGATCTTTTGTTTTGATTTTATCACAACTTTACAGTAAGCTTTCGTTCAAAGAATATTGTACGTATTTATTCGTTATTTATTACAGTCAAAAATCACGGAATTTGTAGTACATCACACAGTTTAATACGTTAGAGAATCCTCCACATGTGCCTCCTCCATTTCTCGTCATCCGTTAAAAGCAAATAAGATTTTGAATCCAAATTTTCGGTTTGATAATTTGAAATTGCACGCCAATTTTAGTCACTTAAATATAAATATACTCTTTACGCTTTGTTTTATTTCCTTATTCTAATGGAGCTTAAAACACTCATCGTGAAGCTAGCTTTTAGGGTTTGCCTTGCGCATTGCATTGATAGTTTTATTTTGAAACTTTAGACTTCTATCTAGTTTAACCTCTTGTTTGATATATAGTTAGCTTCAGTTCTTTATTGAAACTTTCTATATTAATTTTTAAAGCAAGGTTTCATTTGGATTATACATTTATTAAAAATAGTTATCCTGACATCGAAGCCAAATATTTATATATTAGATGGTTAGTGAGTATAAGTCTTTCAACTAAGAAATATTAGATTGACTGAGAACTAAGGTTCAATCAACTCCTTTTTCTTTTAACAATGAACCCTACAATTCTCTAATCCCTTATCATATATTTAATAAGAAACAAGATACATACAAAAGAATAAAGGAAATTAAGTATATGATGCATCTAAATTGTAATGTAAAGAGTAAAATTGAGTTGTAAAACATTAATCATACAACTTATAAATAGAATATTTGGATTTCATTTCATAAAAATCAAATATTTCTGACTCAATGTTTATAACGGATGATCTTGAATAATTTTCATTGAATCAAAAGTCAAAATTAAATTGTTCCATACAAAAATTAAACACACTTACTGATTGTTTCATCGAAAGGCACTAATTAGTTTATACTTGAGGCATGTGAGAATCAAACTTCATTAAACTATATCTGCTACAATGGCAGAGGAATCCTAAAGTAAACAGATATTTCCCGATTGTTTACTAGCTACATACTAGCTCCATGCATTGCCACGCTACACCTATAATTAGGCCATTAGCGACCCAAAGCATATGTTTGTCGAATATTACTACTTCCAAAAGCTTAGGTTAATAAAATGTGACGTGGGTTCGTGTTTAGCCAATCCAACATCGACATACATATCCAATTCATGTGCCTCTGATAGAAAAGAGGCACTATTATATAAAACAAACCGAGCAGTCTACTTCTCAAGAAAGAAGAGAATAAGAGGAAGCAGTGAGTTCTCTTTCGTGCCTATCCATGAATTTCCTACACATTACACAAGGTAATAATACGACACTCTTTTGTTTTAGTACAGGTAGTTCATTACCGACAGTTTCCTAGTATTTCTCAATAGCCCCCTCCCTGCCACCACTAGATTAAGTCGTAATAAATTAGGAAGATAACGTATACAATTTAAAAGCTAATGGTCATGATCATAGTTACTGTTTAGGACAACCCTAAATGCCTATGTCAGGCTGCTTAATTAGTTTAATTGTTTTTGTTGATGATTATTACCAAAGAAAGGCGTGTGTGTTAAGGGCAGATTGGTTAGGATCCACTTAGAAAGAGACTGCTGATATAGATGAACCCCCAAATATCGAGTTACATGGTCCCACCAAACTTAATGAGTTTAATGATGCAATGGGGAATAAGGTTACATTCATCCTTTTATTTAACATTACTATTTAATTGATGAAATATCAAAATTCTAACAACCGGAGTACGTTGGAAATTTTCAATTAGCTCGCGTACTTATTTATCATTTTCTTTCCCTTTCAGTCACCAGATTCCCTTAAGTGGGTTGAATTGATAAAACCTGGTCCAATTTGGTTTAGCAGATAGCAATTATAGGAAAGCCCATAACGGATGAGGAAAAGCCCCACCTGAACTCGTACGCCGGAAGAAAGCACGAGACATTTGTACGGGTGCTTATGCCTCCTGTAGCAACAATCAATCCATATTATATATATATATATATATATCTATATGCCAGGCAAAACGCCCTTCAGTTAAGCTATACGCTAATCAAAACTAAGATTTGAAAAAGAAAATTATTGGATCAACTGATGTTCTGATTTTCGTTCTTCGATAAATTAACTTGTCAAAGATTCAAAATCAAATGATCAAAATGAGTAGAGTAAATAATTAATACAATTCAAGTAAGAATAAAGTAATCTCCTGTAGAGATGGTAATCCCATTTTTGTCCAACCATACTTGAAGACAATGGATTAGGTACGAGTTGTCAAACCCGTCTTGACGTCCAACTCAAACACCACGAATCCTTGTATGAAAATAATTTCATTTTAGTTTTAAGTTTAAATAACGTTATTTTGGTTTTA
The DNA here is from genome assembly GCA_027563575.1 of Erythroxylum pedicellare. NCBI lineage: Eukaryota > Viridiplantae > Streptophyta > Magnoliopsida > Malpighiales > Erythroxylaceae > Erythroxylum > Erythroxylum pedicellare. The sequence continues at coordinate 15,276,913 of JAOQMP010000002.1, forward strand.
AATTTAAACGATATCGCTTTAAAAAGTTTCTTCAAAATATTATTATTTTGGATGGTACAAGCCATATTGAATTTTAAACTAGACCCCAAACGATCGAGTTGGGCCAATCGATGATGGGATTGATTTGTTTTCATGCATAATTATATGTATAATAAATCATTGTAATCTTTCTTGTTAGCTAATCTTAGTCACTTTTAATATTCTAAAGACTCAAAGTTGTATAAATATTACATATTGTGTGTATAATTAGCTGTTTAAATGTTTTTTTTGGAGGAATTTAACTGTTTAAATGTTGAGGGTAAAAAACTTCATCACATATACTATTTAAAATTTTTGAATAACCTTAATTTATATATTTTAGCAACTTTGAAAGAACTTGAATATGTCATATTTGACACTGTACAAAGGTTAAATTGTTCACTAACCTAACATTGAATATTGATACATTGTTCACTAATCAAACGAACTCTTTATTTAATAAAATTAAGATTTTAGTTCAGAGTTGAAACATAGAACTTAATCTTGTTATAATGATGTAAAGTGTCCAATTAAGGAATATACTAGTTGATACCCTAACCAAAGGGACATCGGCTGGTAGAGGGTAGAGCATCATTTAACTTATTATGCATTATGTGATTAAGAACGAAATTCTTGAAGTATATTTGGAGTGATTAAAATATCACTTAAAAGTGCAATTGAACTTTTAGGGCTTATATTCATCCATAACAAATAAAATGTGTAAAATAGTTCCTCTTCACCATAAGAAAGGGAAATGTGTAAGGGTTGCTTACTTGAAAAATTTTCTTTCTAAAAGTATTTCTTACCTTTAGGAAGGCACATGTACAAAGATTCATCTCACCTACTGAAGAAGATAGTCGTAAATTCTCAAGTAGAGCACAGAGAGTAGACATAGGCCATTGATTGTCTAGCTAAATTATTATAAATCAATTTTAGGTCCCTCGCCCTATACTCTTTTATTATTGTGATGATTGTTTTATGATTGTCTTTTTTTTTTTCCATAACCATATATATGCAATTAGTTCATTAAGTTCTAAAAAGGAATAAAATTCACTCACACACAATTCAACTTTCTTTCTTTGGATCGATAATTTATCTTATGATAAATATCATTCATTGTTTAAGAATTCCTAATGAAATTCCGCTTAAGATAATTATTGCATAATTTTCTTCATTTTTTAAAATAGAGGGACAAAATATTATTATTGTCCTATTCTTTAACAAAAATGATTAAATGTGTTGGAAAAATAGGATGGATTATCTTCTATGGTCAAAGATTTTAAATTAAGGGATGCTATACATAAAAATGAGTGGGATGTCAATAACGAGATATTTAATACTTTAGACAATTAGGCTATGCATATTCTTCTTGGTTCATTTGATAGAATGTATTAAATAGTATCCAAATATATGACAAAGCTTATGATTTTTATCACAAACTTTAAATTATAAATGATTAACTATTGAATCAAGAAATGTAGTGACCAAGAAAGGAAAAAGTGAGGAGAATGAGAAAGAGGAACACAAGATAAAGAAGGAATCAAATGCTAAATTGGACAATATAATCAATTAAGAGAGTGAAGAATATGAAATTAAGGTGGCATTTATATGTTTTATTAACAAATAGTGAAGTATCCTCTAGTTTTAAAAATATTGATGATAATGATAATGATTTGTCTTATAAAGAACTTGTTGTATATCGAGAAATAATAAGCTTAAAAAGGAGGAAATTACAGAAACATACATGAATAAAAATGAAAAATTGAAATATGAAGTGCATAATATGTTAGGTGCTAAGAGTGTTGTTGATAATGATGAAGTGAATGATTTGTTGCACGAGAACGAGGCATTAAAGAAAGAGATTAATGATCTCGAACATTCTTTGTCTATGTTCACCAAGGGTAGTAAAATTTCTAATAACATGTTTAGAACCTAA
>JAOQMP010000002.1:15278881-15294709 GCA_027563575.1 Erythroxylum pedicellare
AAGTATAGAATTTGTTACAAATATGAAAGTGCTTCATTCAATGTTAATACTATACATGAAAACTTTAATGTTCATGCATCATCATCTAACTCTTAAGCAAAAAGGAAGTCATACACATTCAAATGTGTTGTTCATATACTATACTTATAGGGCATAACTTTAAAGGAAAATAAGAAAAATTTTCATAGGCCTCAGCTACGCTAAAAAGACATGACAAACTTATTGTCATTTTTATGCCTATATTTATGAAAAAAGTTGTGACTTAAGCTTAGTATCATAATAGGCCTTAGTCTCATCAATGAAGATGACACACATTCATAATTTTCATAAACAGTTGTTCTATTAAAAGACCATATCTTTTGTAAAGTTAATTATTATGACTTACTATCGTGCAAAAAGGTTCCCAAACCCCGACATATCTAAAATAGGGCTCGCAATCACCAATGCATCTAAACGAGGCCTATATATATACAAATATATTATCTTATATCACACTAATGTGGAATCAATTATTATCATTTATACTATATAAATCATCATTTTTTTAGGTGCTTATGATCAAATAGGTTGAAATTACTTTTTGAATCATAGTTTGATGAGTAAACCTAAAAAGGTATAGGGTGAAAAAAATGAAGAGCTAACCACCAAAGACTCAAGTTTATGTGGGTATCTAGAAAATATTAATTTCTTTGCTTTGAAGGTCAATATCAAAGGATATAAAATAAATGTCAATAATTGATGTCACTTTCACTAATCTCAAATATGTAACAACTATAATATTTCGAAATAAATTTATTTCAAAATAAAATCATTAAGAACCCTTATACTAACCAAGTAAATAATGTATTAAAAGACCAATTATTGACTCAAGTTGGGAAGAAAATTAGGTAACCATCGGTGATATATAAAAGGAGGTGTTCATTTACTTTTATATTGATAAAAATTAAACATATTGACTTGGCATACATAATTAGGGAGAGAAAACATTGTTGAATGTACTTAAGGGATGAAAGATAGAGTGATCTTTAATATGGCATATGAGCTCTTGATAAACGATTCATTTTTTATAAGCACTTTGTATGTGCACTTTGGCTAGACAGTATCCTCTTTAATGTTGAAAAAGAGCGAGAGAGAATGGTGATATTGAAACTTGACTTATATGAATCAATGGTGCATAAATTAAGGTAATCATACATTGCATACTGCTTTAATGTAAAAGAAGTGCATTCATCATCTTTTATTTACTCCAGCATCACCAAATATTTTGTTATCGTAGAAAAGGAAGACATTATTAGACTAAGAGAGGTTTTTTAATTTATATTTTTAGTGATAGAAAAATAAATTACTTTAATATTTTTCATCTTTAAAGGCATTAATAAGGTAATTTTTTAATGACTCAAGCAAAAGGTGAAAGATCAAGTTTAATAGAAGGATTAAGTGATCAAATGATCAAAATAAGCAAAGTAGAGTACCAAATATAATTCAAAAGAACTTTAACGTAAGTCAAGTTAAGTGGGCTAAGAGTAAGAAAGAATAGAGTTGTTTCATATGTAACAAATCCTTATGATGTTTCTTTAGCCATAACTCAATCATTTTAACATTCTAAGGGCTCAAAATTGCATGAATACTATATATTGTTTGAATTATGCATAAGTATTTGCACAATCAAAAGAAAAGTTGTTTTAAACCTTAAAGAAAGCCTTTTAATCTTAAAATAATATTTGGAAAGCTTTTAAATCAATTTTAGCTGCTTGACTATCAAAGACCTTGATGTTGAGACAATTGCCTCCCAAATCATAATCATTGTTGATGATATCAACGCCCTTTTTGTTAGCCATTTCTATGTGAAGTGACATTAGAAACAATACAAAGCTTGTGCTTTTGGGGAATGCCAACTTGTTGAAGGAGTAGACACCATGATCTCCGTTAAATAAGAAAGAAGATGACAAAAAGGTCCTTTAATTTTAGGAATTTGAGTTTTATTTTTATTTTTATTTGACATGGCATAAGTAGGACATGTATCAAACATGTGTCCAATAGATTTGTTAACGTTACTTACTACAACATAGTTAAATACAAGTCTAATAACATGCTATTTCATTAAAAAAAAAGTGAGCATTTTAATGTCAGATTTAAAAGTTCAAGCTAATATTACCAGATTGAGTTAAAGTTTGATATAATTTAACAAAACAAAACAAAGAATAAAAATTTTACGGATACCTATTTTAGCTTTTAAGCCCAACCTTATTATTGAATTAAGTGAGGTTCTGATCGATATTTTAATGATACAAAAAATATAATTACTACTAATGAGTCTATTATTTTTGATAAAAATCAATATAAGAATTAAATGTAGCCATAAACTCAAGAAAATAGTTTATAAGTAGATAAAGAAAATTTAAAGCTTGCAATTGTCGAAGAAAAAATCAAGTATAAAAAAAGATCTAGACATATTAAGATTATTACTATATTTTTAATCTTAATTGTAGTCTCAATTAGTCACTTTAATAATCTTAAAGGCTTACTATGTATAAATATTTCTTCTTACTTTTTTCCATGAGTTTTTCCATTCATCGAGAGATATAAAAGCTTTTGTTTTTACAGCAAAACTCTTGATCTTTAAATAATTCTTAAAGGATATTTTGGGAAGTCTTTTAATTATAATTGCATTAAATAAATCAAATTTAAGTATTTAAAATTGTTAAAATCATATTTTTTAAGGATTGATCGACTAATATAGGTTAGTGGTTAACCAATGTAAGTTAAATATGTAACAGGTGAGTTTATTAACACATTGCTAGACTAATATGGTAATGTGGTTTACTAATGTTTCCTTAAGGGATACATTGGTAGACCAATATGCAATGATCATAAAATTTTATTATTGAATGCATAGGCCGATTAATATGACTTAATTGTTGACCAATTTAGGTTAAACTTTTAACAGGGTTGTTTGTTGACATACTGTTTAAGTGGTTGGTCAATATGCCCTAGATTTTGATTGATGTCTCAATGATTAGTGAATATATGCATTCAATACACACTGATCGACTAATGTGCTATAAGTCATCTAACATTATATTGTTAATTGTTGTAATAGCAAATGTTTGGCTCCAACGACTAATAACGGTCCTAAAATCCTACAAATACTTTTTTTTTTCTTATTGGTTCTTGTATGAAAAAGCATTTAGATGCTTTATACACATATTTATAGGTGTTTATCAAGTATTTGACCATCATTTTCTCATATTTGTATGAATGAACCTCTTTAATTTTTTTTTGAAAAAAAACTAAAGGAGGCTCATTCACAAAAATGCTTTTGTAAGGATGTTGTATATTCTTAGGAGGAGTCCTAAGTGATATTGAGGTTTCTCTTCACCATAAAGGAAGATTGTAAAAGAATTCCTCTTTATCGAGAAAAGATTATACAAAGGTTATTTTTTTTGCTTTGAAAGAGAATTATAGTAGAATTTCAAGAAGAGTCTTGTAAGTAGATATAGGAAAAAGTAATATTTTGAATCATTATAAATTGGTTTACGTTTCTCTTTCCTTAATCTTTTTATATTATTATTTAAGTGTGTAGATTAAATTTAATGTTTTATATCATATTTTCATATTTTATAAACTGTGTTTATTAATAAACTAAGTTAGTAAATATTTTATTTAAAATTTGTTAACACACAATTAACCACTCCTAGTAGGTGTCATTAGGGACTGATAATTGATATTAGAGTGGGTTTATTAGACTAGCATTTCAAACAAAATCCTATAGCAAAGATCTTAATTTTATATTTAGGAACACATCATCATCATTTAACCAAGAGGGGCAAAACATTAATAGAGCCCCCTTCTTTAATGGAAATGATTATCTTTATTAGAAAACAAGGATGGAAATTTTCTTAATAGCCAAAAGTGTAAATCTATAGAAAATAGTTTCAAACAACTCCTTTATAACTATAAAAATATTAGATAATAAAAAGGTCCCTAAACTAGAGGAAGCAAGAATATGGACCTCAAAATAAGGGATTAATTTTCTTAAATAGTAGGTCCATGCACGTCTTATTTTGTGCATAAAAAGAAATGAATTCATAGAGTCTCTATAAGCAAAAATCTTATTAAATTTAACATCTAATAGAAATTACACACAAGGGCACAAATCAATTTAAGGAGAGGAAGGTGAGCATGTTAACCCATTAATATTAATTATTGTAAATGAAGCATAATGAGAGAATCTCTAATACGAACATTAGATTTATTAATATTATTAATACCCTCAAAGGTCTTGGAAACATCTATACTAACATTGAAATTGTAATAAAGTTGCTTAGGTTGCTTTCAAAGATGTGGGAAGCTAAAATGATGGCTATATGAGAAGTCAAGGATCTAACAACATTATCATTGGAGGAACTTATTGGATCTTCCCTCACATATGAAATGAGGCTCCAAGAGATGCAAGAAGTAATGATTCTAAAGAGAAAAGACTTATAATTCAAAATTTCAAGGGAGGAATCAAGTGAAGAAAAGACCTCTATAAGTGGAAGTGAAGACGAAGATGTCAACTTTTTCATTAGAAACTTTAAGAAATTTTTTGTAGAGAAAGAATTTCTCTAAAGCAAAGGACTTAAAGAAAGTTAAAGGTTCTTTAAAACTTGAATCCTCTAACATCATTTATTTTGGATATAGAAAACCTAACCTTATGAAATTTATTTTACTCAAAGATAATGACAACTATAAAAGAAACTATAAGAAGGAGAAGAAGGAAAAAGAAGAAGAAGAAAGCCTTTAAAGTCTCAACTTAGGATGATATAAGTGAATTTGAATATGTGCATTCAAAAGGAGAGATAACTTGATATGCTTTATAGCTAAGGATAACAATGAGAAAACAACTAACTCTAATTCATATGGTAATAATAATGATTTGAAGTATGATGAACTAGTCGAAAGCAAGAAATTATAAGTAAAAAAGGAAGAATTATCTTTTAAGCTTAAAGAAGTTCAAAACTAGTTAGATGCATGAATGAAAATTAAAAGACGATAAGTGAATTGTATAACATTAAAGCATATGAAAATGTGATCATTCATGGCAATCATATATTAGATGCATTAAAGAATGAAAATGAGACATTAAAAAAGGAGATTGATGTGCTTAAGTATTCATTATCTAAATTCATAGAGGGAGTGGAAAACTAGACAATATGCTAAGAGCTAAGAAGAATTCCAATAATATGCACAAGATTCGGTATACTTGTAGAAGTGTAGTGATAGGTACAAATGATTTACGAAGTATTTAGCTTATTTTAAATGATTAATATGGGATTTGGTACTCAATTTTTGTTTACTAGCCTTTTTTTAACTCTTCAATGAAGAATGGATAAACTTATACAAGTTTGAATTTAATTTAACATATTCAGCATGTCTTCCATGTTTTCTCATTATATTTCTTCCTGTTTTTATCCAGAGTATCATGAGAACAATATGAGAATAATACGAGACTGTGTTAAACCAACATAAGGTTATTTTAGACCTATGTTGGTAGTAATTTTTATATAAAAAGTTGAGAGGGGTGTAAAGCAATATAGGACTAACATGCCTGGTTTTCAATCCACATTCGATATAAATCTTACGTTTCATAAAATAAGAGGAGAAAAAGGGAAAAAGTTGTTTGGGAAGACCAAAAATTAATCTCAAGGCTAAAGAGACTCAAGAGCACATAAAAGAGGAGAAAATCTTGGAAGAAAATAAGATTCCATCAAGATTAATTAAGAAGGATCAAGATTCAAAAACTATAAGCTTACTTTTATCTCTTATGTCTTTATCAACCTTTATTGGTTTTCTTTGTTTTGTAACGAATTAAATTGGGATATATATTTAGATTTGACGAACTCTAGAATTATGTTTTAAATTGATTTATTTTTTTGAATGAAGGATTATACTTTTCTTGGGATTTATCTATGTTTTATAATTGATTGAATTGAAAAAACAAAAGTGAAAGATTCAATTATTTGATCATGCATTAATATTTAAAAGATGAGATGTATGATTAGATCACAATATGGATAGAGAGGGTTAAGTTTGAGCTATTTGAGAAAAAGTTGCAAAATCTTCCTAAGTTAAGGTAAAACCTACTGAGAGAGTTCACAAATCGAATTAAAGCATTCTTAGGTTGTACTGATTGGAAAGAGATTTCAATTGATTCAATTTAATGGTAGGAATTATGTATCCAGAGAGAGATTGTAATTATATCTTAGGAATTCTTGTTGTTTTCAGAAAAATATAATTATTTATTAAATCAAGATAAACTCTGTATAATAAGATTCTAGGAGAGTTCTATGTCTAAGTCTTATCTATCTATTGATTTTGTAATCCTTATTTATATCTTTGGATGATTAACACATATTTATTTTTTAGATTTTTTATTTTCTTTTCCAATTTAATCACTTAATTATTTAAAGTAGATAATAGAAAAATGATTAGCACCAGTAATCATAGTCTTTAATGGATCGCTAGTCCTTGTCAGTGCTGCTACAACTACATTGTATACTTGTGATAAAACATAACATACAAACCTAATCACACCTCTTTAAGCCTTAAAAAAGCAAACATCAAAATTCCATTCATAGTAGGCATTATGCACATAAGCATGATTATATGTTTCATTATCGTAAAAGAATATTCATCACTTTTAATATCCAAAGGAAGATTCCTCATTATGCATATACACATAGATGTCTAAGCGATGCATTTATACATCATTATTACTCGTATGATATGGTATATCATTTTTGTGGAAAAAATATAGATATGTTGATAGATTTTATTTTTAAAAAAAATTGACAAGTAAACCCGTGAAAGTATTGCTTAGGAAGAAGGACATTAATAATTAAAAGACCCAAGATGATTAGGGTCCCAAAAGTAAATATATTGTTTTGTAGATCTATAGAAAGAGAAGGGAAAATGGTATATAGTAGTGATAGTATTAATTAAATTTACTATTTATTAAATTTAATGTTGTCATTAAAGAATTTATGCACCTTTCTTTTCTAACCACTTTGCCTTTTACCTCCAAGAAAGTCTTCAAGTTATTAATATAGGATATGGAGAAATTAGCTCTCAAAAAGAACAAGAATGATGACCAAGACTTTTTAAAAGAGCCAATTATTGAACCAAAATTAGGGAGATAAAAAGGATGTCATACTTTTAATATATTGAAAATTAAAAAAGGATCATCATCCAAATGATATCATAGGTGATGTTCAACAAAGCGTAAGTAATAGTTAATGTTTCAGAATTATTTCACTTTTTTACATTTATTTGTGAAATTGAGTCTAAATATTTGTTGATGATTGTCGGGTTTGCACCATGAATTAAGGGATTGATTTTTTTTTTAATTGAGTGTAGTATGGAACTTAGTACCTAGACTTAGAGATTATATACAAAATAGGGATATTAAGTTAAAATTTAATACACTACAATTAGGTGATAATTTTACTAAACTAATGAATGAAGATAAATTTTAAGTAATTAAAAGAGAATTGGGTATGACCAATGGGGATTATTTATGGTAAGGATCACATTATATGATTTAACTCATTCTTAACTGATATTTATTTGACTGATTATGTATTTTAATATTTTAACTTAAGTTTTAAGGCTATTTGCTAACTTTTCAAAATTCATTGGTTGACCTATATTATAATGTGGTCTATCAGTGTCCTTAAAAATAATTTTTTTAAATCTTTCTAATGAGTTTAGAACAAGATTGGTTATATGGATGATTAACCACATGCCCTTAATAGTTGACCACTATAGAGCACTAAGTGAACAATATCCCTTTTAGGAGAGAAAAATGAAGTCCCAAATTGTTTGTAACGAGAATAGATGATGAGTGTGGTTAACCATACTTATAAATTATAAACTAATTGCTTGATGTGGCCAATTTGTCTCCTATACTCATAATGGTCGAGCAATAGCTTGAAGGTCAACTAGTCTCCATGTTTAAAGGTTTTTTCTTCTTAACTTTTCATCTATTCATCATGGTTTTCGCTTTCTTTTTCTTTAAGATCTCTAAACTTTATCAATTGGCATTATTCATTTTTTAGGATTACCTCATGGTTTAAAATTCATATACATTGTATAAATCATAATTCTTTCAAATTTTATAATCTCTTAATGATGGTTTTGTTCTTGCAATTTTTTCTATGAATTACTTGATTCATACAAGTTCTGTAATTTAAATTTTATATGTTAGATTACGTGAAAGTTTCATCTTAGAGTTTCAAATTAAGGCTTCCTAGAAACTTTTCTTAGTTTGGAGTTATCTTTTGAATTTGATGCTTCTATATTCTTTGATTTTTTTTTCATCTTTGGTATTTGAGGCACTTTTACATAAATATTTTATGTAAATTTTAGGGCTTTTAAAATCATACACTCTTTTGAAATTAATGGTTGATATTTTAATCATGTCTATATTTTTTTACTTCCAACCTCTAATTTATTAACTTTCCCTTTTATCAACTTAGGTATAATATCAAAATAGTGGACTTTTCAAATTTAGACATAATTAGGGCTGTTTATCTTAAAATTAACCTTTTGAACAATTATTTTGACACTTTAAATGTTCGATAGCTCTCTTTCTTGGTCAAGTTTGTCAATCTTGATCAAATTCATTTTGAAACTTTGAACAATTGAATAATTGTTTCCTTTTTTATGGTCCCAAAAGGGGAGGGGATTAGTGACATTAGACCTAAGGGGGAGTGATAACATTCAAGGTTAAGAGATTCTATACTTTAATAAATCTATGTTACGTTTAAGTTAACATGTGGATATTTCCTTACACTTGATATTGAATATCTCTTTTTTTCTGTATATTAAATTGTGTTTTTTGTATGAATTAATGGGGAGCTAATCATTTTCCTCATATGAATAGTTTTTTAGGTGCTTAAATTTGTTACTAGTTTACAATATCACAAATGTTTTTTCATCATCAAAAAGGGAGAGATTGCTCAATCAAAGGAGGATCCAATCAAAATTTTGATAATACAAATATAATTATTACTAATGAATTTATTATTTTGATGAGAAGCAGTATAAGAACAAGATATGCTTAAGAAGATAGTTTATAAAGTTGATAATGAAAAGTTAAAATTTGAAATCCTCAAAGTGAAGATCTAATCAAGAATAAAAGAAGATCAAGGCCTATCCATGTTGTTCAATATTTTATAATTTGAATTGTAATCTCATTTAGTCATTTTCGATATTCTTAAATGCTCATCATGCATAAACATTTTAACTTACTTTATTACGTGAGTCTCTTCATTTATCAAGAGGTATATATTTTTTTAATAAAAGCTTCTTTATATTTCAAATGATCCTTAGGGAGCATTTTGGGAAGCTTTTTTAATTATAATTTCATTAACAGATCAAATTTTATCATTTGAGGTTGTTAAAATCATGTTTTTAGGGAGATCGTGTGACTAATATAAGTTAGTGGTCGACCAATATAAGTTAAATGTGCAATAGGTAAGTTTGTTGACACATTGGTTGACTAATGTGATGATGTGGTTGATCAATGTCTGTCTAAAGGATGCATTGGTTGACCAATACGGTTAAGTGATTAATGAATTTACAATATCTAGTGGTCATCCAATGTAGGTTAAACTTGTAATAGGGTTGTTTGTTGACATATTAGTTGACCAATATAGAGAAATAGTTGAACAATATCCCTCTAGCTGACACATTGATCGACCAATATGCCCTATTGATCGACCTATATCTCAACATTTAGTGAATATATGTATTTAATTCACACCAATCAATTAATATGCTACACTAGTTAATCAGTTCTTTACAATTATCTATTATAATGGTTAGTCTTTAACTCCAATAGCTAATAGTATCCCAAAATCCAATAAATACATATCTTCTCATTTTTTCTTACATCGAAAAGCTTTTTGGTGGCTTATAAATACATTTTTAAGTGTTAACCAAGTATTTGAGCATCGTTATTTCATATTTGTGTGAGTGAGCCTCCTTGAAATTATCAAAGTGATAAAAGTTAGATAATTTTGAATTGTAATCTTTTATTGGGGTGTTGTATATTACATTTGGAGAGTGTTCTAAGTGGTCTTAAGGTTTTTTTCTATCGTGAAGGAAGATTATAAAAGATTTCCTCTTTATAGAGAAAAGATTATACTAAGGTTATTTTTCACAATAAAAGAACATTTATAATGCAATTCTTATAAGATTCTTAGGAATAGGTGCGAGTGAAGGTTGTTTTTCGAACTATTATAAATCAATTTGAACATTAAGGGTTGTTTTTCGAACTATTATAAATCAATTTATGTTTCTTTTCCATTGACCTTTTTACTTTTTTGCTTAGGTTTGTTGTTGAAATTTGCTATTTGGTATCATATTTTTATCTTTTATAAATTATGATCATTAACACATTAATTAAATATTTGTTTAAATTTTTTTAGCATCCAATTCAATCCTTTTTAATTGTCATTAGGAACGAAAACTTATAAATATATTTTTCCATCCTCAAGGAAAAAAACTTGTAATCTTTATCATATCTTATATCCTTATGCTCTTTTTTAGTTCAATTCCAATCCTAGGCTAGAGATTTTTGATGCATTGCTAAGGATAAGGGTTTTTTTTTCACGAGTTTTAGAAATTTGAGTCTCAAGCGCTAGAGTTTATGAATGAGGACTCTATAAGAAAAAAAAAATCAATTTAGAATGTAGAGAGTGCTAACTTAAAAGCTTAAAAAACGGTAATTAGAAAGAGAATAAGGGACTTTATGAGAGGATGAAACTTTACCTATACTCCATAACATCTATGCCACCACTTCCTAAACTTCATTGGCACTTCAGCTACTACAAAAAAATCTATGTTGGTTAGAGTTGTTTAGAAATGTTGATTATATGAAGGTGAACTTAAATTCACCTCAAAAGCAAGTTGGGTTTCTCACTCTCGCTTGTGAAAAATAGTTGTTGACTCCCTAGTCCCACCTGGGAACTAATTTTTTCATTTTTGATTTCATATGTTAACCCAACCATCATTCTCAAGGCTTTTATCATTATAACAGTTATTAAGTATTGAAGTCCTATTTGATTGGACAACATCATTTGAAAACAAAACCATGAGCTTGTATATTATATCGTCAATAATAAGTTACTAGTTTTTAGGAAATTCATTCAAGGAAGATGAAAAAATAAAAGGAAAGATCCAAACTAAGAGAGAGATAAGGTCTATTATTTGGAGAAAATGAGATAAAATTAATTTAAAAAGATAACAATCAATATAAAGGAGGTAAGCAAAAACTAAAAGAGAGAGAATATCATATAGTTGAAGAACTATAGAAACTTTCAAGTGAGCTCAAACTTTAATATATGTATGAATAAATTTTATCTTTATTTTTAATTATTTTAAATGACACTAAACAATTGAATAAGTGAAGCTAGTAATAAGACTAAAGTTAATCAATAATGGAAACTTTGGAGTTATTATATCCTTGCTTTATCTTCTATTTATCTTGTTAATTCAATTATGCTTGATCCTAGATATCTTAAGGTTTTGATTACTCCCTCTTAAGATCTAATCAAGTAATCCCAATTGAAATAGATAACAATAGAATTGCAACCTCTTGATTCACAAAACTACTCCTAGCTGTTTAATTGGATTTGAAGCAATCGCAATGACAATTAACTCACAATTAATATCCCTCTTCAATTGTTTATTAATATGATATTTTTAGGTCTATTAAGTTGCTAACTCTTGTTGTGAACCTTAACACATATAAATTGATTCAATCTCTCAATTTATTATCAAGTATAAGCATAAAAAATATCACAAAGCATTATATTCAACAAGAATAAGGTTAAACAAAACAATTCAAGAATAAACCTTAATATGGATTTAGAAACCATAATCATGTGCAACATCCCACTAATCCAAATCAAGGTCCAATACAATGAAATATAAAAAGAAAAAAGAAAGAAAAAAGATTTAAGTCTAAATCTGTAAATTTTGGAAAAACTAGAGTTGATCTAAATATTTACTTGTTTATTTATGATGTGCAACCCCCTTTTTTGGTGTTTTTCTTTGCCTTAAATACTTCTTGATCCTTTTAAGTTTCTTTTTAGTTTTTTCCCCACTTATTTTAGTTTCAAAAATAGTCCCAAATTGTCAAAACTACAAAACTCATGGGCTCGAAAAGTTGTGCACGATCGTGCATTGGATGCATAATCGTGCGTCCTATCCAAAATCTTTGTCACAATCATGTAAAAGGCTTATGCCCATGCAGATAATATGCTCGTGCATATTATCTACATAAGGATAAGTCTCTTGCATATGCACAATCATGCATACTCTTATTCTTTAAGTTCTTAATCTTTTCTTCAATTTTTCCTATTTCTACTTACTAACAAACACATCAAACAACCCTTAAAACATAACATTAAGATTAACTCCTTGCTATAAATCAATCAAAAAAATTAAAACACATAAAAACACTAACAAGTACACAATTCTAATTCCTAAATACATGATTATTATCTAAAAAAAACTTAAAACACACTAAAACATCTAAAAAAAATATTATAATATACACCTATTATGATCCACATCAACATTGTTAACATGTGGGTTAACGGTGGACTATTTTTATAATAAATTAGAAGTTTAAGCATTTAATTGATTTTTTAAACTTTGACTAGTATTACAAAATTAGATAAAGATCAAAATTAGAAAATAATTTACCCACAATAATAATCAAGTCCACAATTACTTCTTGTACTTCAACACTTTCCAATATGCTTACCTTCATCTAAATATTGTAAAACTTATCAAAGACCACTACTCAATAACCCATTTTATAAAGCATCATCATAATATTCCAAATAAATGATGAAATATAGGATGCATTATAATATGGTTTCACAACTCACATAGAGTTGGAAAATGCAAATTTCATACCCTGTTGAAGTAAATTCCTCAATATTAGAAGGGGCCCACCTAGATAGTGTCTGAAGCATCTATGTTTATATGGAAGATAGTGAAAAACTTTAATCCAATTACTTAGAGAAGCTGAGTTATATGAGATTAGTATTCAAAACCAAGAAGATTAGACAAAATATGAAATATAAAATTCCAAAAGTTTTAGAAAAAGAACCAAAACTATAATTGTGGCAATTGCTAAAGCTACCCTACCTTTTGCATATTCTCCTGCACCTTTATGGATTAACTTAATCAAAAGTGATATCTCTTTCTCTATGTGCTCAAATAAGTTGAAGAAAAGGACGATAAAAGAATTTTAAAAGACTTATTAAATGGTTCTAGGATATCCAATTGCTCAATGATTGGTTAAATGCTTAATATGAGAGTGTATTATCATTTTGAATATACAGGACAAGTTTATGCAAATAACTTCAAGATTAATAAAAAAGTATATTGATTGAACTAGCAATCTTCATATACCAAATTGTTATATGCAAAAATAAAATTACTAGTTTGGATAATTCATTTCAACTAAAGCATATTACCTTGTTATATGGCCAATACACAATGTTACAAGGATGCCATAGTAGATCTCTCTCAACATCTAATGTAACCAAAAATGATGTTTTAGGTGTCCCTATAACAATCCAATTATAGTACAACTTGTAAATTAAAAAAAATATGTATATTTAAAAGCTTTATAAACAAAATATTAAAACTTTATGATTGTTTATTAATTTTCACCATTCAAAGTTGTTGCCAAGAAACATTGTTTTGTTTCCTTGAGAAGGGAAAAAGATTATTAAGTTGGGCCCAACTTCCTCTTCAGTTTATGTAAGCCACTGCCCATAAACATTATGAAATAATCCATGCTTTTATTCTCCTACCATGTGCTCAAACCTAAGAACTTGAGTGACTTCACTTTGTTGGAGAAATGGTGAATCAAGAGGGAGAAGAAGTTGATTTCCATGCTTGCTTCCACTAGAAAAGCATCAATTAGTAGTAGAGATTCAATTTCTAACATCAAGGATCGATAGAGAGAAAGAGATCATGCACATATAGGAGTGGTTGGAAATTTAAGCTTGTGGTTAAGGGATAAAGTATTGTTCATTTTAATGCTCCCTACTTAAGAAACTATTGTTTGCTACTCTTATAAGACCCTAAATCAAAACTCAATTGAGCTATGAGGGTCACCTGAGCTCGAATAAAAACTCAATTTAGCTTGGGCTACATAGTTAAAGCTTGTTTATTCTATCCATAATATCATCGTTTTAGGAAAACTTCTTAAAATAATGCCATTTGGTCTTATCTTTCTTATACTTAAGGCCAAATTGACATCATTTTACGATTGGAGTCGAGCTTTTCAGTTTACCTCCCCAAACCTAAACCCAACCTAAAATTTTGTTAACTCGAGTCTACCTCATTGACTTCGAGCAACTCATTTTGCCAATT
Organism: Erythroxylum pedicellare; assembly: GCA_027563575.1. NCBI lineage: Eukaryota > Viridiplantae > Streptophyta > Magnoliopsida > Malpighiales > Erythroxylaceae > Erythroxylum > Erythroxylum pedicellare. Next base: position 15,293,330 of record JAOQMP010000002.1, read on the forward strand.
TTTATTGGATAGTGGTCAAATATAGGCGATCAAATTAGAAAAGTGAAAAAGAAGTACTTATGGACTTGATTATGTTTTGATAATATGGTTCATTAGTGTCTGATGCTCTCAATATTAATGCTGATAGAACTCATTAAAGATAAAAATTGAAATGAAAAAAAAAATAATAAAAAATTCAGCGGTTAATTATTTTTTTTAAACTTTGATTCAAATGATTTTGAAAAGGTCAAGATTTTTTTTTGATACTTCAAAACAATGGAGTGAGACTTAAATTTTAGTAAAAGTCTTAAATTTAAACTCATTTTTTCCAATTATTCTTATATAAGGTTTTAGACTTTAGACTTCTTTCTTTTTTAAGTAAAAGATATAAATCTTTCTTATGATTTTATTCATTACAAAAATACTTTTAATTGTTATAACTATTTAAAAAATCTTGTGATATTAAAATGTTAAAGATTTTTATTAAGTTCATCAAATTACTTTTACATAAATTTTAGAGTAGTCATATAAACTATGTCACATACATAATATTCAATCACAATATAATTTTTATTAAAACAAAATTAATGTGTGCTCAAAAATTCCTTTTCTAATTTATAAAATTACACAATATTTTTATAATAATTTTTAGTAATAAAAGTACTTTATAGATGAGTAAAATGACTAATGAATTTGGTATCATTTACTTTTCCTTTTTCCTGTGAAAGGTACAATAAACACCATAAATTCAACCTATCTAAATTAAGTGTCAAATTCCAATCTATTGAATGGGGGAGAATACTTACTACTATAATACAGACTTTAGGCTTCTAACTAGTGTAAGTTGTCAGTACTTATCACTCAATATATTTCAAGTGACCATGCATAGTATTCAATATTATGGATTTCGTACCATACCAATCAAAAAAGGTACAAAATCATGTTATCCAATGTCGACTCTTGATACTGGCAAGTACCTATGATTTCGTCTGGTATTTAAATACAAACTGTTACAGTAAATTTTCAAAAATTAAAGGACTTACCTGCAAAAAAATTACTTAAGCCTCTTACCGCCACCTAAAATTTCTTTAACTCGAGTCAAACTTATTGGTTTTGACAACTCATTTTTGCCATGTTTATTTGATAGTGGTCAAATGAAAGTGATCAAATTGAAAAGTGAAAAAAAAGAAGATGAAGTACTCGTGGACTTGATTATGCTTTGATAATAAGTTTTTCAATTTTCAATTGCTCTCAATATTAATGTTGATATGACTCACTAAGGACAAAAATTGAAAAGAAAACAAATCATCAAAAAATTCATGGGCTAAATATTCTTGTAAAGTTTAATTTGAATGATTTTGAAAATTTTAAGATTTTTTTGAATACTATAAAACATAGAGT
>JAOQMP010000002.1:15314402-15329008 GCA_027563575.1 Erythroxylum pedicellare
TTAGAAACTTATTTCTAATTTAAATTATAATTGAACTAATCAATTTATCTTGGTTTAATTAGAAACTAATTTCTAATAAAATTCCTTTCTAATTTTAACTAAACAAATTAGTTTTGATTTTAATTAGAAAGCATATGTCTAATTTTAATTCAATAAAAAATAATACAATTAGAAAACTCATTTCTTATTTTGATGATTTTAGAAACTTATTTCTAAGTTTATTTTAACTAAACAAATTAGAATTTACTTGTATTAAGAAAAAATAATTTCTAATTTTTTTATATTAATTAGAAACTAATTTAACTAACTTAATTAGTTTGTGTAAATTAGAAAATGTATTTCTAATTCTTTACGTTTCATTTAATTTAAAACATATATCCAAAGAAGCAAAAACACTTTTGTTAAACTTTTTTTTTCTTATTATACGCATATGGTTAACAATGTAGTGTGGCCTTTCATAAGTAAGTATATGACTTTTTTCACAAACCACTCCTTGGTCTTATTATACGTATTTGGTCAACAAATGCACCTTTTGAGAAAAAACCACATGCCTTTTGGTTGCAGTAGAGGAAGAAGAGTCTTCTTCTCTGTGTTTCATTGTCTTCGTTTTTTTTTCAACTAGCTTTTGAAAATAAACAACATCCTAAAACAATGTTTTCTGTTTTTTAAGACCATACATAAACAAAAAAATGAAACAAAAAACACTCTTTTTTTAACGTTTGCTTAAGAACCATTTTTCATTATTGAAGACCATATAACAATCATCTACCTAACACTCAAATACGAAGAGAAAAATGAAAACTGACATTTTTGGTTTAGATTATAGGAAACAGAATAAGTAAAAACCATAAGCATAAAACAGACGTATGATATAGTAAGAAACAACGTATCACAAAAAACAACACTATTCGTAAAAAATGCATATCATTATTCACAAATCATTAATAGCGAAATTGCATATTTACGCATGCATATAACATTTAAAAAATTACTTGGCTCTGATATCAATGATAGAAATAATCAAGATAAAACACAATCACAGAGATCATGTTAAACAGGATCATTTGTATATGCATATAATAAACAAAAACACGTACTTGGTTTATTATTGTAGTTCCACTAATTAAAGAACTTTTACTGCCTTTTTCCTTCTACAGAAGTTTTCGTTCTTCAAATTAGAAGATGTCTTTGTCTTCTTTTGTTTTTTAAATGCTACACCTTAACTACCTTTAGTAGTTATGTAAAGTAGAATTACCATAATATCCCTCATGGGTGTATTTAATTTATTACTAGGCAAGTTATATGCAAAGCACATAAAATCATATCTATAGAGTCTTAAAATAAGAGACATTTATTTAGTTATGAATTGATGTTCTTTTAATTATTAAGTTAATTACCAAAAAAATCTAAGCTTTTTACAATTTCTCAATTATAACCTGAACTTTCAATTTTTCTCAAATATAGTCCAACGTTAGTATCTTTGTTAATGGAGATGACATTGCAATCCACGTTAGACATGTTTAATGACACATATGATGCCAGCTGTTAGGAATTTACAGATCATTGTTTTATGAATGTTATTATTATTATTATTATTATTATTATTATTATTATTATTATTATTATTATTATTATTATTATTATTATTATTATTATCAATTAAACAATTAAAAAGATGAAAAAATTTCCTAAACCTAACCCTAATCCTAACCCATCTATTTTTGGCCACCCATTGCAAAAGTAAGCCACTGTTTACTTACCAGCTTGCTCGTCGTTCACTCATCAATTTGTCCACAATATGTGAACTCACCAGCTTGCCCACATTTGCGAACCCATTTGCCCACAATTTATAAACCCACTCATTGGCAGTTGCTCCTCTATGCAAGCTAATGCCATCATCTTAAGCGATATTTTTCTCCTCGATTGTGAAAATGAATTTGGTTACCTTGATATGATGTTTTGCCAACTTGAAATTATGAAATAATGTGAATGGATTAGGAGAAGTGTGCGAAAGATATAATTTTAATTACACTTTTAATTTCACAGATATCGTTGAAGGTGATATTGTGATGTTGGAGATCAACTTTTGTAATTGATAAGAATGTTATAACAATATGGAGATTTTGATGTTCAAAAAGTAATGAAAATTATCACTGAACTGATTATTTATTTCAACAAGTTAATTGTCACCAAACTGAATTGATTAAGATTGCTTTTTTAATATGATTGCGGTTGAAACATCATTTGGCTATGTTTGCTTTATCTACTTGTCTATCTATCTACTTGAATCACATCCAATTCATGTAAAATATTATGCTCAGGAGAATTGTTAAACTTGTTAAAATTGAAGCAGTGTTGCAAGATCAAGTTCATGTGATAAGAAGATTTAGTTGAGGTGGTACTATATATTAGGTCACCACAAGAATTACATATTTGTTACCTATGAAAAGTCACAAATATTGTTCCTTGAATGATCGATTTGGGAGGTATTATGCGGATGATTGAGATGGTATCACTTTCAATTGAGAGATAAGAACTTCATTCTTCAGACGTATGCCAATCACTCTTTGATTATCAATTTTTCTTGATCAATCTACTTGTTACTGTCGTTGTTTTTTTATATGGTATAATATATTATTCATATGAGATATCTTGAATTAAAATATTCTTATAATGATATTGTAACATGGTAGACAAATGTTGGTGAAATAAAATATATGTAGCTTTTGTTGGTTATGCAACTAGTATAGATTTGACATAGGAAGAGTGTAAAGATGTCATAATGGTTTCAAGAATGCTATTTACTATTGTTTTTATAATTTAGAAGAAGCCGAAAGGATATATTCTCAACTTTCTTAAAAGAAAGCATTATGTTCAACAGTAAAATAATTTTAATATTTTTTATTGCTATATGGGATATATTGATTGTATTCATTTTAATTTATATGTATATTTCAAATTTCCCATATTCACTGCCCCAATTGCAATGGGAAGATGAAGTTAAGGATATCAAATGTTAAAACTAACATTGGTTTAACATTTTTATTAATGCATTAATACAAAAGTAAGCATGTTAATTATAGTTTTTTAACGATGCCATTATTATACAAAATTTTAATCAATATTCAATTTGTATGTTTCTTGTAGATATTTAGTATTGGTAATTGAGTTAAAGCTTCTTACTGGAATAAATTATGTTAGATATCTCCAATGCGTTGCATTAAGAGTCCTATCTACAAGATGCATTGTTGCTTGTAAGAAGTAAGTATATATAGTAATTCATCTAACTAATGCAAATTCCACATAATTGTAATATTTTTGTTCAAAGCTTGATTTTGTAAATCACATATGATTACATATCTTTAGAGTCCGATGCACCTAGGTAAAATATGGAGACACTGTCGTATATCTATAAGATGCATAGTTGCTCGCAAGAGTTGGGTTAGATGAATTGGAAGTTGGTTTGTAATAATTAAAAGTTATGAAACAAACGTTATTTCTCTTTTCATAGCAACATAACAACTTTAGTTGTTATGAAAATTTGATGGAAAATAAGATATTAAAGCTCTTCTTGCAAACCACTAAAAATAAGATATAAAAGCTTTTTCACTAACTTCTTCTCGCAAATGACTCAAAATAAAATATAAAAGATCATCTACTAGAGACCAAGTAAAAGGAACACTCAATAGACTATATATTTAAACTTTATGTAAGGGAAGCAAAGAATAAGAAATCCATTGAAAATGAAAGCATTTCTCAAATTGTCAACCAAAGCATAACTAGTACATGTCAAAATAGCCAATCAAATCAATCTTGAAATTATCAAACAAAGCATGTCCAAATTGTCCAAAAAAAATGCATTATTAACATCGATTCCAAATACTAAATCAAACTAGAAGTTGGTTATCTAAGTTCTCAATCATAACTAAAAGTTTAATTTGATCCCCCTTTTAGTTTTCTTCGAATAGATCTTTTAGCCCTCAATTTGATCCTCCCCCTAGTTTGAGTTGCATTACCAGGTGTATTTTGAGAAGCTTACATTATTGTTGCATTATTATTTGGAGGTTTGAGAACTTGACATTGATTTCCATCCATCTATAAAGCATAAATAACAAAAAGCACAATATAAGCACATACAATATAATTACTTAAATAAATAACAAAAGATGTATTTAAGTGATAAACCAAAAAATAAGTATTTGTATTAACTTTTCCAAATGTCATTCCATATTCTCTAGTTGCTTGTACAAACACAAACAATTATGATGTTAAATAATTTGTACAAGAATTACTTGAAATTAAGTGTGAATATTCTCTAACCATCCTTTTCTTCCTTGTTAATATACAGGATGTAGTATTTGAGCCTATAGATACTGATTGTGTGGCTCCTTAAGCTAAATGACTACCAATATTGGATGAAGGGACTTCAATTTTTGGTGCTCTTCGTTTTTTGCTGCCATAAAGTGTGTGTGTGTGAAGAATTAATTGAAATTTAATAGATAATTTAAATAAAAATAAACAAAAATGAATATTCATCTTGACAATTTCAGGTTTCCTCAAAGGTTGATCCTTATGTTTACATCATCTTATTTTATAACCAATTTTATAATTATGATAGCATTAGATAGATACTCCAACCTTGCTCAATTTGTTCGAATTTTATGGTTCTTCATTCTTATCACTTTTTCTTACCTTTTTAGGTCTTCCATGCATCTTCTTGATTAATTAATGGTGGCAATATTAGCTATAAATTTTTATTTTTTGGAAAAAATTTAGGATCTTTAATGGGTTCCATAATATACTGATAACTTTTCATGTAACATTTATGCTTGTAATATCAACTGACATAAGCATCAAAATCCTTCCTCTAATATAATGTACAAGTTATAGCCTACTTATATGGAATTCATGATAATCCCAAAGTTTACATTGATAAGTTCTTACTTGTAAATCAACGATGAACTTGTGTGCAAAATATGTGGCTTCAAATTTCAAATTCTCATTAGTCTTAGTTATGCAATGCCTTACTTCCCATTGTGCAACTTCTATTTTCTTCTTCACTCTTAGGCATATATCGTCTGTGAATTTGAGCATCATATTCATTTTTTGTGTGTATTTGAGTCATTAAGAAAAATCACATATCTTTTAACATATTGATCAAGTTTTTTGTACAAGCTTAGCAAATGAACCCATTGACCGTCTCTAATATGCTATTGTGATCAATTTCACACTTTGATCTTGTGTTCGCAAATGCTTTCATAAAAGTCTCAAGCTTCCTAATTTGAAATCACCATAGGCCTTATTTGAAATACTCTTCAACTACTCCATTATCTCATTAAATTCCATTGTGGTTATGTAACTCACTGCTTGCCAAAATAAACTCCTATATATAGGGTCTTTATGTACACTAGACTAATTTGTATAGACATATCGAGTACATTTTCCATGCAGAGCTCCTAGGAATAAATTCTTTTATGCATCCATTAAACATTGTAACAAAAAAAATAAGGCAACGTAAGTTGAAGGAATCAAAGCACATAAAGACCTTCAACAAGAATGTTCAAAAATGAATTCCAAGATGTGTAATTTTCTTACTCAACCAGAGCACCAAATATAGGAAACAGTTGATTGTTTCCATCACGACCAACTGCAATTAATAAAATATCTCTAAGGAATGTATTCAAAAAACACTCATCTAGCCTAATTATTTTCCTACATCCATCGAGAAAATCATACTTCAAAACATTAATTCCCATATAGAACCTTGTAACATTGACTATCCAAAATGTTCATAAAGTTTAGTTTGAATATTAAACTGTCCATTTTTGTCAACTAGTTGTAACTTTTGCCCATAAAATCATAACTTGGCATAATAACATTCCATAGATCCTCATAACATGATAATAGCTTCCCATTTATCCCTATAACATTTGGATTTAGTCACCTACAATGTATATTTTCTTTGAAGATCATCCATCATTTTCGTCACTGGCTAGTTTAGGTTTTTTCTGAACTTGTGAAAATTCATTTGCTATCCCTTTCCTGCTAACTTGCTTGTTTCTTTGCATTTTCCTACAATTATGCTTATTCTCTACTATCTTTGATAGGAAATGTTTTTGCATTTCCAATCTAGCTAGCCTTCATTCTCACACCAGATCTCATTACTAAAACATCATATTTGTTGGTAATTGCATAGTTTCTTATTCCTTCCCTCAGCTGCTTCTCATCCTTAAACTACATACCAGTATCAACCATAAAATCTTTCATATCCACTTTTGCATTAAAGATAACTTATTTCTTTTTTAGAATAGATGCTTCATCATCACTAAAAACTGGTGATTGAACTTCAATATCACTCTCCTCTTATTCACTACACCAACCATGTGAACTTCCTTCTTGTCTTAGTGTATCTTTGAAATAATCACCATCTTTATTGCAATTCTTTCTAGCACCTCCAAGCTTATTTACAACATTGTCACATTCAAACCCACTATGCATAGTCTTGGCACATCTCTTTTCATTTGTTCTCACAATAACATATTCTTCATCATTAGTTGTAAATAACTCATCCATCAACTGAATCATCTCCAGATTCTCTTATCTATATAACAATAAAATCATCACCTTGTTCCACTTCAACTTCGAACACCCCTCGTCATTTATACTTATATTCTACTATATATTAGCATCAAATTCATTGTTAATATCATAATCAGATTCTTCACCATTTGTTGCGGGATGCTCATAACCATTTTTGTAGTAGATTTTAACGTTGTGGTAGTTTAATTGTTCCATACAATTGAGCATTGCCAATATTTCCTTATCATGTTATAAGCTTAACTCCTTTAAGCTTCTCATAGACTCATTGGAATATCTGTAAAACATAGATAGTAATCTGTGTCCTTTATCTTCAGACACTCCTTTAAGGACTAGTATCCTAAGTTCATCAAAACCCACATCCTTTTTCCTTTTATCTTACCCCCAACATATTTATTATCATGTCTTTCTAACACCCCACTATAATTAAATTCAAAATTGACCAATACTTTTAGAATAAATAATTATATCATTAGCTTTTAACGAAACATTTTAAATTAGAAAAGATTCAAATTTGAAGAAACAAAAGCCAAATGAACCATATGTGGTGAGTGTAATTAATAAAAACTAAATAGATGAATAAGTTAACTTAAACTAGAAAAAACATCAATTTATATCATTATAATCCTGATCATATTACCTAACATCATAACATGGGTGACAAAGAGTGCTAGAAAATCTTATCTGAAAACTCAGGCAACCATTATGAATTATGTGAAAAGCATAAGGATTGTATAACCATTCATTAATGGTGGATGCCTAACTTAAGATATGATTGCTTTGAACTATTTACCCACCATTAATGGATGACGCCTAACTTAACTATTTAACTGAGGAACCTCAGCTCCGTTAATGATGGATGCCTAATTTAAAGCATTTAGAGTGAGAAATTTAGTTGATTAGAATAGAATTATATAAAAAAAAAGATCTTCCAAAAGAAATAGTTGGATGACTAATAATAGATAACACTTCAACATGAATATAACATAACTAAACTCAACTACTTCAACATAGCTATAACATAAACTACTTTATGAGATAAGACAATGCTTTCCAAAACAAAAATTTAAGGGTTCGGCACAATAAGGCACCTAGTAATATAAATAATTTATTATAATTTTTGTGGTAATATTTACTATATAATTCAAAAACTCAAATTTCTTTTTTAAGGGTTCTGCATAGCAATACACCTAGTAATAAAAACAACTTATTGAGACTACTGCATTTTAGTAATACAAAATCATCAATCCTATAATGAACTCTATAAGTTTAGGCATGGCTATAGTTCATTTTGGTGGCATACTCCAAATTCTTATATGTTCATCAAAGCGTCCTACAGTAGCATATTAGTTCTTAGCGCCCAATTGACATGCAAAATGAGCATAATATGTTGTATAGTCCACATATGCGACTAGTTGTAATATAAATTCCTTTAATCCTATACTATTAGTCCTATAAAGGAGCAAAATCCTAAATTAATGAAAATAAAGAGAAGACATAATGTTATAACGAAGAAATGAAACAAATATGAAGCAAGTTTAATCGTGTGTGAAAAAGAGGACAATGTTATCAAAGGATGGTCAGATCAGCATGTAAAGAGGAGATAGTTAATGAGGAGATCGTGGGCAAGTGGGTTCACAAAAGGTGATCAAATGGGTTTGCAAACATTAGGCAAGTTGGTGAGGGAACAAAAGTTGGCAAAAGATGACTTACTCCTGCAATGGGTGGCCACGAACCGTAACTCAAAGTTGAAACAAAGAAAAATTATCAAAAAAAAGAGAGAAGATATACCATTTAATTGTCCGTGAAAAGGAGAAAAAGTTTTTAAACAATGGTGAGATTACTTTGCAAAGAGGAGCCAGTTAGTAAGGAGATGATGTGTAAATGGGTTCGCAAACAGTGAGCAAGGTGGTGAGTGAGCAATGAGCAGTGAGCAAGCTGGTGAGTGAATAGAAGTTGGCCAGAGATGGTTTACTTCTGTGATGGGTGGCCAAAAACATATAAGTTAGGATTTTTATTGCATCTTTTTAATTGTTTTAATTAATAATAATAATATACAAAATTATAACCCATAAATCCATAACACCTAGCATCTTACAGGTTATTAAACTTGTCTAAAGTGGTTTGCCACGTTAACTCCATTAACATAGATACTAACATGAGGTTATATTTGAGAAAATTTAAAAGTTTGAATATTTAATTGTCAATTTTAAAGTTTGAATTGTAATTAAAAACTTGTGAAAATTTTGGAATTTTTTATGATTAACCCAATTATTTTTATAAGGATTTATTTTATTTATGGGACTAGTGATTAATATTTTTAGTTAATAAAGAGATTCTTTTTAATTATTTAAAGTACATAGATTATTGTGAGTTTGTGCAAGTTAGTTAGCCTTAACCCAAGTGTGAGATTTGAATGGATGGACCTTATCATTAGGTGATGATATATCACAGGGTTAATAAGACTGGATTTGACTTAGAGAGTGATAAAGTGGTATCAGAGCTTCAGGTTTAGAGTTTGACAGATCTTAGATAAGGTGAGAATAGTGAACGTATAATAAGTAATTTATTATTGTTGTTTAATTTAGTTAGTAGGATTTGATTTTAGGTCTAGGCGTGTACAAATCCGTTATCTAGGTTGAGTAAACTTATGCCTACCTAGGGTATGTGTATGGTATTATATGATATAAAACCATTCATGTGATGCATTTTATGTTGTTTTCTTTGTGCAAAATGTATATGACATGTTAATTTACCTGAAAAATACCTTGGACATAGATGTTGTGTAAAATAGGAATGGATGGTAAGATTTATGCATATAAAAATGAAATAGTAATATATTTTTATACATTTATTCTTTTCCTATTTGATATATACTATCTTGTTACATGTTATTTTAGGTAAGAAAATTGAGGAGAAGAGAATCTAGGTAGGGTATAAAAGTTAACCAAATAAAACTAGATCTAATCAGACTTAAATTGAGAGATATTAATTGTGAATTGAGTTTGTTTTTAATTATTTTGTAAGGAATGATTCTATATACAATATCATATTATTAATACTTTTAGTAAATAAAGAGATTCTTTAGTTATTCAATTGTTCTGGAGTATATTGAATAGGCCAGAGGTAAATCTCTCCTTAATATTTTAAAAATAGTCTAAGTTAGTTCACTTTGTTATCTATGATACCACTTTGCAATTTAACGATTAGATGATAATACTATTTACATCCAAAAACTTAACTCTATTCGGTTTTTGTTAGTTGATCATAACTGAGATGTTAACCTATCTTATTTAACATGTAAGATGGACAACGTGGACTCGTGAAATGCTTATATGAGCTTTTTTAATACAAAATTTTATTAAATATTTTCTCATTATTATAATGTTTTAATTATTAAAAATATTAATATTTATTAATCAACTAAGAATAAATTAATCCTAAACACACACAAAATCCCAATAAGAAGACCCCATCAAAACTAATCAAGGGTTGTGGTTCTTGAAATAAGGTAAGATTTTAGTTCTTATAGTGGGTTATAGACAGCAAACGGGTATTTTTCAAGGATATAGGAACAAACAAAAGGCTGCATCTGGGATTTTGGGCGAATTGAAAATTGCATCCATAATTTCTAGATAAATAAAATGCTACTTTTTGAAAAGTTATTTTTACTTTTAGGATTTTTGGCAAACAAAAGGTTGTTTTTAAGTTTTTTGGTCAATGTTACGTTGTAGGTTATTTATGAGTTTTCTAGCAATATTTTAGATTGTTTGCGGGTTTTTAAGCAATGTAGCGTTGAGGGAAGAAAGAGCACGACTGAGGAAACAATGAGGTAGTCAACAAAAGTTGTCAAAGAAGACAAACAAAACCAACTGAAAACTTGCGTTAAAGAAGGTAACTAGTACCTAGAAATTGCTTATGGAGAAAACAGTAGAAAGCAAACTGAGAAGGACCAACAATGGGCTAGCAATTGGTGAACAAGATGAATAATCAAAGACGATCAAAAAGTATTCTTTAATAACAATATTAATAAATATTTTAATAGTTTTAATAATTAAAAATATTCTAAAATGAAAAAACATTTTATTAAAGTTATAAATGAAAAATATACGTTATTATTTAGTTGGTTCATGTTGCCTAGCTAGCTGACATACCACATTAGATGGGTTAATGATCCAATTTGAAGCAATAATAGAAACTTAACAGGGTTTAGGATGTACATAGTGTAATTTTGTAAATGTTTAAGGTGTAAATTAATAACAAAAATGTTGATAAGAGTTAACTTAGACCGTTTATAAAATGTTAATGGATGCTTTACACCTTATTAGCTTATGTTAAATGGTTGTGAGTTTGTATAGGTTGGCTTAGCTTTAGCGAGATGGTGATGTTTGAGTGTTGTGCCTTGGAATGGGTGACAATCTGCCATAAGTTCAGTAAGGTTGGCTTTGGATCGGTGCACGACAAAGTATTATGATATGTTATATGGGTGGACAAGTATCAAATCTCGTATAACAAAAGGTGGGAGTGATAAAAATCTTTATAAAACTTGAAAAAATTATACTACTAAATTAACTAACTATTTTCAAACATATTATCCTTTTAAACTCGAAGTAAAATTACTGTTGAGTCAGTTTAAACTTGAGGACTTACAAATAACATCAAAACAAATCTTTGTTAACGATGGCGTTGGGCTGAGATGACAAAAACGAGGAGTATTATCGATAGATAGATCATAAATAATATAAAAACGAGGAGTATTATGAATAGATAGACCATAATGACGACTGGAATTTTGAAAAAGCGTACTCCTCGACGAATTAGAATATAAAAATGGAGCCCAGTAAGTTTACCCGATGCTAACAAACTTGAAGGAAATTTGAGTAAAAGAATTACGGGTGACGTGTTATAACAGGTAGCTACCCTGCCGCCAAATCTAATCGATCATATCATAGACTAAGATCCAAATAACAAAATGGTTTAAGCTATGTGTCTATAGGCTACTCATTCGAGTGACACATAATTTAATAAAATGGTGATGATGAACGTTTGTAGCCCACAATTGAAGAAGAATGTAGAAACTATACTGTGGTCGCTGAAGATAAGGTTTGTATATTGAATGGATGGGCAGCATTAGCATGAAGAGAAGCAAATATATAGAAAGAAAAGCTCTTTTGCTTTTCTAATGTCATGATGAGTCCTATCAGCATCGTTACTAGGAAATAGACGAAAGGTTTTGCCATCTCATAAAGAATGTTGTGACTTGTGGCTGTACATATTCGTCAACAAACAAACACATATAAATTCTCCAGTCCTCTCGTTTCTTCATGTGGTGGCGAGCAGAGAGCCTTAATGCTTCCCTATTGCATGCTTATAATGAAATGAAGTCCAGTTGATTATCCCACCTTGTGAACCCATGCCCAAACGCCACCTAGCCGAGCACCGTGTACCCGTGTCCTCATACTAGGGATGGATATTGGACCATGAATAGTGAAATCCACTCTATCCCACAATAGCTAAAGAACAAAAGTAATTGGAATAAAATCTCTTCAACCATGTGCAGGTTATTTCAAAAATTCCATTGAAAAGAAAAGAAAATAAAAGGTGGGAACATATGCATTACCGAATGCTTTCGTCAAGAGAATTGAGGAGTAAACGTGTAATGACTAGAAACAACCTTGTAACTTTGTGATCTCAGATGACAAAAGCATTACAAAGCAATGAGGTGTCAAGATCACATTGATAAATTCAGAGTTCTTGTACATGCAATCAGCCATAGATCGAAGGATATGATATTAAAAAGCAATGGTTTGAACAAAACATCAAAAAGTGAAGCATGCATTCATTTGAAGCCTTGATTCGTCTAGTACAATAATGAAAAGTGTCACTCATGAACTTGAAAATTTGTTGGACAGAAAGTGAAGTATCCACTCCATTTAAAAGCGAATGGAAGCAGTGCGCGTGGGAAGACACCGGCCTATGATTCGGCGACCGCCCCAGAAACAGAACCAGCAAACAAAAGACAATTGTACAGCAAGGCATGCTTTGTGTTGTGGATGGCCCTCTTCATTCATTCCCGCAACAACACACAATCCTATCTCATCCAAAGGTTGGTGACACACCCAAATAACATATTTACCAACTCCTGGACCCAACAGCAAAATGAAAAGCCTATATCGACGAAAGCCTTTAACTCTTTTGCTGCTTTCTGTCTCTCCTTCTTCCGATCCCCTTCACTCTTCCACTACTCTCTGTCCATGATGTAAATATCCTTGTTTTGGAAACCAATGATTGCTAGCTAGGGTACATACATATGCATCTTTCACTACCCTTTTCTCACGCTCAATTCTTAATTAACAGGCATATTTAGTGACCAATTATCACTATTATTAATGGATTGAGCTTTATAATTGGTTTTCGCTCCTAGTGATTTCATGCTTCTTCTTTTCACGTTAGAGGATATAAGTGAGGAATGTAAAACTTCACTCATTGGTTCTACCAGTTTTTGATGATTCACTATTCGTATTCGATAACTTTAAATTTGTGTGATATATATTTTAATAAATAAACAACAAGGTAACTAGGAAATTATAAAAATTCAAATAATCAGCATCTCCCAAATCAATAATTTACTGGAACTTGGCCACTTCCAAAACTAAAACGCTCCCAGCTGAACAATAATACCTGTTATAGAATTACAACGTGTTATGAATGGTTAAATGGATTTGGATAAATGTCCTGAATCATTTTTATGAGTACTATAATCATTCGGATAATTTACTTCACTAATATAATATTATTTTAGCCATCATTCTAGTATAAAAGTGTCAACAAAGTCTTTGTATATTCTATAGTCGTAGCAATATTATATTGAGTATTTTGTTAAATATTTCATAAACTTAGCCTATCTTTTATTAAAGGATTAAAATATTTAGGGACTAATAGTTACTAATCGACCGTTTAAGAATATGCTTAATGAATTCACTGACAATCAATAAAGAATGAGGAGACTTTTAACACTAATTTTTGGATTAGACTCTATAAATTTGTTAATTATATTATATCGCTAAAGGCACGAATTCATCACAAAACATTGATATAAACTTCTAAAGTTTTGACGTTGGTCTTTAACATTAACCTTTATTTTTAAAACAATATTTCTAGATAAAATGTATTAATAATAATGTCAGAATTAACGTTGGATACAGATGAAAACTTATTCATACAATGTAAGAAAAATCTTAAAATAAATTTCAAACAAATTGAATGAGTTTTTTTTTTTTGAAATTAATTGAATGAGTTATTTTATAAACGGCTATTAACTTCAACAGTTAATTTATAAAATATGAGATATTAAGTGCTTGTGCAAATTTTTATGAAAAATAACAAAAGTTAATTCATATATTAATAGCATACGTCAACTTTAAATATGATCAATGGGTTTAAAATCTTAAATTTTCTTACCAATATTTTAGCTATTCTATATGTATGGGAAAATGAAAACTTGAACATGATTCGGTTTATGTTCTACAATAGTTAAAAGCGTGAGCTTTGGCAACGTGGACAGGGAGATGTTGATGGTCTCAACTCTGCACTACCACCCACCTCAACGAACCTTGCCAAGAAAGTGCCTTGACTATCCACTATCTACATGCCATGCAACAGTAAATACAATCTTTCACTTGCAAGCAAAAGCATGGTATTGAATGCTGTTCCGTACCGGCCGATACCGGTCGGTACATACCGTTCCGACCGAAAATCGGTACCGATACGGGTATATATGGTAGCGGTATAAAATACCGGTCGGTACCGCCCAAATTTGTTGGTACCAGCCGGTATTCAAAATACCGCTCAAATATCGGCCAATACCGGAAATTTTAAAAAATTGGAGATTTTTTTGCAAAATTTTCAAAATTTCCCTCCCTCCCTCCTACTTCTCCTTCCCTCCCTTTTTTTCAAAGTTTTTAAAATAATAATAAATATTTTATTACTAATAATAATTATCAATTAAA
>JAOQMP010000002.1:15337841-15356834 GCA_027563575.1 Erythroxylum pedicellare
AATATTGAGTTTTTATTAATTAATTAGTCATCAGTATTATTGGTATTATTTATATTACTATTACTATTACTATTACTATTACTATTTTATTATTATTATTATTATTATTATTATTATTATTACTCCTATTTTATTTTACTATCAATTTTTTAATATTATTATTAGCCTTGCATTGAGTCCTTTTTAAAAGTTTTTCCATTATCATTGGTATTATTATTACTCCTAGTCAGTATTATTATTAGTTTTATTACTACATCTATTTTTTAAATATAATATCTATTTTATTTATTTATTATTATTAGTTGTAGTAGTTTTTGTCATCATAGTTTTTCATTTTTAGTTTTATTGTTAATATTAATATTAACATTTTTAAAATTTTATTATTACTATTACTCTTTTTTTTCATTCTTTTGTATATTACATCTGCATGCGGGTCTACTGGAAACAGCCTCTCTACTATGTAGGAGTAAGGTTGCGTACTATCAGACCTCCTCAGACCCCACCTCACTGTGGGATTTCAGACTGCGTGTGATGATGATGATGATGATGAGGTACATTTAATTATACGTAAGAGAGTTGAGAACTTTATAGAAAAGTTCTTGGTGAGAGCTTCAACTAGGGAGTTCTTTGAGCTAGATTATTATAAAGTGCTTTGAGGAGGAAGTTAATTGAGTTCTTTAGTATTAATTATTGTGAATAGATTAATAAAAGGTTAGTTTTTACTATATCTCTCTTTTTTATCCATTTAATTGAGTTGTCCAAAACATTTATATATTGGTGTGATGAAATACTTAAACACGAGGGGCGTAAGATGTTCAAAAGCTAATGAACTTATTAGTCAACAATTAAAAAGGCAAGCTGAGTTGAGCTTTGAGATTTAAAGCTTAATTATCAAATGAAGACTTCAATAAATTTACTCTAGTTTCATTGCGTTTGAAAAAGCCTCTGTGACAACTGGTATCATAGTTAGTTGGCTAATGATGATATTAAAGCTCCAAGGAGGATAACTTGTATTAGAGTTAGTTGGTTAATGACAGTACTAAAGCTCCAAAGAGGACAACTGGTATTAAAGCTTGGTGAGGAGTTCTTACACTATTGGTGAAGCAATGGTTAGTATAATCAATATTGTAAAAAAAAGTTGCTCGAATAGAGGCAATCATTGGTCCTCTAGCCCCAATAGAAGAGGGTGTGACTCCTTGTTTGGAACATTTTAAAACTATGATGAATGAGTTTTTGGGAGACAAAAAGAGCAATTGAGAAACAGTTGAAAGCTTATGAGGGGATGAGCAATGACTTAATAGTGTTTACACATGCTATGTATAAGCACAAATTAGAAGTTTAATCTAAAAGAACCTTAGTGAAGGTGCAAGAGTTCTAATTTTTTTAATGGAAATCGAATTGCCAAAAAGTTCAAAAAATTTTCTAGGATATCAAGTGGAAAAGGTGTCTGATTTGAAAAAGTTATCGATCACAATGATATATATAGTGAATGATGCAAAGCTATAGTGGAGGACAAGGACCTGTAATAATATTATTACAAGTAAACCTCCTATTGACAATTAGAAAAGAAAAAGAGATAATTGCCTAATTCCTCCCAACAATACTTTATGGCGCATAATGGAAGCTTTGAAGGGATTAAAGTAAGATTGATTAGTACAGGAATATGTGAGAAAATTCATATCTTTAATGTTAGACGTGTATAACAAGCTAGAGAAGGACAAGTTGTTAAACTTTATAAACAATCAATAAAGTTGGGTATAGCTAAAGCTTTAGAGACAAAATGTGAAGGACCTTCCTAGCATAATAACGACTGTAGATACCTTAATGAATCTCTAAATTTCACCACTCATTTGAACTAATAAAAAGGGCAATAGTGGATTATCGTATGCAATGTATTTAACTTAACTCCTTTAATCTATAAACTATCCAAGGCAAATGGACCTATTATTCTCTATAGTGTAAGGCTTAAAGGAATAAATGTCAATCCTACAAAGACTATGAGTACTAGCACTAACTCTTTTCCTATTATCTAACTAAAAATTACGGTGTTGGTGATAATTAAGATTTAAAATAAAATTAAAGTAAATCAACATAATCAAAGAAACTAAGATAGCGAAAGAGTGCAAAATCAATCAATAAAACAATGGTACTTGGACTTCAAATCTCCTTTGGACTTCTCATGCAATCATGATTTCACTAATCAATTTATTAAAGGTCGAACATGAAAATTCCTAAATTATAATAATATCTTGCTCAATATTATTAACACATAATTCTAAGTTAATTAATTGAAATCTCTTTCTAATTAAAACTTTTAGAATTGTATTAATCGACTTATGAATTTTACTACTAGGTTTAACCCTAATTTGAAAGATTTATGTCGATCTATCTCTGTGATGCATGTAACTCCTTTAAACTATGCCAAATCTATTCATACATTGAATTTCTCAATTTTAATTGTATGAAATCACACATAAAATAATACAATTGCTATATTAATTCAATAATGAATATGAATATATAAGTGAATCTCAACAAAATTAAAAAATAAATTAAATCAAGATAAAGTCTACAAGACCTATCCTGGAATTCATCTAATCTAGATATCAAAAGGTATTTAGCTCATGATAATATAAAATAAAACATCAAAACTAAAGAGAAAACTCGAAATCCAGGAAAATATGACTAAAATCCCTAGAATCTCTAAAAATTTCTCTCTAGAATGATAAAAATACGCTCCACAACGGTTTTCTCGGTTGTTTCTCCTCCTTTTTGTTGTTTTAGTGTTTCTACCCTCATATTTTCTACTTCCTCCTTCCTTTTTAAACTCAAATATTATCTTTTTAAATTTAAAATTCAGATACAGTTAGATAAACAAGCATTAACAAGGACATGTTGACGGTCGTGTTTCCCAAATGGATGCGTGATAATTTTCAAAGTTAACACACACACATATATGACCATGTATCATCAATATGGCCTCCTTTCTATATAACACGAGTTTGTTCCCAGCCAACATGGGCATGTTCCACAATAAATATTCAACATACTTTCAAACTTAACTACACGCCTATATACATTGTCTTGCAACCATAACTCAATCAAAACAACTCCAAATTGCTCTAGACTAGTCCAAATTCATTCCTTTTTGCTCTAAGTGAGTGGATTAGACGTTGAAACAAAATCTAAACGATATAAGTATCAAAATCAATCAGAATACTTGGATAAACAAGAAAAATACATTAAATATGAGACTAAAAACATGATTAAGTCACTAACTATCAACTTTCCCACACTTAAGCAATTGTTTGTCCTCAAGCAAATAATTCTAATTCATCAACTCTTCTTAATATCCCCCTCTTCTTCATCTCAACCTATCTATTCACACTTCAAATTTTATACCTCAATAATCAAATTAAAATACAATAAGAGTCAACAATTATAGAACAAATTTTCACAATCCAACATCACAAATGATATTTTGATGGTCCTTCTGAAATCAAGTATCATTGGATTTAACATCCTCACACAAAAGATTTAATTAATTCACTCATAGTGTTTAGGGTGAAAATCAATAAACCTTTCAAATCATTACATAAAAGCAATCTTAGCCATACACTTATGAATATATCACATCTCCACCACTATAAAATAAACTAGAGGCATAAAAATCAAAAGATCTTTATATAAGGTTTAATGAGGTTTAGGTAAGGTATGATAAAAGATAGATTGTGGGTTAATCAACATGAAGGAATTTTTTTTTAGAAAGTATGAAGGACATTGTATAAATGAAATTATACAAAAATTTGATTCAACCAACTCAAATCTCCATATAGAATGTAAATAAGGTGTAGAACACATCAGGTATCGTCTATTTCTCCTTTTCATAATTTCAATACTCTAAAGCACTTTTTTTCTTCTTTTTTTCATGCTTACAAAGAGAATATAAGACATATTGATAACTAATAAATAAGAAAATAGAACCTCAATATATGAGCCAACACCTTTCCTCATTTTTAATTTTTCTTTATCTGATTAAATTCTTATATAATCAAGTAAATACACTCCTTTAAGGTGAAAAAAATATCAGGTTAACAACAATAATGATAATTAGTTTATCACATGGTTAACACAATCTAAAAAAAGATCAAGGTTTAAAATTGGTTATACCTAAGGGATAAAAATAAAGTAAGGTAAAATTAAAGAAAGGACTCATTAAAAGTATAATCTAGGTGCCTTTTTCATCTTAATGCCTCTAATTTAAAGATGTGATCTCAACATGCATAACAAAAGCAAGTTCTAGAATCACCCAATTATGTACAATATTTACATAATAAAGGAAAATAGAGCACAATATAATGATACTAAGTGCTTTTAGGCCCAAAACCTCATAATTCAGGCTCATGTGTAAAAAAAATCTAAGCATTTTCATCCAAATTAATAACTAAAGCATTCATTCATAATGTAGTAAGTAAAAATTCATCTAATTATGTTTTCATCCTTTTATATTCTCATTTAATTCAATAACTCATAATAGCTAAAATTGCTTCATGATAATGGAGGTGGTATCGTAACTCTTAGGCGTCTTGTGATTCATACTAACACGTTCTATATCTATTAATCATATAACTCTAACTGTGCTATGCGCATTACTAGATCATGTTGTTCCTCTCTATTAGTATGTTCCACCCCTAGAATATGCCCCACATGTCTCTCATATTGGCATCTTCAGTTGGTCCTAATGTGGAGGTGTAGAAGACCTTTTAAGAGTGCATGTATTATCTAATGAGTCACCTAAATGTTTGAGTGCTCGCTTGAGTGCTACTAAAGGTTACTATAGAAGATCTTACCTAGGCTGCTACTCTCATGTATTAAGGCGATCCCCTTATGCTCCATTTGTAGATGTAGGCTCCTAAGCTCCCACTAGGACATAGACTGGCCCTTACTAACGTGATCTCCTTTAAACTATCCCTATCACTTTTTTACAGAAGTGACCAAAACCTCCTAACTACGCCTCACTAGGTTAAGAGCAATTGTCTTATTGCAATAGATATCCCAAGCTAAGAGGTGGAAATATTAGAGTGTAAGATCTATGAAGACAACATCAAGCGTGCTTCACAAGAAAATATGCACAACGATTAGACTCCCTAGGCATGAAACAAAAATGTATGCTCTAGTCGCGGTGACAAAACACCTGGATTTTGTTTAAAATATTTTCGTTATCGAGCACCTGTCCTCCTTGTATAATTTATGTGATGGCCACTTTGTAGTATGACTCAACCCAAACTTTTCGGATACCTTGACTCCATGCGAACCGCAATCTATAAAGAATACCTATCAACTCTGTGGTCAGAATGGGTCCTCTACCAACATTGCTGGCAAAATTGATGATCCAAGTACCTTCGTGATCTCGCACCAATCCCCCTACAGTGGATAATCTAGTTGATAGGTGAACTGCTCCATCGACATTTAATTTCAAGAAGCCATACATAGTGGGCTGCCATGGTATGCTCTGGTCCAGATGCAAGCTATGCGGGCTATTGGAATTGATCTGCTGTATGAAACAAATTTTAGATAGTCGACTAAGGATATCCTGGACTTTTACTGTTTGGAGTGCTTCCTAATGCTGAAATAGATGCAAGTTTCTACCCTTCCATAAACTCCATATCGTCACCCCGAAACAAATGGCCCAATTATCAAACCCAGAAAATTCCTACAAGTTATGCAGATTCGCCTAAAGCCAGGCTTTAAATGATAATGAGAAAAATTCAGACCGGTACGCCACGGTCACCAATTGATTCCATACCAATCTGGCCCATCGATAATCCCTAAAAATATGAAGAAGTGTCTCCTCCCCGTTATCATATCATGTGCAACGAGTGTCTTGGATTACATGCCGACGAGCTAACTCCCTCTTCGTGAGAAGGGAATGTTTCGATACCAACCAAACTTGCATCTTTACGGGGGGCCCCACTACCAAATCTGCGACACTATCCCTATCACTTTTAGTGTCTAAAAAGTGATAGCTACTATCTAATATGTTGGTGTCATCCCATGTATCCGCTCTGGTAGTCTTATAACTTGGATAAATCCTATTACATATAGTCTCATACAAAATGGTCCCCACTCTAATGTCATAGATTTGATGCTTAAAGAACCACACCAAAGCATACCGAAGGTAGATAGGGACCTTCTTTACTATACTGTAAAGATAGAATAAGTATGCCTTCCCCACTACTCCAGTGTTGTCTTCTCTCCTACTGATTTTTGGCTAATTAGAATATGCACATATCTTATCATAAGGGATACCAGCTACTTCGCCTTAGACCTTAATGGATCATACAACCACTCATGGTTAATGTTTTGTCACATTGTCTTCTCTGTAAACCTTACTAGAAAATGTGCCAATAATACAGGTTACTCCTCGGTGGTGACGTACTCCTCTGAGTATAGACCCATGCATAGTGAGAACCTGGTATAGCTCATACTTTGCATATCTTTGAGCACTCAAAATTGTATTATATTGTCGAAATCCCAGGTGTAATGTTGCTTCTCTATTGGGAAGGTGATGAGGAACTCTAGGGTTAACTTTATGTCTACCGGCTCCTCAATCGTGAAGAAGTAATTCCTTCCACTAATAATATTCAACTCTCGAACTACTTGGAAAGCCTAATATAGTTTAGCACCATCAAATCAATGCTTTAGCTCTCGCTATAAGGCTTGGACCTCAACCTCTCAAATCAAACGATATGAGTTGGCATTATGAAGTGCAATATGAAACTTTTTAAAATGTAGGACTAAATTGCAAAATTAAAAAGTTTCTTAACCTTGTCATTGATGGCCTCCTTCCTCACTCTTCCCTTCCCTCATTTATGTTGCCTCTCTTAAAACCTCTCAGCTCTCACTCTCTCTAGCTATCCCATCACCAATGTCTTCCTTGTTGCTGCCCATCACTGCTGCTCCTCCACTAAGCTGCCTTTTTGTTATTGTCATTACTTCACCTCCATTGTAGCATCACTACTTGTCACAAGCAAAGCAAACAAAGATGAGGACAACATTAGTAAAATTAGAGAAGTTAGAGTGGTTAGTAAACACTGCATATTCTTGTAATTGGAGCACAACCTCAGTGGATTCAGAGAATTTGGAGTGTCAATGACTTGCAAAAAATGAAGAATGGAGCATCACAGAGTAACAGACCACAGAGACATATAGAATAGCTATGTAGCTTAACGGGTGGACAAAAAAAATGGCTTAAGCAACGTGTCATTTTCATATGATAAGAGTTTTTTAAGGTCTTAAATGTGATGTACGACACTATAGCTTGAAATTAGTGTTATAGGCTAATTGTATAGATTGGCTTCATATGTGATGGATCTCTTTTTATCGTTAATTAATTTTTATATTTTAAAAATTTGTAAAATTGAAAAAAAAATTCATGTTGTAAAGTCTAAACTTTAAACTATTGAAAATTATTATAGAATTTAATACAAATTAGGATTATCATTATTAATTAAATTGTTTACAAAATATAATTAATATGACAAAGTCATTTGTTTTTTTGTAAAACTATAATTATAATTATGATAATATTATTTTTATTGTCAAAATAAAGAATTATTATAATGAAAAATTGAATCAATTTCTTTTTTTAATGGTGATTAAAAGATTCTATATTGCTTTCAATTTAATTACGATTAGTGTCTTTATTAATGAACATATTTTTTTGTATAATTAGATTCTTATATTTAGTATCCATTTGTTTATATTAATAATATAACTCTACTTTAAAATTTTCTTTAAGTAATGATTATAACATTGTTATCATTAAGATTATTATTTATTTTGTACAAATAGTTATAACAATTGGATGAAAATTAAGTTGTTCATAATTAGACTTATCTTTTCACAAATTACAATTAAAATTTACTAAAATTTTGTACTTTAATTATATAGATGTTTTTATGATAAAAATGTACTAAAGTAGTTCTACTTCTATAACTTTTAATGGGGCATACAATGAATTATGTGATGATTAATGAAAAATTATATAACACAATATTTGAGAGAATATTTTGTAATTTAAAAAAATTTAGAGACTATTTTATAATTTTTAAAAATTACCCAAAAAGGTACCTTGTAATGACTGGTATTCATAATTTAATACCAAAATTGGTATGATATTCATAACATTAACTGTAACAGTTAGTCTAATTATACTAGACTCAATTCCATTTAGCGATGGCCTCGCGTACTCAAACATAGTTCTTTGTTGTTCCCCTATGTTTTCTAGTTGTTTGTTCTCAAATTCTTGCTCTCACTCTTCTTCCATCTATTTAAGTCTTGATCTGCGATTTTAAAGAGATTTCTTTTCAGTTTTGGGGTCTCCCTTGACGAATTTTGATGGATTGCTTCGGATCATAAACAAATTCAGCGCTTAAAAAATCAATAAGAGATATAAATATTAATGATCAAAACTAAAATATCGAAAGGAGTGGAGTAAATGAAAAAAAAATTGTTAGATTAATAGCAATCGAAATTTACAAATGTCTTACTCCTAAAAAATGGTGCCAAAAACTTGGTAAACTTTCATATTCAATGTATTTATCTCAATTCCTTTAATCTATAGACTATCCAAGGTAAGGCCACATATTGTTCTATAATGTAAGGCTATTAATACCAAGTGTCGATTCCATAGAGACTATAAGTATCATTAATGACTCATTTCCTATTATTTAACTAATAATTAAGGTGATGACAATAATTTAGATTTAAAATAAAATAAAATCAACATAATAAAAGGAACTAAAATAGTAAAAGTGTGAGACATCAACCAATAAAACAATGGTACCTGGACTTTGAATCCCTTATAGGACTTCTCATGCAATCATGATTTCACTATTCAATGTATTCTAAAGTTCAATGGATCGTTAAAATTCTTAAATTATACTAATATATTTCTCAAGACTTTAACACATCATTCTAATTTGATTAATTGAAATTTCTTTCTAATTAAAACCTTTAATATTATATTAATTGATCAATGAATTTTACTATTAGGTTTGATCATAATCTGGAAGATCTATTTCGACTTATCTCTTGGTTTGCATGTAACTTCTTTCAATTATGCTAAATCTATTCATATATTATATTTCTTAATCTCAACTGCATAAAATCACGCATGAAACAATATGTTGACAATATTAATTCAAGAACAAATACGAATACATAACTGAATATTAATAAAATTAAAGAATAAATTAAATCAAAATAAAGTCATTATAAGATCTATTATGGGGTTCATCTAATTTAGATACTAAAAGGTATTTAGCTCATGATAACAAAAAATAAAACATCAAAACTAAAGAGAAAACTGGAAATCCAAGAAAATATGAATGGAATCCTTAGAATCTCAAAAACTTCACTAAAGATTGATGAAAGTCTACTCCAAAGGGGTTTCCTTGGTTATTTCTTCTCCTTTTTCACCGTTATAGGGTTTCTTCCCTAGTATTTTTATGCTTCCTCCTTTTTTTTTTTACTCAATCTTATCTTTTTAATGAAATTTGAATATAATGAGATACATGAGCATTGATATAGGGCGTGTTGATGGTCCCATTTATCAAGTAGACGTGCGATAATTTTTACAACTAATATGTTCGCAAACGTAACCATGTACCATTAACATGGCCTCCTTGTGAATTAACACAGGCATGTTCCCAACCAACACGTGTGCTTTTCGTATGAAATATTCAACATGCCTCTTAACTCTCCTGCATGATCATATGCACCACCCTGCACTCCATAACTCAATCAAAATAACTACAAATTCATACAAAAAGTTCCTCCAAACTTGTTTGAATTTATTCCTTTTTGCTCTAAGTGAGTAAGTTAGACCTAGAAACAAAATATAAACAACTTAAGTACCAAAATTAATAAATATACTTGGATAAATAAGCAAAATACATTATGACTGAATCACTCCTTATCAAGTTAGAAGAATGATGGAACATGAAATGGCTTAGAAAAAGGCAAGGAGGAGGTATGTGAAACTTTTATCGTAAGTCAAAGAAACAATAAAAATAAGATATTTCTTGTTTCATTCGTGAAGGATCATATTTTTCTTGTGAATGCTTAAATTGGAAGATGTGTAAGGAGCAAATCAATGGTCTTGAAGGATCAATCAAAAGGAGGTAAGGAATTTATGGGAGAATTCTATCTCATAAATGATGTTATGTTAAGTGTATTGGACCTTGCAAATGAGCATTTAAACAAAAGAATAAAAACTTAATGAAGAGGAAAAATAGTACGTAGATGATGTGCTTATGAATATGAAGACTAACTCTTATCTTCAAACTTTAGCTAAGGATTCTTCTAAGGAATCGCTCATGGAAGAGTACCTATAGATTATTTTGATAAGAGTGTTGAGTTTTTCTAGTGAGAGTAGTTTATTACCTTTAAATTTTTGTTACAAAATCGTGCAAGTATTGGTGATCTTTGTCTAATGCTTGACATTTAGTTTGACACAGAGGTGACGTGTTGACGATGAAATAAGGCATAGTCCCAAAAGTAGGCAAGCTATAATTGGCATAATCGATGGAAGTTCAAGAGAAGGAGAGCGTTAGCATGCAATGGTGTACATTAATGGTAATCTTCAATTAAAGATGAGATTTGAATGTGAAACTGAAAAATGATGGCATAACTAAGTTATGCTGAGTATAACGGTGCACGAAGGTACTTAACTTCGATGAGGAGATCAAAAGGTATATAAACATGCAAGATTTATTATATGATGACTCATGTTGACACTAACTTACGTCACATAACAATAAGATTACACCATGGATGTGCTTGGATAAACCATGCACAAAGATGACTTAGGATGGCTAGATTGAAGACTTATCAAGGCATCTAGCTTCAAGATGCAATGATGTGATGATACATTGCAAGAACATGAAAGTAATGGCCAAAGAAATTAGGAGCACTATTTAACAAAGTGAGAGCACTTCTTTAAGTGGTAGAAAAGGCAAGGGACTAGTATCTTCCAAACACTTATTCTATATGAAAAAAGAGGAGTTAGTGGCCTAAAGTAGATAACTCTCCACTAACTTGATGGAGTTAGGGGAAGAAGTGACAACTCCCTACTAATTTGGTAGGTTAGTGGAGAAAGTGGATAGTTTTAACTTACTTGATCTTTAAGTTCTTATAAACCTATAGCAAAGCATCAATTGTACTTTATTTGAGGAACTTAATGTACATTTAACTATTTGTAAGAAAGGAGAGTTTTGTAGAAAAGGTGCTAGTGAGAGTTTCGAGTAGAGAGTTCTTTAAGTGGTATTATTGTAAAGTGTTTCAAGAAGGAAGTCACTTAAGTCTTTTTGTATATTAATTATTGTGAATATATCTTTAAAAGGTTGATTTTTTACATATCTCTCTTATTTGTCCATTGATTAAGTTGTACAAAATACTTGTATATTGAGAATGTGAGTGAAACACTTAAACACGAGTGACATGAGACATTCAAAAGCTAACAAACTTGTTGGTTAATGATTATGAAAACATATTGAGTTGAACTTTGAGACTTAAATTTGAATATCACACGAAGACTTTGATAAATTCACTCCAATTTTGTTGCACTTTAAAAAGTGTCCATGACAACATGCATGTCACTTACATGTTGATATCTAACTTAACTTTTTTAAATGCTTTATAATATCTAATAATTCAAAGACTGAATTAGAATATTTATTTCTTAGAGAACTGAAATAGAAAAGGTGAAATTGAAAGAGTAAAGATATAATCTACAAGTAACCTTTTAGTAAGGTTTCATATTATTTAAACAAGACAAATCTATTTTTGTACTTTATAACACATAAAATAATATCCTTCTTATATATTTTAATTATTTAATTATCCTTTTTATATTTTATTTTACATTTATGTGTATGGCATATAATCAAGCTCACAAGTGATTCTTTAAATTTGTATAACATGCTCGATTACATTATATACAAATTATAAAATAACACAAACAGATATTAAAATTATTATCAAAGGATATATCACTTCAATTTCATATAAAAATGCTCAAAATATATGTAGTATAAAAACTATTAAATATATATTATCGTAAAATATTCTTAAAAAAACCATTGTAAAGTATAACATATATCAAAACAAAAATTATAGCATGTATTAAAACATTTTTGTACTAGTGGAGTAAAAGACTCAAATCATATTATATTGGTAGGATTGTAGTCACCTTAAATTTATACGTGAGTTTCACTTGGTACAACCTAAGATTATGGTTCTTAATGAAAAAGAGATTGTTGAATGACTTTGTATAAGCGTAATACATTAATTGTCCGTGGTGTAATATATTTAAAATGTTTATATAAAAAGGATCACAATGTTTGAATATTTGAACCTGATGATTTGTTTTATTGATATATTTTGATGGTCATTCCAATTTGAAAAATATTATGTGTATATTATTTATAATGTATTTTATGAAAGGAATGGATTCAGATTCTAAAATATGTTTTGAGTTTTATGAGAGAGAATCTATATCCTTCTAATTTTTCAAAAATAGACAAGGCCATAACATTTTTTGTTAAAACTACACTAATTTCAAATACGAAAATCAGTGTGTAAGATTCTGCTTAGTTTGTAAGCTAGGATCTTCATCAGTGTATAAGTACACATAACGGCTAAAGTTGTATAATGATTTTACATTGAAAATAATTGTACGTTGATGATACGAGGAAACAGGATTTTGTTTAGTGAATGTGTACAAAAGTGAACTGGGAATGCTTAAATGCACATTCTTCATTAACAGCTTTCATTCTCTATCTTGTGATACATTTGATTAATTGAAACTAAAATACTAATTTCCATAGATGATACCAATTAAAACAGTAAATCTCTGAATATTTTACTAGCATTAAATTTTATATATTACCTTCGAAATCTATAGTTATCATGTTCAGAAATAGATAGGCTTATCACAGGCAGTTTCTATCTGTCCCGAATTCGTGGCTGCAAGCCAATGCCATAGCTTATATTGATCGTATTTTGCAGTAAGGACAGCCATACCGATAATTTGAATTGTGTTGAAAGACGCAATGGAGGCTTTTTCTGATTTCCTTTTGTAGTCTTTGTAATTTGAGCCATACAACAGAATGGGAACTATAATTTATGTTGTCATGCAATCACCATTCTCCTTGATGGGCACAATGCAATATTCTACGGAGGTTATACTTCTTGTCTTTAATTGTCAAAAGAACGCCATTCTTCATTCCCTTTTCACTAAACTAATTCTGGTGTATACTTTGCTGACTTTAAAGACACAAGTTGATACAGGGAATGAGATCTTCCATCGCATTTATATTGATTTTTGTTTGGTCTTGAATTATTGGAAATTGTCGTATTTAGAATTGTCCCAGCTATTTTATTATAGTTAATGATTAAAAATTTCAATTAATTAATAGCTAGTATTTTAAATTATGTAATATGCAAAGTCACTAGGTCTGAGGATCTTCCTTCTTATTAAATTTTGGTAACTGATATTATGTTGTACGCTGATATCGTTTTTAATGAACGAAATGAGAATTTTATTTACTACTCTGTTTGCTCCATAATATATGCGGGTAGAATCTGATTTTAAAACTAGAGGTTTAATATTCTTGGTCAACACAGTAATACTAGGATTCATATTTTTAAAATGATAAAGCGTTGGGATGCATCGTCTAATGCAGCAAGTGATGGATGCTAATTGTTATTATTATTGTTTATTGTATGATAATTATCTAAAGAATGCTACTCAGAAGTGGCCTACACTCGTAGAAGGTGCGGAAGTCTGCATCAAACGTACACCTTGCCTTGACCATCAAGGTAATGCCCTATATTACACAAAAATCCTTACTTTACCCAGGACAACTAAGTTAGCCATTTCTATCATAGTGCTAACCTTACACGACAATTGTAATTTTTGACCTTAAGCTTCAAACAATAATTACAACGCATCACAACCCCTGTAATCATTATACCCTGCTTGTATTAAGTATTAACCTTTTGTTTTTTATTTGTCGGCTACTAATGAAATCATCACTAACATTTTCTTTTTTACTTCTTATATACTGAATCACCAATGCTGGATTCTTCTTCTTCTTTTTACTTAAAGGAAGACACTCCACTAGCTTACAAACACGACAAACCTACATCAACGGTTGTGGTGAAAATTTTAAGCCAAAAAATTAAAGTCAAAGCTCTCTCAAACAATTTCACTCTCAAAATCAAGGCATTCATAACAAATTAGTGGATACAACTAAAATCATACATCATGATGACTAAATCATTACAATGGAAAACTCAATATTATTTGACAACTATATCATACTTGGCTGCGTTGCTAAGTTTTGTCTTCTTACTACCATCATCAAACTCTTTCCTAACCTTTGGCAAATTTAACAACCCATGACAATATTGGTTTATGCCCTACAGTCAATTGCTTTGGTTGTAATTTAGTGACAATTTATTTAAAGAAATTATTTATTTTGTATATATTTAGGTGTATATGATAAAGTCCATGGGATAATTTTACATTGTAAATAAAATTATAATGAGATTATAATTATGAGATTTATACATTTACGTATTATCCCTAAATTGTTCCTAGTCATTGTACCATTAAGACTGGTTATTAATAGAACATAAAAAGACTAGCACACATTATATTTTTCCTTATGAAGGAAGTAGTCAATCTTATAGACTTTAAGACTGGTTATTAATAGAACATAAAAAGACTAGCACACGTTATATTTTTTCTTATGAAGGAAGTAGTCGATCTTATAGACTAAAGTATAGAGATACTTAAACAAACATGTGGGTGTTTGTTAGAGAACAATTTCATGAACCAACCTGAAATGAGAAATCCATTTGAAGCATTACTTGTATGCCTATGGAATTCTCATTGTGATGATTGTATAAATGATCCTTTGACTTGAGGTCACCAAAGTTATCTTTCATAGAAAATGCTATGTTTTGATACTATTTATGACTCATTTAATCATAGGTCGGTTAAACGATAGTCATTGCATGTATCATGAATTATATGGAGACAGTTGTGTGATTAAGATAAGATTCATCACCTTAAAGTAATTAGGGAGAGTGTTCTGTTATTTTCGATTAGAATTGATTTAGGAAATGCTTGGCCAAGGCATAATGACATTTTGTAAATAGTTTACAAATGTCATTAATTGAATTGATAATTGACAATTGATAATTGATAACTGATAACGGAGAACTAATATGATTAGACTTAAAATATAGTAGACATTAATTTCATGTTCTATGTCTAATCGAAATATTGTATGATGAAAGGATTGAATTATACGAAAAAAATCATGTATAGAAAGGTTAGTCAAAACCACTTTAACATTCCTAAATATTTTGATGGTCATGACGCATTACTAGATGTCAATCTTGATATATGATTATAAATTGTTTAATTGAAGAATTAAAAATAAATTAAAAGTAGTTTTAATTTATCTAATTCTAATTATAAATTAGAATTATAATTTATAATCATTGCCAACATATTTGGAATAAGGTACGAATTTAGGTTCACACTTTATGATTATATGTTAATCATTTTATAGAATTAAAGTGATCTTGGTTTTTAGGAAATCAAAATACAAAAATGTTTCGTAATTATTTCACTACGGTTGAGATCAAATCCTGACCTACCCAATTTCTCAACAGTAGTATTAGAGCTACCCATAATTCTATGATTTTATTAAATTTGTTTGATTGTTATTGATCAAAATTTAGAATTGAAAAATCAGGTCATATCAGATTCTTGAAGGAACCCTAAAAGAAAAATCAGTTTATGCGTCATGCCTTCGCGTCTGCTCTTTATTGTTTGTTCTTTGGCTATTTTTTGCTTGCAATTTCGATTTTTGGATGATTTTTTTTTCTGGAAAAACAACGGTGTTCATGATTTTTGGAAATAAGAAACCTAGAATTAGACAATAAGGGTGCTAGTACCTTTGGTCGTGAGTACTGGTTTTACACGTTAAAAGACATGGTGATGTCACAAAATAGATCGCTGAATCGAGGAGGCATTAGGGATGTGTTGTTGTCTGTTTTTCTTTATGTCGTTTGTGAATGAAAACGCGAATAAGGGACATGTTGTGTTAAAAAAAACTACCTTTATGCTTTTGGAATTACATCTGCGTGATCTTTCTTGGATATGGAATTTTGTGCTTGCATGTTGCTTCTACATTTGGTGGGTTGAAACCAACGATGAACGCCGCTAGCTCAACCTGAACCAGTTCTCGCCACTAGTTTCTAAGGGCGACAGTTGCTTATAGTTGGGTGACAGTTGCCCTTGTCAAAGTGACAAGGAAGCGTGGCCAACCATGGAGATGGTGGAGGTGCAATTTTCAGGTTATAGTTCAAGGCATGAATGCTAAAAGCCGATGTCTGTGGCAGTGCAAGATAGCAGTTGACGGCGGCATCCTTGGAGGCTAGGGTTCATCTTGTAAAATTAGGGTTTGAAAAAAAGATGAAGAAAAAGCATGTTTGGAAACATGTGTAACATTAAGAGTGTTTGGACACAAGTTTTTGAATAGATTTGTTTGGTTACAAGGATAAGCCCATTATAATAATAGAATAAGGATTGTGTGGATTTTGGAAAAAGGTGTTCCAAACTTAGTTTTGGACTTGTTTGTTTCCTAAATTGGGTGTACTTTAGTTCTAAAATAGCTTATAATAATTTAAAAGAAGTTTTATATTTAAAATTTAATTCCAAAATTAAAGTAATTAAATTTCTTAATATGATTAAGATTAAAAATTATATTGATTCCTAATTAATTTTAGAAAAGTAGTTTCTAAAATTAGAATTAATTAGTTTCAATTAGATTGAAATTAATTAATTAGTTTCTAAAATAAGATTAATTAGTTTCAATTAGGTTTAAATTAATTAATTAGACTCCTTAAAATTAAGAAAATTGATTTCTTAAGTAATCAAGAAATATTTTTCTTAATTAAATTCATTTATTTCAATTTTATTGAATAAATTTAATTTATAACTTTATTTGTTTAGACAATTATTCTTCAATTCATTTAGAAATTGTTTCTTTATTTATTAATAATTAGTTTCTTGATTTATTAGAAAGGATATTTTCTTGATTAAATTTTCAAAAGTGTTTTCATTTATTTATCAAGAAAAGAAACTTTCTTTAATATTTTTTAAAAATAGTTTTCATATTTATTAAAGAAAGGTTTTCTAATTTCTTAAGAAATCAATCTCTAGATAAATAATATAGAGGACTTTTTTAGTTAAATTTGAAAAAATTTTATTTAATTTGGAAACAATTTCCTTTAATTTTAGAAAATAGTTTTTCTAATTAAAGCAAAATAATTTCTAATGAGATTAGAAGTAGTCTTCTAATTGGGTTAGAATATGTTACTTATATAATTTTTAAAAAGAGTTTTTCTAAATTATACTAAGCAAGAAGTGCAATTTATTGAAAATTGTTCCAATTTAATTTTATTAAAGGAAGTCAAGATAAATTGGAAATAGTTTCTAATTGTATTTGAAATTTGTTTTCAAATCAAATTAAATTTCTATTTGGAATAGAAATTTAATTTATATAGGAATCAATGATTTTAATCTAATTTAATTTTTCCAAGGAGTTGGAAATGTTATTTTAGATTATGAAGATCAATAATTAGAATCAAACGAAACTTGATATTTTATGCATATAATTAAATTATAAGTACATAAGTTGCATACTTTATTTATATGGTTGATATATATATTGGATGCATGATAAATTGTATGTTTTTTAAGAGTGATATTTTACATACAATTTGTGTTTGATGAGATAAATGAAATTAAATCCCATATTAAAATATTAAGTACATGTTAAGAACGTGATTATTGCCTTCCATTGTTATAGGAATAAACTAGAGTTCTGTTTGTTGTAGGCTTGTTGAGTAAACTCAAGGCCGTTTTAACTCGGAACATATTTAGTCTTATAACATTAGTTTCTACTTAACTAAATTTGTGTGAATTGGATGAGTAAACTCATGATCACATGAATTTCGAAGCAGGGCTAGGAATAATATATATGATATGTTTTGACAAGAGTTGTCACCTAACGGATCTAAGAGTCATATGAGATGTGATTGATTAAGTTATTATTTACCTAATTTAAGTTTAGTTGGTTTGTTGAGCAAACTCAAGATCAACTATATTTGAATGGGATCTTAGCCTAGTAGAAAGATTAGAGTAATCTTTTCGAATAGTAGTGAGGGTTATTATTTCGAATAAAATAGTGGGAGTAACTAAATACATGGTTAAAGTCCTAATCTTATTTGGTAGTCATGACATATAATTGATTACTTGTTTCTCTTACACTTATATTTTGTTCTTAGTGGAATCTACCTTATTTAGTATAGTTGATTTAAGTTAGTTAACCTAAGTTCTTAGACATAGGATAAGTTTGAGAAAAGTTCTCAAAAGTTAGATAGAAAAGTTGTGTGTTCATTATACAATTTTGCTATAATCCTTATTGAAGATATGGCAACAAAGTTGTAGAAATATGTCAAAATCATACAGATTACAAAATGTATTGACATTTTGAGTTGACTAATGTCTCGTAAACTTTGACGATGACATGTAAGATATATGTCAACACCATGATAGCAAAATGCAAGGGGTTGTATAGAGTAGGGCTAAAAAGTATAGTACCTTGTTGGAATTATTTCACTTAATTTAGCCTATTAAAAGCATAATCGTGGACTACAATTAAAGCCTTAGCAAGAGTATGATAATAGTTGTCATTAAAAGAAAACGTTTGCATGACTTTTCTTGCCTATATGTGATATGATAGAAATAATATGTATTTCTAATTTGTTCTTATGAGAATTTGATACTAAATTTAGATTTAACATTATTGTAATGTTCAATACGTGGATAGAAATAGATTG
>JAOQMP010000002.1:15365870-15393554 GCA_027563575.1 Erythroxylum pedicellare
TTACTAAAACGTTCAAAGATTGTTATAAATAGGTTTAAGCTCTATGGAGCTAGCACTTCTTGCTTAATCCTCTCTGTAAGAGTTACATAGTTCTTTCAACTCATTCTGTAGATACTATTAGAGACTGGACATTTTTGTGGCTACGATAGTTGAGGTAAATTAGTTTCGGAAACAGTTTGAGGGATACGACAAGATTATGATCAAGCTTCAGAATAAGGTCTGAATTTAGATTCACGCATTATTATGATTACGTGTTAATCATTTTATAGAATTAAGGTGATTTTGGTTTTTGGGAAATCAAAATATGAAAAAGTTTCGTAATTATTCTACTGCAGTTATGATTAGATCCCGACCCAATTTCCCAACAGACAATTCCAAGAATCACTCCTTATAGGTTATTGACTTAGAAGCAACGAGCAAATTTAACCTCCTAACATTTTCATCTTGGCCATCTCTCATCCAAAATAGTTCATTAGATAATTACTACTCATCATCTTCCCTTAACTAAATCAAATATCTAAATTTAATGCAATTCTTGTTCATATAATAAAGGTCATAAACTTTCGTTTGGCATGTCTTTCTTAAAGTGTTCAAATCCATTATAAGTTTTTTAATGGATATTTAAGGTTTAATCATTCTTTCCTTATTCAATCATTTTTATTATTTTATCATTAAACATAAATGACTTTACCCTCTCAAAAATAAATCTGGTGTTGCTATAATGTTTCCAAAAATTAAACCACTAGTAGGGGACTACTTTAACATTCTTATCCAAATTGTGTATCCTTGTGAGAATGGAGAAGTGACAAGTCTAAGTAATTTTACAGTGGAAATTAAGATTTAATAACATAAATCTCCACATGATACACATAAATAGATAGGAATCACTAAACAAAAATATTATCAAATGCTAAATATTGTTCTTATCTTATTTCACCAAGCATTCAATGTCATCTACATATTAGTCTTTGGCACTTTAAACTGTCACTTATCTTATCAATCTTATTTCAACATCATTCAACCGTAACTAGTCACTCTTCCTTTGTTTAGTCAATCTATCACTAAATTATAGTATTTTAAAGACATTTGATTATCTTTGTTGCCCATGGCTTCTCCTTTATATATCACACAAACTTATACTAAAGTCTCAATTATATGTCATTACAGACTATTCACTTACTCATCATACCTATATCATCTTTTTAACAATGGTTATCACATATATATACTTTTAATAGTGGTTATAAAGAAACACCAGTGATGGCAATCCTAACATTAAAGAGCATTCTTAGTTCTTCATTCAGATTTTAAGGAAAAGACATCTGGTATACCCCTTCATCAATATCCATGTGGGAAATGGAAATGATACTTGGTTCTGGTTTGATAATTAGACTTCCTCTAGCCCTCTTCACCTCAAAAATGATATTTCTACCTTGTCCAAAAGAATTTCATCACATGTTGAAGTTCATATCATCATTGAAAATAACTCTTGGCAATTTCAAGGTGGAGGGTTTGAAAGGCTCCAGGCCTATCTACCAAACTATCAACTTGATTCTTCTAACACAGACAAGTATATTTGGAATTCAAGTTCCTATAGGTTTTTCTCAAATTCCTTCGACATTAAAGCTATTAAACCTCCTACCCCAGATATATCATGGTTCAATGTAGTATGGAAAGCATCTTTGAAGCCCAAAGCCTCATTCACAACTTAGCTAGAAGCTAAAGGTGGACTAAAGAAATAAGATAGGATTCATGGCTTTATTAACCTCTATGTGAATTCTGCATTATTGAAGAAGAAAGTATAGCCCACTTATACTTCAAATGTGATGTCTCCATTTGGGCTAGCATTCAGCACACCCTAAACTAATATTGGTTTGAATCCAGTTGGAACAAGATTCTTGAATGGTTTGAAGTAAAATATATTTATGTAAGAGATGACAGAATCTACTTAAGTCTTAATTTCAATTGTGCATTTCATGTTATCTCAAGGGAAAGAAATAAAAAAATTCATCAGCAGAAGAGATTTGACAAGTACTATTATTCATAATTTGCATTACTGGATAAGTTACTGATCAACTAAGCTCTCATATTATCCCTTTTTGATGCCTTGCATGGCTATTAATGAATTCTTTTTAATTTTCAAAAAAATCATAACTTTCATAATGAACC
Organism: Erythroxylum pedicellare; assembly: GCA_027563575.1. Taxonomy (NCBI): domain Eukaryota; kingdom Viridiplantae; phylum Streptophyta; class Magnoliopsida; order Malpighiales; family Erythroxylaceae; genus Erythroxylum; species Erythroxylum pedicellare. The sequence goes on from JAOQMP010000002.1 coordinate 15,368,040, forward strand.
ACTTATATGCATTCTACCATTTATCGTCAAATTCTTAACTCCTTGTAGTGTCTTTCTCTCACTCATCCAGGCACAACATCTGTACTTAACAAATTGTCACAACTCATGCACTCACCCTAGTGACACATTAGTCTGATATAAAGTGTATTTTGCATACCTTACATCATGATGGACTATAGATTAACTACTAATCTGCAAGGACTTTCCCTTGAGTTTCGATGCATTTATCAACACTAATTGGGCCGAGAATAAGACTGATTGCACCTTTTTTTTAGTAAATCAGTAACTTTTATAAAGAAATAAAAGTTATGTACAACACAAGAGATACTGTAGGTAATCTCTTAACACTCAAAATACATAATGTAGAGGAAAACCTACTGTCCTACCATCAAACTCCTCTCCTAAGACGTACCATTACACTTTAGAACCAGTAGCCTTCCAACATTGGTGCACAATCAGATATAAGCATGACAGAAGCTGCAAAATGTCATCATATATATATACAAGAACCAAAACCGTAGTCAATTCAAGCAAATGATCAAGAAATCAACTTGAAACTACTAATTTTTCTTCATAAACTCAGTCATTCCAGCAGGAGCTTCCATAGGCAATGATGTTCTGTGCCAAACCATTGCCTGTCAAAGCTCCATATTACCTGAGGTGCATTTAGATAGCCTACTGTGCCCTTTAATATATGCCCATCTGTAAAGAAAAGGCGTTGTAAGAATGCTGGTACCCTATCTGAGTAAAATGCTGGTACCCTATCTGAATAGCAATCTGCATTACAATGTTAGTGCATAATTGATCTAATTACCTCTCAATGTGTTTAGACTGAGATGCTCTAGATCTTGGAAGATTACCCTGGCTTGTAAGCTCTCCACCTCCATAGCTACATCCTTGAATGTTCTTGAGTTCCTTTTGGACCAAATATTGTGTATAGTTGTGGATAATAGAATAGGGAATAGGTTGTTTTGTGGAGGTGTTTGGTGAAACCAAATGAGGATAGATTGAAGGCTTGATGAGTTGGGAATGGGGATTTGGAAGTAGTTGAGGCAATGTTCCCATACAAGAATTAGAGAAGGAGCAATTAAAAAACAGATGCTCATTAGATTCAAGGTCCAAAATATAGAGGGAACAATGGTTAGGAGTATATAGAAAGAGAAGTTTATCCTTTGTTTGAAGTTTTTTTAGGACTGCTAACCAAAGAATGAATGAACACCTTGGGCTATTATTTTTTTAACCAAACTAGATTGTGCTAAGCTACTTGTTAGGTTGAGGGTCTCAAAAGTTTATAAGCTAAACCATTGGTGTACGTTTTTGAAGGGCTAGGTAACCAATCCAAATAATCTGGAGAACTATTTGGTTGGTACTGAATGGGTTCAAAATCAACATTGATCTCTATAGGAAAATCCTGCCACCTCCACTCATTATTTCTGATAATATAATAAACTTTTACTAGCATAGGAAAGCCCGACCCATTTATCTCTCTTGGTGATAAGAAGTTCCTTAGGATTCCCCTCGGATGCCAAGGATCCTGCCATAAGAGTGTGGACTGTCCATTACCTATCCTAAATCTGAATTGATTCCCTAATTTATCCCTTACACTTAAGATTTTCCTCCAACTTCAGGAACTATTATTGGTAGGTTGTGCACTCCAAAAAATTTCCTTCTCAAAATGATCATGTGCACCCATTTAACCCACTTAGCCTCTCTATCATAGAACAGGTACCAAATCCTCTTTCCTAATAATACAAGGTTCCAGGTTGACAAATGCTTGATCTTTAACCCCCTTCCTTTTTCGATCTAGTAAGGTCACTCCATTTAATTTTGGATTGAGAGTGAAGATCCACCCTCCCAGCCCATAGAAAGTTCCTAAGGTTAGCTTCTATTTCCTTGAGGACAGATGAAGGGACAATAAAGTGAGAAGCCTAATACACTTAGAAAGAAGAAAGAACAAAAATCACCAGTTGTAATCTACCAGCATAAGAAAGGTTTTTGTGGGTCCATTTGTTAACTCGCACATCAATCTTGTTCAATAAAGATAAACACTCTCTCCTCGATAACCTACCTGTAATGAGGAGAACTCCTAAATACTTTATAGGAGAGATCCTTTCCTAAAGTCAGACATTTGTTCCATTTGGTTGGTCAAATAATCCATGTCATGAGAAAGGAAAAACTGACTCTTAAAAAGATTCATATGCATTCCTGAAAATCTAGAGAAGGATTTTAGACAATTAAGCAAGATTTGAGCTAAACCTATGTCAGCATGACAAAACAACAGTAGATCATCAGCAAACAAGAGATGGGTGAGTTTAAGTGTTTTGCATCTCCGGTGATATTTAAAGGAAGGATTTCTAACAATGCAATCATTCAAGCTCCTAGAAAAAACTTACGTAAAATAATAAAAAGGAAAGGGGATAAAGGGTCTCCTTGTCTCAGTCCAGATTTTCCTTTGAAGAAATTGGAAGGTTATCCATTGATCAAAATGGAATACGAAGGGGATGAAATGCACTCTTGGATCCAAGCTATGAACTTAGGAGGAAGGCCTATAGCTTCTAAAAAATTAATGAGGAAATCCCAGTGAATGGAATCATAAGCTTTTTAGAGGTCAGTTTTAAAAGCACATCTCTTCTGATTATTAGAAAGGTGGTAGTTTTTGAAAATTTCTTAGGCCAATAAGATGTTATCTCCAATTATCCGATCCTTAATGAAGCACTTTGGTTAGGACTAATAATGTGAGGGAGAATTTCTCTAATTCTATTTGCAATGATCTTAGCCATCACCTTGTACAGTATGTTACAACAAGAGATAGGCCTATAATCTAACACTGTGGATAGGTGAGCTGTTTTAGGAATTAGAGTAATAAAGGTAGAATTAAGCTCTTTGAGAAGTTTTCCATAGTGAAAAAGATTTTGGATGGCCCTAGTGATATCCCCCCTGATAATGTGCCAAGTTTGTTTAAAGAAAAAATCATTAAACCCATCCGGGACAAGAGCCTTATTAGGGTTGAAAGAGTTTAACACCTCTCTAATCTCTTAAGCTGAAACTTCAGCTATAAAAGAGTTAGAAAAGTTTTCAGGTAAGGTTTGAGTAAAAAGTTGATCCACAAAGTCCTTTGAAGATTAAAGAGATTTTCTACTACCAATAGAACTTTGAAAGAATTCAACAAACTGATCTTTTATCTCTTCATGGCCTACTATCCTTCTCCCATTACCCACTTCTAAAGAATTGATATTGTTTTAGTTTCTGTTGGCAATGAGTGAGTTATGGAAAAATTCGGTGTTCCTATCCCCTTCCTTTAACCACTTAATCCTAGATGCCTGTTTAAAGAAGGACTCTTGATCATATAAGGCTCTAATGAGGTCATTAATGGCCTCTGATTCTTTAGCAAGTAACACATTTGACTTAGGCAAATGCCTCAATTGATCTTGAATGACATTAAGAATTTCTTGACAATTCTTGACTCTATCATTAACATCTCCAATCTGTCCTGAATTAAGAGCTTAAGGGCTTTTTTAATGATCTTTAGTTTGAACACTACACAAAACAGAGGAGACCCCTAAATTTGAGAGGACCAAGCTTCCTCCACTAACTGAAGAAAATTTGGTTAAGAGGAAAGGAAGTTGGAGAACGTAAAAGGAGAGGCTCTTTTATGTATGGAATAACCAAATTTGACCTCAAATGGAGAATGATCTGAAATGTACTGATAATGAATGACACTATAAGATCTAGGAAAATTTGAACTCCAAGCTGAATTAATGAGAGTCCTGTCTAACTTCCTAGCAATATAACAATCTCCACTTTGTTTGTTGTTCCAATTAAAATAAGGACCTCTAAAGTTAAGATCATACAGTGCATTATCATCAACCCATTACCTAAAGTCACTCATACTTTTGAGAGCTAAGTGACTAATAGGATCTGCCTTGTGCAGGAATAGAATAGCATTAAAGTCACTTGCAATTATCTAAGGCATGGTGGACATGGAGAGTCTAAGATTTGACAGGTCAGTCTAAAAGTTCTTCCTGTAATTTCGGTTATTGGACCCATATACACAAGTCACTAGGAAAGTAGGGGCACTATTTCTCATAAACAACTCTAAATGCACTAACTGATCAATAGAACTCAGGATTTTACAAAGGTAGCTATTCGGATTCCATGCCAACACTATTATGGCATTAAAGGAATATTCTAAATTGTTATAAAAAGGCCACTTAGGTAGTAGGGAGGAGCAAACATTATTCAAATAAAAAAGAGACCTAATCTTAGATTCTAGCAAACACAAAAAATCCACAGACAGTCTCTTAAGCCAAGAATGTACAACTAATTGCTTTTTGGAATTATTAAGCCCCCTAACATTCCAAAAGACTAGATCTATTATTCCATAACTAGAAGCAACAACTACTTTTTCTTTCTACTAGGTTTCCTACTTTTTTTCAAAGTAAATTCCCTCTCTGCCCCCTACATTACCATGACTGTCAGGAATCAATTCAGAGTTAAGAGAGGAAGGGATTGTACCTACTTGACTTATGGCAGGGGCTTGCGGATCCTCAAGGTTTCTGTCTGGAACTTCTTGGTCTAACTTTTCCTTACAATGTGTAGTGGGACTTCCAGTAGCATTAGAAAATTGTTCCATCAATTGGTTCATCCCCACTATGTGTTCCATCAGCAGAGGTCCTAATCCTTTGCAGTGGTCTTCAGGTTCAGAGGTCTCCTTTTCCTTTTGGGTGGATTTGCCTATAGATTGTAACTCCACTCCCTGCTGCTCTTGGTTAACTGTTTGCAACTCTTTACCTTTTCGCAACTCATGGTATTCTCCAGTTTTGAATACTCTCCCTATTAGTGCCCATTCTTTTTTTCGTGTACTCAGTTCAGGCCTCCATTCATACTCTATTCTTACTTCTTTAAAAGTTCTCTCCCCATCCTTATCATACGCAGCTAGTTGGAATGAGGTAGGCCAACTATTTTGTAATTCCATCTCAACACACTTCCTAGTATAAACAATCTGTGCCATACTAGTAGTTTATGAATCCATTAGGAGTGGGTGTCCAATTGCATTCGCAATTCGACCAGCCCTTCGTTGGTCCAGTACTCAACCGGAATATTAAAAAATCTTGCCAATACTGGAGCACTCCTCACTACCTCCTATTCTCCCCCCCTTCAAACTCCACTTCTTCAAAAATAAGAGTTTACCTTGGATGTGCCAAAGGCCCTCTTCCAGAACTGACATTACTCCTAATTCAGATTCAAACTTAAATAGGAAGTTATTGGAGCTGGTGATCAAAATCTCCTTCAATCCAAACTTAGACCAAGATTTATTCAAAGCTCATTGAACAACTGGGAAAGCAGATCTCTTACCTATGAAGAAACCAATCAGCGTTAACCTGAAGTTGGCAGCGCCTTGCTACACTAACTCTGGAAGAGGTATAACGTAAATTTGATTCTCTTTGGTCTCCGGTGGGTAGTAAGTTAGAGTTGTGTCTATCGAATTCTTGGATATTCCATTTGTGACCATAGATTTCCAAGATCTGGTATTCCCATTTGCCTCCCGATCAGGATTGACAGCTTCAAGTTTCGATTTCATGGGCAACGCGCCTATTCCTTCGACTCCTAGGGATTTTGGTTAGGTCTGAGCTGGTTTAGAGGGGGATTTTGTGAGGGGTTTTTAAGCCGAGGATGTTTGGATGTTTGGGTCGATGTTCTGATCTTGAATTAGGGTTCGGTTTGGGATTTCAATTATGGGTTTGAGGTGTGGTTACGGTGCAAGGGTAGGTTGAGGAGACAGAGGGGATCGAGGTTGGGGGAGGGAGTGGAGTGAAGCCATGGAGAGGTGACTCACTACTTTGAATCTCCGAAGTTCTGGAAGATTTGTTGCCTTTATCGATCGCTCTCAGACATTCATGAGTGATGACTATTAAATTCATTAAGTTTGATTGCACCTTTACCATGACTAATGTTGTTTTTCTTATTAACATTCTTATTTCTTAAAGCTCTAAGAAACAAATGTTAATTTAGAACTCTTCCACTAAAATCATGTCATCGCCTCCACAATTGTAGAACTTAATTGACTTACTTACCTTCTCTAAAAGTTTAAGTATCATGCTGCCCGCTTCACCAATCATTTATTGTGCACATATTGTAGCTGCTATCTATTCTAATCATGTCTTTCACTCTCACATGAAACATATTGCTATAAGCCTTCACTTCATTCATGATCAAGTTGCCAATGGCCACTTACGAGTCTCCCATGTCCTCACATCAGATTAACTCATGGATTTTTTATAAAGCCTTTTTCTCGCATTCAGTTTCAAATGCATAGGTTCAAGATTGGTGTCTTTACTCTTTAGTAGACAGACAATCTTACAGGAACATGTTAAGTCATAATAATCAATCGAATCTTGATTTACTCCTAAACTCATGAAATGATTTCTTTTTATAACCTTGATTCATTTTTAGCATTAATATTATTAGTCAAAATTATGTACATATTAATAGACCAATAACACAAAAATAAACCAAACAAATTACAAAAATATACAAAAACAAAGTAAAGAGCCCTTGTGTAATTCACGGATTGAATTGAAGTTTGTAAACCCAAGAGTCAGATTCTGAAAATGGGCCTGTAAGTTGATTGATCAAATATTGAAAACATTACAAAGAAATCCATAAGAAAGGTATATGAAGCCCAATCCATAAAGACCAAGGCGACCACAACTTACGACAGACTTTAATTTTTAATGTAATGATGTTAATTATTATTTACGATTACGACAAAGATACCCAAAAACTGACGACGACGGCCACCGCAGCACAGCTCAAAACTGAAGTCACAGTCAAGCAAACGTTTCCTTTCGATACCAAACCAAGTTGCTTTTCCGCAATTTTGTTGCATCTCCTCACACTAATAACTCACTTTCACAACAACAAACATTGGCTTCTTCGAATGGGTCTCTGGGATTCCCTTCTCAATTGGCTCCGGAGGTAATTCCCCTGTTTTCTTTGCTTCTGTTTCTGCCTGGGTTTCTTGTTTGGATGATTACGACCTTAACCAACCCATCTCTTGGCCTATAAAGTAACAATTACAAGAGCCTGGTATCGATTCACTGATGGAATGTGTTAATTTTTTGCTGCTTATTTTGAGATGTGCAACTTCTCCTTGTGAGGGAAAAAAAAAAAATTCTTTCTTTCATTTGATTTTGGTGATACAGCATATTGGCTTTGGCTGTGGAAAGACTGTATATCTTCTGTTCATTTTGTTTCGATTACCAATCTTTTGCAGACCCATGCGTAGCAGAGAAAACTTTGGCTGTTCAGTTTCTTTTTAAGCTTCTTCCTTTTCGTTACTAAATAAAATTATGGAGAAATCGGTTCTTGCACCTTTGAGTTTCATGTTCTAAGAAAGCTCTTCATGTGGGTTGTGTACGACCTTTTTCTTGTTTACCTTCCAAGTTTTCCTTTCTTTTTCTGTTTTTACTTTTGGTATAAAAGTTACGTCTGGTTGCAAGTTAAACATATATGCCTACGTGCTCGTGGTGAATAATTCACAAAACATCAGTTCTGGAATCCAAAAGGAATGTTAAAAAGTCCATAATGATGTTTGAAACCCAGCCGTTGAACACATTTTTCTTTTGGCAGACCGTTATTGAAATTCAAAGTCGGTATTCTTGTCGTTTGGAGTTCTGAACTGTATTGCTTTAAACTTTTGTATCAAAACAAGAGTGGACTTAGCAACAGGGGGAGATAGCTTGTCAAGGGGAAGAGTGATCATTAATAATGGAGGCGTTCTCAGTACTGGTCATGCTTTCATCGGGAATTGCCTTTTCGAGAATGGAATTATATGGACTTATTGCTTCTCATACTTAGTGAAATTGTCATAAGTCTGCCTTAGAACCTGCCAAATGCGTCTGCTTTTACTGCATTTGTTGGACTGTGGTTAGCCAAACTTTACTTGTATTGGAAAAAAAATAGGGAAGTGGATGATTTGTCTTTGTATAACTTTTTCTTTCCTTTTTGCAACAATTTGTTACTCTGACATTGAGATTTAAGTAGGAGATCAGCTGGAATGAAGTTAATTGGACAGAGATTGTGGATTAGAAAGATTATAGTTTCTCATATTACGGTTCAAATTTCTCCTTAGTATTGGCGTAATTTAAAATGCTTGCACTACTTGTCATGTGTGATTTTTATGTGAGACATTAAGGTTTTACTTTACCCACACAGGTTGTTCAGTGTAGATTACCAGGCCTTCACAAATTAGTTCTTTGTGACTTGAGCATTGATAATTTTCTTCATGCCCTTGATGAAAAATCATGCACAAAATGAAAATGATAATTTCCTTTCATGTTCTATTTGCTTTCTTAAAAGTTAAAATTAGCCATCTACTGCAGAGTCCTATGTTTGAAAAACTTTCTGAATGGATGTAGATACATAAGCATCCACTATCTACTTCTTAGACTCTGTAGTTAATAAAACTTGTATGTTTCTTCCATTTAGACATAAACTTCTCTTAGTTGAATCATATGGCACCTATGAAACAAGAGATAACATGTTGGAGATGTACTGCAATTGGTTAGCCTTTGGTCGTGTAAAGTATTAGCTTCGAGGCCTTCATTTATGTTTTTCTACTAACGATGAGTTCTGAATAATATAAGTGCTTTTTAGTTTTTTATCCTAGAGGCTGGTCATAATATCTGTACAATTGCCAATCAGGATAATGAGTCCACAGGTTTTGTGTCTATTAACCTTTTGCTAATTGCATTTTGTGCATATATCAGCTTATTCTTTAAGCAAGAAATGGAGCTATCCCTTGTAGGGCTTCAGAATGCAGGAAAGACATCTCTTGTCAATGCTATTGCCGTGAGTGCAAATCTTGCCCAAATTTTCTGACAATTTTACACCATTTGATCCTGACTCTTTTCCTTTTGTGCCAACCAGACTGGAGGATACAGTGAAGACATGATTCCTACTGTAGGTATCATTTCCTTGTTCTAATTTTGAGGAGTTGATGATATTTTAATGATATCTTATGAGGAGTTCACAACATGATGCAGGTTGGATTTAATATGCGGAAAGTTACAAAAGGCAATGTGACAATAAAACTTTGGGATCTTGGAGGGCAAAGAAGGTTTCGTACAATGTGGGAACGTTACTGTCGTGGGGTCTCTGCAATTGTGTAACTTTTCTAATATCCTAACCTTCTCTATTATCGCATGTCACTTATTTTCATCCATATATTCACACAATACCACTTTTCAAGTACAAACATTTCAACTATGCATGATTTACATCCTTGGATGTTAAATGAAAAATAATGTTCGGAGTTACCTTCTTACTGAAAAGTCAAAACAAAAATAAGGAACTTTATTGTCCCTTTAATAACTGAAGATAGGGCAATGAACTCGGTTTAGAATCAAATGTAAGTAATTGAAAATGACAGATATATTCCAACTTATTCTCTGTTGAATCAAGTTTGGGGTGATCCTTTCTGATGTTGTATTCTTCTTGGAATCTGTCAAAGAGCTGACAGATTTTGGTTGCGTCTATGATCATCACAAAACCAGATATGTAGTTGATGCTGCTGACAGAGACAGTATACCTATTTCTCGAAGTGAGTTACATGACCTCCTGACAAAGCCATCTTTAAATGGAATCCCTCTACTTATTCTTGGGAACAAGATTGACAAATCTGAAGCTCTGTCCAAGCAAGCTTTAGTAGATCAGCTGTAAGTTTTGATGAACTTCAGAGAATTTTACTTTACAAGCCATTTCGTAGTATGCGGATTGTGTCAAATCAGTTATGTAATGGAGAAGTTACCATTTTCTTGTTTGATGGTTACAGGAGTCTTGAATCAATCACAGATAGAGAGGTCTGCTGCTATATGATCTCCTGTAAGGACTCCATAAATATTGATGTGGTGATTGATTGGTTAATCAAGCACTCAAAAACAGCAAATTGATTGAAGGGTTAATCCTAGTTGGTGCTCTCTCTATGATGGATCGATGGAAAAAAAAATCTTAAACCCACGTTTTGTACTATAGTTTCTCTTGTGAGTTTGATCAACCTCTGTTCCAAGTACTTCGCACAGTACAGGAACAATAAAGGTAACCATGGTTTGATTTCTGTTGCAAGCATTTGAGTACTACGTGACAAATTGAGGTAAGCTATGTCGGCAATCGTTTAACATTGAAATGTTAAGCCATCACTTCAGATAAGAACACAGGATTTGAGGCAAAAGTGTAATGAAGAATTATTCAAGTTGAGCCCGTGTGGTTTAGGCCTTCTCCTCATGTCCTCGTCTAGCGAATTTATGTGCCTAATCTCTGGTGTGCTTCCTTATATAAGAAATGGAGCATGCGATTCATTTAAGAAAGTATAATTAGAAGAAAGGATGTTATTACTAGTCCAATATTATATAGAAAATCTGTTAGAGAGATATTCTTGGTGAATATTTGATTCCAATTAAGTTAGCTGCGTCATATCGCGATCATATCATGTGCAAATGTAATTAGATAAATCAAGTCAGACCTTAGCATGTATAGTTGTAATTTCCTAGAATAGAAATCTGTAATATTTATATATTATGCAGTAATGTAAAGTGAAAGGTGTGTAATACCTATTCCTCTGTTCAGGTTTTATTTTCTATATGGTATCAGAGCACCCTCAACAAAAATAAAACCTAGTCGTCATCCTTGTAAGATAGTCATGTCTGACATTACAAAATCCTCTAGCCACCTTACTCAGCCTATTATCACTCATAATCCTACCTTTGAATCTCATTCCATCCAAGTTACCTCTATACGGCTGAATAAAGAAAATTTATTCGTTGGTCTCAATTTGTACGAATTGGTCTCAATCCGTACGAATGTATATTTGTGGAAGAGGCAAGATTGGCTACCTGGAGACAAGATGGAACCTGCTATAGATGATCCTGCACATGCAATATGGAATACATAAAACTCTATGGTGATGACATGGTTGGTGAACTTAACGGAGGAAGACACCAGCTCCAATTATATATGCTACTATACGGCCAAGGAGTTATATGATAATGTTCATCAAATGCACTCTAATTTAGGAAATCAGTCACAAGTATATGAGCTGACTCTGAAATGGGTCAAATCAATCAAGGTGAAAATAATGTTATAGGAAATCAGTCACAAATATATGAGCTGACTCTGAAATGGGTCAAATCGATCAAGGTGAGGATAATGTTACCAAGTACTTCAATCCCCTAAAGCACGTATGGTATATAGATATGTTTAATCCTTATAAGTGGAAATCTCATAATGATTTTAATCATTACTGGAAAACTGGTAAGAATAACAGAATCTTTAAATTCCTAATCGGTTTAAATGTCTATGATGAGGTGAGAGGCATGATCATTGGGAGACAACTACTCCTTCCTGTTGGAGAAGTCTTTACTGAGGTGAGACGTGAAGAAAGTAGACGTCAAGTTATACTTGAAAAACAGCTTCCCAATCCTAGTATTGAAACTTAAGCTTTGGCAGCAGGCAATGTTGCCAACCATGGTAGGAAACCTGAAGAGAACACACAGGTCTGGTGTGATTATTGTAACAAGGCAAAACATACCTGAGAAACCCGTTGGAAACTCCATGGGAAGCCTGCTAATTGGAAGGGGTCTCATGGGGGTAAATTCAATAAAACCCCTGTTGCTAATGAGGTTTCCGTTCAGACAAAAGAAGATTAATCAAATCCTAAAGTTGTTGAAACCTAAATTTGAATCCGCAAGTGCCCCAATGCCTCTGTTGCACAAACAGGTAGTAATCTTAATTCTTCTCAAGCTTTATTGTGTTATTTCTCATACTATTGTACTCCTTGGATCATTGATTCAGGAGTTTCTAATCATATAACTAATCTTTCTCATCTGTTTCATACTTACAATCCCTATTCTGGTCATGAAAAAATTCGTACAGCAAATGGGTCTTTTTCTTCTAAACCTGGAAAAGGTTTGATTCACTTGTCTCCTAATATTTGCCTTAAATCAATCCTTTATATGCCTAAACTTAGGTGTAATCTTCTATCCGTCAGTAAACTTACTCAGGATTCTAATTGTACTGTCACTTTCCTTGATTCTCATTGAGTATTTCAAAACTAGACTACGAGGATGATTGGCAATGCTAAACTTGTAGATGTCTCTACTACTTTGTTGAGGAAGACTCCAAGCATAAAGAAGCTTAATGCCTCAGTAGTATTCGTTCTACCTCTATTAAAGAACTAATTTTGCTTTGGTATAATATAGTAGGTCATCCCAACTTCTTATATCTCAATAAATGATGACTCATTTGTTTAAAGGTGTTGATTGCTCAAAACTTCAGTATGAACATTGCATTTTATCAAAAAGCCATAAAAACTTTTATACCTCTAAAACTTCTATCAACCTTCTAAACCTTTTTATTTGATTCATAGTGATGATTGGGGGCCTTCGCGTGTTAAAACAATCTCTAGCAAAAGATGGTTTGTCACCTTTATAGATGATCACATTAGATTTTATTGGGTGTGTCTATTAAGAGAAAATCTGAAGTTCCCCATATGTTTCAAACTTTTTATACCATGATTGAAACACAGTTTCACTCAAAAATTAGCATATTTCATTCTGATAATGGTACTTAATATTTCAAAACAAATCTTGGTACTTTTTTGAAAGATAAAGGCATTGTTCATCAAATAACGTTTGTCAACACACTTGAACAAAATGAAATTGCTAAGAAAAACAAATCATTTACTTGAAATTTTCCGTACCTTGATGTTTTGAATGAATGTCCCTAAATACTTGTGGGGTGAGGCAGTTAACTACTTCTTACTTAATCAACAGAATGTCAAGTCGTGTTTTAAACTATGTTTCTGCTCTTAATGTGTTTCACAAATCGTTTACAGACAACCGGTTGTTTTCTGCTCTACCCCTGAAAGTTTTTAGATGTACTGTTTTTGTGTATATATCTAAGGTCCAATCAAAATTTGATCCTAAGGCTAAAAAATTTATCTTTGTTGGTTTTGCTCCTTCCCAAAAAGGATATGAGTGCGATAATCCACAGACTAGGAAAATTGTAGTCTCAATGGATATTACATTCTTCGAAAATCAAAAATTCTTTCTTCAAGAGGAGAGTTAGAGTCAAGAACAGAATTTTAGGAATTTCACACCTTCATGTACTGTAATTATGGATCATGATCTACCAAGCAATACTGATTCCAAGACAGGGGGAGAAACGTTACAGTCAGTTCCTAAAGAACAGATTAAAGAGTTTCATATTTATACTAATAGAAAGAATCATCAAAGTCGTAGAGAACCATCAACTCCAACAATACAAATGGCAGGCCACTCAAACTCCTCAGAGAAGGAACCTAAAAACACATCCAGCACAGGTAACCCATTTGCTACCCTTCCTTTTATTGTCTCTGAACCTGATCGATCCATTCTTTCTACTGACCCAGCTGTTACTGATGTTCATGATGATTTATCTGTTGTTTTCAGTCTTCCTATAGCTCTTAGGAAAGAAAAATGATAAACTAATCATCCCTTGTCAAATCACCTTTCTTACGGCAAATTCTCACAAAACCACAATTCATATGTTTCTCAAATTACTAACCTATTTGTTCCAAGAAACATTCAGGAGGCATTTGCTGATCCGAATTGGAAATCAATTGTTATGAAGGAGATAGGGGCCCTTGAAAAGAATGGAACTTGGGAGTTAATTGAAGTACCTAAGGGGACAAAGCTAGTAAGATGCAAGTGGTTGTTCACAATAAAATTTTTGGAGGATGGAAGTGCGGAAACACTGAAAGTGAGGCTGGTTACTAAAGATTTCAGTCAAACATATGGTATTGACTATCAAGAAATGTTTGCTCCAGTGGCCAAGGTAAATACTATTCAAATTCTCTTATCTTTAGCTGTGAATTTTGACTGGGCATTGCATCAACTTGATGTCAAGAATGTATTCTTAAATGGAGACCTTGATGAGAAGATGTTCATAAGCCTACCTCTAGGATTTGAAGAGACTTATGGGAAGAATAAGGTGTGCAAGCTAAGAAAAGCTGTCTATAGCCTAAAGCAATCAACAAGGTCATGGTTTGACATATTTGGGAAGACTGTGAAAAGCTATGGTTACTGTCAAAATCAAGTGGATCACACCATGTTCTACAGGAGATCTAAGGAAGACAAACTCTCTATTCTTATTATATATGTGGATGATATAATTCTAACTGGAGACGATGTTGAAGAACTTAAGAGGTTGAAGATGAAGCTAGCTCAAGAATTTGAAATTAAAGATCTAGGACCTCTAAAGTTCTTCCTAGGTATAGAATTTGCTATATCAAAAGAAGGCATCTTTGTGAATCAAAGGAAGTACGTTCTAGATCTTCTCAATGAGATTGGATTACTCGACTGTAGGCCAGCAAAAACTCCAGTTGAATCTAATGTCAAACTCACTCTTGCTAAATCTGAAGAAGTTGTTGATAAAGACCAATTTCAAAGACCTATTGGAAGATTGATATATTTGTCTCATACCAGACTTAACATAGCATTTGTTGTGACTTGGATAAGTCAATTTATGCATTCACCAAGTCATGACCACTTTGATGAAGTGTATAGGATCCTAAGATACCTAAAAGGTACTCCTAGACGGGGCCTAATGTTTCCAAAAAGGAATAATCTCCAAGTGAAAGTATACACTGATGCTGACTAGGCAAGAAACTCTATTAATAGAAGGTCTATCTCAAGTTACTGTACATTTGTTGGAGAGAATTTGGTAACTTGTCAAAGCAAGAAACAAACAGTTATAGCAAAAAGTAGTGTTGAAGCTGAGTTTAGGTATCTAGCTCATGGAATTTGTGAAGCTTTATGGATAAAAAGAGTACTAGAAGAGCTGAAGGTTTCTAATTCTATTCCTATGAAGGTCTATTGTGATAATAAAGTTGCAATTTCAATTGCACATAATCGTATCCTACACGAAAAGACAAAACATATAGAAGTTGACAAACACTTTATTAAGGAGAAAATTGAAAATGGCACCCTTTGCATTCCAGTCCTACTTCTCAATAGGTGGTTGATGTTCTCACAAAAGGTTTACTTAAGAAGCAGTTTAATGATCTAGTTGGCAAGCTAGGCATGCAAGGCATTTTTAGATCAGCTTGAGGGGGAGTGTTGAGAGATATTATTGGTGAATATTTGATTACAATAAGTTAGTTAAATCAAATCGTGATCATATCATGTACAACTGTAATTAGCTAAATCAAATAAGGTCCTTATTATGTACAGTTATAATTTCCTAGAATAGAAATCTGTAATGTCTATATATTATATGGCAATGTAAAGTGAAAGGGATGTAATACCTATTCCTTTGTTCAGGTTCTATTTTCTATAAAATCTAATGTTTTGTTATACACTCTAAACTATATGATAACATGATATCTGTTCCTTTTTATTAATATAGAGCTATACCTTGTCTTTCTTTATTATGCATTTTCACTCATAATTATTTCTACAATACTTCAATATAATAATTAAAATTATGAGTTGTAAATCATAAGTGAGATATCAATCAACTTTTTTTCTTAAATTAGTACTAATGAATTTCAATTAATTGATTTTTTTTTTAAGAAATGGTTCACATTCTTCACAGAATAAGTTAAAATGAAAGTATGCAATCTCACTAGACGAGCACTAGTCTAATATGTTAGTTGATACGTAATGACATATTCAATGGACCAACTTAATGTTTAAGGTTTGTCATCAACTGTAGGCTCTATAGTTTGTCAAGTCAGTTGCGTGATTTATGATAATAAAGATCACACATATCTTGAAAATAAAAAATAATATACTCAAACTTGAATCTGATTTAATTATTGGAGTGTTATGATTGGATTTTCTTATAAGTTTATAGAATTTACTACGTGAAGACCGCCTCGAGCATCAGAGGCCTCAAGTCCATCCCAACCTATACCATTGAAGGTATCACTATTAGAAGTTAATTACTCGAGTAATTTCAAACAATCACCGATTTAGAACTTTCTAAACATCCTTATATTTCATTTTATAAAGGCTAATAAGATGTGTCAATCTTCACATTCAACTGTCAATTTAGGTCCAGTTAGGCTACCAATTTACAACATTAAAAGTAAGTTGATTATTTCCAAACTTGAGTAAAATTATGGATTTGAATTCTATCATAATAATAGTTGCACATTATCAAAAGGTTGATTGATCCTACCTTAATGGCATGACATAGTATGTACCACAAATACATAAAGAAAAGTGTAATCTCATAAATGCATAAATAAATAGATGAGCACAATTTATATCCTTTTTGGAAAATTAAGATATGATTCACCTGTTAAAGTTTTGACTCGTCAAGTCCTAAGAGCATATATGGAGTTGTTAGAGTTTTAAGTATAAAATATCTTAAAGAGGTCTTCTGTTCCTCTTAACTATCAAGAGTTTTGAGCTGTTTAATGCCAAAAAAAAAAAAAACTCATGGGAATCTAAATTCTCAATCCATCTTCTGATTTCACAAATTCTTGACTCTCTTAAAAATTATCTACTTGTATGTTGCAAACAAACATGTCTAGCATGAATGTACGCTGAGGACCTGTCAATCAGATTATTTTAATCACAGAAAATTGATCAACTCTCGCTCTCATTGACGTTTTAAGAGAGTAAGTACCAACTGGGACGAATCTTCCAATTTGCTGCCAAAGAGTCACGGCTGCCACCAACCCACATTTCTATTTCACAATTATCAGTATGGGTATGTATTATCCTATAAATGGTTGGGTAGAACTCGCTTGATTTGTTACCCATTTCAGCGTTTGTCTTGGAGATATGTAAAAAAAGAATCATCTTTTCAAAACGGTAAGTAACGCCGTGTCATTTCCGTCAGATGCACAGGAAGAACCCCAATTATTGAGTGGTTCTTAAGGTTCCATAATTGGTTTGAATGCATAGTATTAAGATAGGTCCATATGCAAATCATTGTCGCATTAAAATTGCAATCAATCAGCAGCTAGAGGCATGACCAGCTTTACCTGTATCTCTATATACAGTGGTTGTAGGTATGGATGTGTCCTTTTTCGCTTGCAATTTTCTCTCCATTTCTCATTACAATCTCCAGGGAAGAGGATGAATCTTCCGAAAAATTGCTGAAGCTGGTATCTTGTTTTTTTTGCTTTTTCTTGTACCATTGGACCACTACACCGTATCTTTTACTATCCTCTAGGATTTTATTTTCTTGGTTGAATGGTCAAGATGTTTTACCTAACAATCTAATTCTGTTGCAAGTATGGTACCTTATTAAGTTAGTGATCTTCTCTACCAAAACTTGAAAATGAAGAGATTGTACAAGACCATTATTGTCTCTATTAATGAAACTAACAATACAGCTCAGTTCTAACAAATTGGATTTGTGAAAGAAGCAATAGGGACAAAGATGCTTATAGGTTACTTCAGACAACTCAGTTTCAACAAACCAAAGTTCTAACCAAAGCAAAAAGTACGGTTATTACAAGAACATCTCAAGACCACAAATATAATACATCTATCTATGTCCATCCAACATAAAACAGACCATGGCAAAGCACAATATAAAGAAGAATAAAGCTCTGAAAACTTCTAAAGGGAAAGCGAAAGAAGTGACGGATGCATGTTTCAATTCAAATTGAAAAATGCTCATGAAGAAGAAAGTTCAAATACCAGCAGCGAATAAGTAACTTTTTCTTTTCTTTGTATATGTTTCCTTCTTTTCTCATTTCTTTATTATGCTCAAATCTTGCCTTGGGATGGAATCAATCAAAAAGTAATAGACCCATGTCTCAATTAGTAAAGATACACAAACTAAGTTTCACTACGAAGATTAGTCCTTGGTACGAGTTAATTCTCATAAATACAAATATTCTGTCTCGGTCAATAACAATAAGAAGCAAACGAAGATTTCCCTGTCCCATTTCATAATGGCCTAAACCTTAATTAGACAAGACCCTTACATAAATTATTCAAGCCGACTTGGCACCTGCTCATCACATTATGAGTATCACAGCATTAAAACTTAACCATCTCCTAATCAAGTCATCCCTTGGACACTAATAAAAGTCCAAGTAGATGCTTTGAAATCAAGTAGAAGAAAATTTACTGTTTATTGACCCAATGTCTCCATGGAAATTATGCCAAGTCTAATAAATAAAAGAGAATCTTATCATCCATCATGATCCAAATTCTGATGAAACAAAGCACAACGCTAACTGATGACTGTAGCAATATTTCAGGATTTTCACACTTCAAACAGCCAATCATTGATATTAATAACGGCATCCCTTTCCCAATACAGCATTGAAGATAAAGTTACATAACCAAATGCAGATTGCTTCAGCTAAATGTAGAAAGAGGAAAAGGAGCAAAAAAGAAAAAGGGAATAAGAAGACAGGAAAAGTTTTCTCTTAATAACGAAAACATCAAGGAATAAGGGTACAAGAGAAATAAGGAATACGTGGTTCTGAAAGAATGAACAACCAATTGAAGAAGAAACAATGACAAGTGGCTGATCTCTGTATAGCCCTTTTATGTAAATGTGGGAGCACCTGAATCAACTGAATAAGTGTGTTGCGAGGCCTGATCATCAACAATGGTATCATGCTCTTGCGAGCTTGATTGACATAGCTCCTCAATTTGGCCTTTTACCTCAGCCATTGATGGGCGATTATCAGGATATTGTGCAGTGCAATCAATTGCAAGCTGTAAGAGCTTAACCATGTCCTCCTCTACATTCTGATACCGTAGAAGCTCAGGATCAAACACCTCAGAATTCCACTCTTCCTTAACCACAGACTGGACCCATCTTGGAAGGTCTACCCCTTCGTCATTTAAGACAGAATGTGTAGGAGCCTTTCCTGTAAGCAATTCCAAAAGTAGAACACCAAAACTGTAAACATCAGCCTTTTGGGATACTTTACGAGCATCGGTCACCTCCGGAGCTCGATAACCATCAATGCGGTTGGGGGTAGGTGTGGGACCAGCGAGATGAGCAAGGCCAAAATCCGATACACAGGCTTCAAAGGAATTAGTAAGCAGGATATTTGATGACTTGATGTTTCCATGAGAGTAAGCAGGGCCTTGAGAATGAAGGTATGCAATTCCTCTGACAGCACCAAGGGCAATGACAGACCTGGTATCCCAATTCAAGGGAGTCATACCAGCCACTCTGTTTCCTGCAGTTAAACAAACTAACATCATAAAAAGAGCTAGAAAGATTTTTGATCTTCTCTGCTGCTACGACACTTGATCTCAACATTGTAAATAGTTCCAGCATATTCTGGCCATCTCAGCATGTGCACTGCAAACTTCACAACTTCTTTGTTCACAGAAGAAATACATGAATTCCGAAACTCTATCCTTTTCTATTCAGAATTCGAGAAATTCCAACCTCCAAGTAAGTGAATGACATACATCATTCAACAAATACTGACAGAAAGCCGAAGTAGTTTCTACATGCAAATCCACTAAACGAACTTGTGTTCCAAGTACGTAAGCAAATTGACACAACTATTTAGTACATAACAAAATCTATCCATCAAGGTGACCAAAAGCGAAGAACAGCAATCATAAAGAAAAATAGATGTCATTAAGTAAAGCAAGACGTACTCACCGTGCAAAAGTGCAGATAAGCTTCCCATGGGCATGTAATCATAAACAAGAAGCTTTTCGTCAGAACTATAGTAATAAGCCCTTAGTGGTACCAAATTCTCGTGATTGATTTTGCCAACTGTTTCAATCCTCTCACGAAATTCCTTCTCTGTAACACTGACATCCTTCAATCTCTTAACAGCCACCACCAAACCCATGTCTAAAGTGGCCTTATAAGCTGTCCCAAAAGTCCCCTTCCCCAAAACTTCAGCAGAAGCCCTCAACAAATCCTCCAAATCAAACCCCTTAGGTGAGTTTCCAAAGAAAACCAAGCTCTTGTACCCTCCTCCGCCACTCCTAGCCTCCACCCTGGCTACAGCCCCAGCGGATCCTGAACTTACATTACCTGCACTAGTAATGTCACCAGCAGGCTTCTCACGTGAGATGTCAGCTTCATAACTCTTCACTCCCTCAACATTCTTATTAGAACCTTGTTTCTCACCTCTCTTTCTTTGACATAAGAAGATCAAAATCATTAAAAGCAACAAAAATCCAGTAACACAACCAATGACTATGCCCGCAACTGCTCCACCAGACAACTTGTTATCGTCACTGTTATTACCACTGCCACTGGAAGTGGTATTGTCACAAGATACCAAGGGTTTCCCACAGAGGGAGTTACCTTCAAAGGCAATGGCTGGTTTGTCGGATAGCCTGGATGGAATAGAACCATTCAAATTGTTGAAAGAAACATTGAATTGGTCAAGCGCAGGTAAATTGAGGCCAGGAATAGAACCAGTAAGCTGGTTGTGGTCCAAATAAAGAGTCCTCAGCCGCGTCAAGTTATTAAAACCGGGAGAGATGGAACCAGAGAAATTGTTGGAAGCAAGGTTGAGCCTTACCAAGTCCCGCAAACCGAACAAGTATCCAGGAATCTCTCCAGAAAACAAATTACCTTGCAAGTAAAGATTGCGGAGAGAACGAAGATTGGCGATGTCAGGCGGAATGAAACCTTTGAGTGCGTTGAAACGAAGAGACAGAGTGAGGAGCTGAGTAAGATTGCCAAGAGCATCAGCAGGCAGCTGACCAGAAAGCCCCATACCAGGCAAGCGAAGCTCAACAACTCTGTTGGAGACGCAAGTGACGCCAACCCACGAGCAGGGACTGCTCGAGAGATTCCAAAGTAGGGATCTTCCACCCACTGCTCCGCGTATACTTATCAACGCAGCCCTGTCTGAAGCAAGATCTGACTCAACAACTCCGAACAGGTAACAACAACCCACAAAGAAAAACAACAGCGCCTCCCGTGCTGCCTTCATTTTCTTCATTTTAGGCTGCTAAGTATAGCTCTGGGTCAGGCCTTGCGTTTTTGGGTTTTCCAATGGTGGGTTTCTGTTTTCTTCGAGTTGCTGCCGTGTTAGCAGCAAAAATGAAACTGAAACTGACGAAGACGAAGTTTTTGTGCCATTGGGATTTGGAAACACGAAGTTGAGTTGAATGGGTATTTCTTAGTTTTTCCCAACTGTTGGTAAAGCGTAGGTGTGTCCGACCGTTTTGGTGAGAGGAAGAGAGAGTCAGAGGCGTGCAGGTTCGAATTCAATTCATTATTATATATGTTTTCATAAATAAACAAATAAAAGAAAACCTGTACTGAGCTGGCTCATTTATTAATTAATATTTGGGTTGGGACCAAATGGGAGAGCTTTTGCCTTTTGTGACGTTAAAAGTCAAAATTGACAAATCAAAACTCAGACAATGCACTGTAACAACTCCTCCTACAAATATACAAATGCATCAATTCCTCAATTACAAGCTGTTGTTTTAGGAATTGTAGATTAGCGGGTGAACAGAATGGTAATGCTTTTCTTTTCAAGTTCAGTACCTCTTCCGTTCCTACTTCCACCTGCCTCGTTACAACACACTCCCGCTTTCGGCTTAGGTTCTTGTCTCTGAAGGGGCCAATAGATCGAGTCAAAAGTGATGTTACATGTCAAGAGATGGTTGAACCGAGGCATACATCGGGTGATTTTAATTAAAATTGTTATTTAATATTTATTTACACCTGTGGGGCTCACACAGTGCTTGTAATAGTCCCAATTCAATGCCAACATTAATGCCTCGTCACTTTAGTTTTCAGGTTTTGGTTAAATGTTTAGGGAAAGGTCCATTTATTCAACTGTGACAGAAATTTGATGCAAATTTAATTCTCCTGAACCCGACCCAATCAGCCCAAATCAAGAGGAAGACTGACCCAACTCCATAAAAAGAATAGGATGCTATTACGTAGCTACCCCTACCCTATGTTAGCATAACAAATTTCTGGTACGTTTTTGTTGTAATAAATTCCATTAAGATTTTATTTTCATTTCTGACACGAATCAGGTGGCTTCATTAGTGTACATTCAAGATGGTCGTTATATTAAGAGAAAAGACTCTTTGTACAAGGGAATGAGAAAAACATTTACAGTGGTAACTGATGACCAATCTATTATAGCTATTGATAATACTATTGTAGATAAATTTGGGATTCAGGCACATGGAAATAAGATATATGAAATTATTGGCAACCTTTACTAATACTCTTCACCGTTGACTAGAATGACTTTCCAAAATTTAGGAGTCAGAATTCGAAATCTTCTCTATATAGAATAGAGCAATTTTTCTTGCTTGATAAAATCAGTGAACAAGCTAAGGTTTCGTTGGCTTCTCTTCTTCTAGAAAGCACAGCTCTATGGTGGGACAAGCTGATATGAACAAAAGGGGTAATATAACACCTTTCTGGGAGGAGTATGTAATCGCAATTGTAGCTCACTTTGGTGAGACACATGATGCCCATATGTCTAAGCTTAAGGAGTTGACACAGATTGGAAGTGTAAAGGAGTATCATGCAATGCGACTAAATTTGACACCGGAATATGCCCTTGGTTGTTTTATTATTGGGTTAGCATAGGAGGTGAGATATATAGTAAGAATGTATCATTCATAAATCACTCAACAAGCATATAGCCTAACGAAGCTTCGTGAGGCCAATTTGAAGGCACCAAAGGTGAAATTCACCAACAAGGGCCTCATTCTTCCTACCCGAAGCAACACAAACAAAAAGCCAAACACTAAAACCTTTTTCTTTAGGCCTGGAACCCAAACACAAAAGCTTTAAAACCACTAGAATAGGAACAATGGAGCTCTCTTCAAACCAAACCCTCAGAGAAAGACATTAACCCCTGTAGAATTTGAAGAAAAGAAGGTAATGGGTTGTGCTACTTATGTGAAGAAAAATATGAGATTGGCTATAAATGCAAGGGTAGATGAACATAATTGTATCACTTAGAGTTGGTGGAGGAAGAAGAAGATAAAGGACTACAGAGTTGGAAAATGAATTGGCTCATATTACTTTTATGCACTGGTGGGGGTAACAAACTACCAAACAATTAGGTTACTAGACATTTTGGGAGGAGAAGGCTACAAATACTACTAGATACAGGTAGTACACATAATTTTATTGGTGTAGAATTCACTCATAAGTTAGGGGGTAAAATCTCCAGGAAAGAACCTATGATGGTAAGTGTAGCTAATGGGGGCAGAATAGCACGTGACTTGGTGGTGGAAAATTTTCAATGAAGGATGCAGCACATTACCTTCTCATGAGACATATGCCTTATACCTTTAAGGGGGTGTGAAGTGGTGGCAGGTGTATAATGTTTTACATCTTTAGGGAGCATCCATTTTCACTTCATGAATCATGTTATTGATTTCTTGGTGTAACGCAAAAGTGTAATATTGAGGGGAGCTATTGGGGGAGGAGTTAGAACTGTTAGGCAACAAAATATAGATAAAACACTATCACAGAGGGGGTAGCTATCAAGTATTTGGGGTATATCATCTCCCTAAAAAGAATTGCCACATACCCCAATAAAATTTAATCTATTCTAGATTAGCTAGTTCTAACAATATTGAAACAACTAAGAGGTTTTTTGGGGTTAACCGACCATTGTTGAAGGTTTATATAAGATTATAGGAAGTTTGCCAAACCTCTTACTCAATTTCTCAGAAAGGATGCATTTGGCTAGAACTCAGAGGTAGAGATGGCTTTTAAGCACCTCAATCAAGTCATGTCTAACTCATCTGTGATAGTGTTACTTGATTTTAAGGATACTTTTATCATTAAGGATGATGCTTATGGGCATGTATAGGGGTAGTTCTTGCACAAGGGGGGCATTCCATTGCCTTTATTAAGAAAGCTCTTTCTCCCAGACAAATGGCATTATCCACTAATGAAAGAGAGTTATTGGCCATCATATATATGCAATGCAAAAATGGGGGTAGTAGTTGCTAGATAAACACTTTGTTATCAAGACAAATCAACATAGTTAGAAGCACCTTTTAGAAAACAGATTGTCCACTCTTTTTCACACTACAAGAAATCCATCGATTAGAGACGAAAAATGATAAAATTTTGTCAGTAGTATAAATTACCAACGAAAAAATTCATCAGTGATTCGGCTATAGGTAAATCTACTGACGGAGAAAAAGAAATCGTCAGTAAATTTACCGACGAAAAATATATGTTCCGACGCAATATTTTCAAACGGAAAGAAGACTTAACATCAATAAATATCTAATAATTTACCGACAAATGTTAAGTTTTCGTCGGTAAATGAGAACACACATGAATGAAATTCTGAATGGAATTCGCTATGCCTTTAAGCTTCACTGCAATTGAAACGAAAGCTGCCGAACAGAAAGTACCTAACGATTATACATTTCCTTCAAAACAAATCAGGCAAAATGACTCGTTGGAATATTACATTAAGAAATATCTTCTATAGCCTTAATAGACTTACAAGAAATATACAAGAAGCAAAATTTCAAATCAAAGACATGCCTATAAACTAACACAGAGATAAGGAGAGCTGAAAGAAAGATTGAAGACACCAACTAACTAGGATTCAGTAGAGTATTCAGAGAGCTTCCCTTTACTAGATCTTATGAGCTTTCTTCAACAATCCTCGTTTCATCTTCAGCATCAAAACGAATTCAACACATAAATCAATACTATATATGATAATCAAAAACCCACCAAGAAAGAGTAATAAAGAAACCGGAGAAAAAAAGAGCAAGAAAGAAACAAACTTTAGTTCTAGAGGAACTCACCAGACAGGAGATGAAGTTACTGGAGGAGGAAGAAGATCGAAGAGCATCAAAGAAGAAACGAAGAAGATGAACCAGAGGGGGGAGGGGCATTCGGGTATTTTAAACGTGATTTATCAACGAAATTTTCCATCGCTAATTTCCATCAGAAATTTTAAAATTTATTATACCACCTTTAATTTCCGCTTTATTTACCGAAGGTAATGGTTCCATTGGTATGCTTCCCTCCATATTTAGCGACGAATATTAATCTTCTATTGCTAATTTCAGTGCAATTACCGACAGAAACTTTTACCATCCCTAAAGTTCGTCGCTAATTTTGCCAAAACGGTTTTCCTCCATTTTTAGCAACGAAAATTAGAACCATCGCTAAACAAATTTTTTCCATGTCAATTTTAGCGACGGAAATATGGTTTTCGTCACTAATTTGCTACACTTTATTTTTTGTCGGTAATTTCTGTCGCTAATTCCAACTTTTCTTGTAGTGTCAATAACGATGGCTATCTAAATTGTAAACCATTTATGTTTGATCTTATTTTTCTGTTAAGTAGCCCAAGTGACTTAATTGATATGGCATAATAAGAGAAAAGGATGATAGTTGAAGGA
Organism: Erythroxylum pedicellare; assembly: GCA_027563575.1. Classification (NCBI taxonomy): domain Eukaryota; kingdom Viridiplantae; phylum Streptophyta; class Magnoliopsida; order Malpighiales; family Erythroxylaceae; genus Erythroxylum; species Erythroxylum pedicellare. The sequence continues at coordinate 15,393,416 of JAOQMP010000002.1, forward strand.
CCTAGAGAGAAAATAACGATGTGTTCTCCAGTTAAATAACTACATTGATGGTGGGTAGTTATCAAGTTATATATATATATATATATATAAGTCCTTAGCCTATGTGGATAATGCATGTTTTCCATCAACATGTACAATA
>JAOQMP010000002.1:15393654-15405826 GCA_027563575.1 Erythroxylum pedicellare
ATGTGTTCTCCAGTTAAATAACTACATTGATGGTGGGTAGTTATCAAGTTATATATATATATATATATATATATAAGTCCTTAGCCTATGTGGATAATGCATGTTTTCCATCAACATGTACAATACAGAAATATAGAAAGCTAAACTAGAATTTTAAGTGATTGGGAATTTTTATTAGAGTTTTAAGGCTTCAAGAGATTCTTCATTGTTGTAGTTCTTCTTAAACATTACTTGGACAACATGACTGGAGTTATTATTATTATATTAATCACGCTGGAATATTACACTATCTTTGATAATTTTTTTTTAATATTAGGTTATGGGCCCACATCTAGAGCGTATGTTGTTCAATATGATGTTATATGTTAGTTTTAATGACTGTAAACAATTTTTTTTACAAAAAAGGCAAAAGCCATGTTTTGTTGTGAACATAGTGCATGTGTTTTATCCATATTGAAAGTTTTTAATGGACATAATAAAAATCTTTTAGTGGATGTACATGTCCTTCAATCAAGAAAAAATAACATGGTTTGTTTTGCGTTTTTGTTTTGTCATGAACAAGATATGCACGTGTTTTACAAAAATCTTTTGATGGACGTACATGTTATTCATTGAGAAGAAAGAAGAAGAAAAAAACAGACATGGATTGTTATGCGTTTTTGGTTTTAGCTAAAGAAGGATATATACATGTGTTTTATACAGATTGGAAGTTTTTTTTGGACGTACATATAGTTTGTACATATAAATTACAAAGATAAGGTTTTATGCACATTAATTTCACGGTGTTGTTTCAATTTTGTTCCACTTTCTTCTTTGATTTGATGTCCTCAAGAATCTGTGCCTAATTAAGAATAGCCACATCATCTTAATCCTTTGAAAAATGTGACATCAAATAAAGGGTTATTAATAATCGTGTGACTATATATAGTTAAATTGCAATGGTTTGGATCAAATAATTACTCTTACCCACATAAAGGTTTTTATTTCTTGCCTTAATTGGAACAAGATGTTGAATTTAGATATTGCTATTTCCTAGGTCCACATATATAGAATTATATATTGGAATTTATATTCACTAGTCTTATTATTAATTTATAGGAAATTCTATGAATGTTGCACCTTTACCGACAAGAAGGTTAAATTTACTACATTGAAATTTGACATTGATTGATTTCATTTTAGTTTAAATTACATAGCAGTAATATATGCGTATCTTGTTGTGTAATTATTCCTACTGTTATTTCTAGTAACTCAATTCCAATTTTAACTGGTGAGAACTTTTTTTATTGGAAAGATGGAGTTCTTCTTACCTTAGAGTACATGGATCTTGATTTGGTGCTCCGTGAGGAAGCTCCTCATATTCCTACGGTGGAAAGTTCACCAATTAAGAAAGACTCTTATGAAAAGTGGAAGCGATCAAACCATTTAAGTTTGGCGCTCTTTAAGACTCATATAAGCAAAAGCATTAGAGGCTCTATTCCTCAATCTACAAAAGTTAAGGACTTCATGAGGGCCATTGAGGAGCAGTTTGTAACTTCTGACAAGGCCATAGCAAGTACTCTAATGCAGAAACTCTTAGGTATGAAATTTGATGATTCAAAAAGTGTGCATGAGCATATTATGCAAATGAGATACATTGCTGAACAATTGAAATCTCTAGAGGTTGAAATATCTAAATCATTTCTGGTGCATTTTATTCTTACTTCTCTTCCAATGGCATAAGGTCCTTTCAAAATTTCCTCTAACACACATAAGGATAAATGGTTTGTTAATGAGCTTTTGACCATGAGTATTCAAGAGGAAGAAAGGATGAAGCATGAGAAGTTTGAAAGCTCAAACTTGGCTACTTATAATAAAGGAAATTCCAAAACTGGCACGAGTTCTGTTTTGTCCAAGCAAAAGGGAAAACAACTAATGAAGGCACAAGGCAAACCAAAAAAGTGCTTCTTTTGCAAAAAGAAAGGACATATAAAGAAAAATTGCCTAAGGTACCAAATATGACTTGAAAAGAAAGACAACCTCTTCACCTTTATATGTTATGAATCTTATTTTTTGCAAGTACCAAATAACACTTCGTGGATTGATTTTGGCACCAGTAGTGAACAGGGCATCTATTCAAGAAATAGGATGCATTCAGTAGTGGAGGCTATTGGGATTTCTAGACTTGTTTTGAAATTTGGTTTTGCTTTGGATTTGGAAAACATTTTTTATATTCCTTCTTTTTTATAAATTTAATTTCGATTTCTAGATTAGTCACTTTGGGCTATGGATTTTATTTTTACGAATCCTTTTTTAGATTATTAAAAAATAAAATGAGTGTTGGTACAGAAATTTTGTTGAAAATCTATATAAAATAAATTTGGATTCTAATTTTGAGAATATCCTCTTTACTATGCATGTCAAGAATGTTGGTACTAAATGAATGACTATTGATGAACATTCTTCTAGATTGTGGCATAAGAGATTAGGTTACATCTCTATTGAGGGAATTAAAAGATTGGGGAATGATGGGGTTGTACACATCCTTTTTTTTTACTGATTTTAATACTTGTGTGGATTGCATTAAAAGAAAACAACGCAACAATACCAATAATGGTTCTAGAAGAAGTTAAACGAATGACTATTGATGACCATTCTTCTAGATTGTGGCATAAGAGATTAGGTTACATCTCTATTGAGAGAATTAAAAGTTTGGCGAATACACACCCTTAATTTTACTAATTTTGATACTTGTGTGGATTGCATTAAAGGAAAGCAACCTAACAATACCAATAATGGTTCTGGAAGAAGTCCTCAAATTTTAGAAATCATACACACTAACATTTGTGGACCATTTTTCACTCCTTGTTTAAATGATCAGAGATATTTTATCTCATTCATTGATGACTTTTCTAGATATATGTATCTTTACTTATTAAATGAAAAGGCCGAAGCATTTGATGCTTTCAAGTCTTATAAAAGCTGAAGTAGAGAAACAAACATAAAGGAAAATAAAGATTGTGCAATCAGACAGGGGTGGTGAATATTATGGTCGATATACTGGGCGGTGAATATTATGGTCAATATGCTAAATAAGGATAAATACCTGGTCCATTTGCGACATTCCTAGAATAAGAAGGAATTATGGCATAGTACACACTGCCAAGCACACCACAACAAAATGGTGTAGCTAAAAAGAGGAATCGAACGCTAATAGATATGGTAAAGAGTATGATTAGTAATTCTAATATATCATTATCTTGTTGGAGTGAGGCTTTAAAAATGGTAGTATATATCTTAAACAGGGTTCCAACTAAGGTTGTTCCTAAAACTCCTTTTAAGTTATGGAAAGGTTAGAAACCAAGTTTAAGTTATGGAAAGGTTAGAAACCAAGTTTAGTATACATACATGTCTGGGGTTTTCCAATTAAAGCGCGGGTTTACAATCCTCAAATTAAGAAATTGGATTCAAGAACTCAAAGTGACTATTTATTGGCTATGCAGCTAACTCAAAAGGATACAGGTTTTATCATCCTTGTACACTCCTAAGATTGTCAAAGATGGAAATGACAAATTCCTTTAGGAGTTTGATATTAAAGGGAGTGAAATTTCTCGTGATATACAATTCGAGGAAAAAAAGGAAATTGAATCATCAGTGAAAGAAAGTGAGTTAATTGTTCTTTAAAATCCTTCGGACACTATAGAAGAACAACTAATTCTTGTAGAGGCACCCCATGAAAGACAAACTCATGAAGAACATGTTATTCAAAACTTAGATTAATCTTTTGAACTCAGGAGATCTTCAAGGCTTAAAAGACCAGCAATTTGTAGCAATTATATTATACGCGTACAAAAGTCTAATTTTGACATTAGACTTAAGGATGATTCTAATTTGTTTTCACAAATTACGAATGGAGAAAATTCCAATTTATGATATAATATCATGAAGGAAGAGTTGGAATCAATGGTTAAAAATCAAGTATAGGACTTCGTTGAGTTACCAAAAGGGGTCTCATTAATTGGTTATAAATGAGTTTTTAAAACGAAACGAGACTCCTCTGGTAATATTGAACGATATAAGGCTATACTTTTAGCCAAAGGTTTCACTCAAAAGGAGGGTATTGATTATCATGAAACTTTTCTCTAGTTTCTTAGAAAGATTCTTTTAGAATCATTATGAAATTAGTAGCACATTTTGATTTAGAGCTACATCAAATAGATGTAAAAACGGCATTTTTGAATGTGGATCTTGAAGAAGAGGTATATGTGAAACAACCTAAGGGATTTAATGAGGAACATGGTTCTCAACTAGTTTACAAGCTTAAGAAATCTATATATGGATTGAAACAGGCCTCTTATCAATGGCATATCAAGTTCCGTAACGTAATTGTCTCATATAGTTTTGTTGAGAATGTTGTGGATCAATATATTTATGTCAAATTGGTTGAAAGAAAATTTATTTTCTTAATCATCTATACAGATGATATAGTACTTGCTTGTGGTGATTTGAGTTTGTTACATGAGACAAAATAATCTCTATTTCGAAACTTTAAAATGAAGGATATAAGTGAAGCTTCTTATGTCATTGGCATAGAAATTCACAGAGATAGACCTTGAAAGACTCTGGGATTATCTCAAAAGACCTACATTGAAAAAGTTTTAGAAAGGTTTCATACGCTAAAAAGTGCTCCGAAGGATCACCTATTGTTAAAGGGGATAAATTCAATATGTCTCAATGTCCCAAAAGCATTATGGAACAAAAGGAGATGGAAAATAAACAATGTGCTTCACCAATTGGAAGTCTTATGTACACACTTGTTTGCACAAGACCTAATCTTGCATTTGTGGTAGGAATGCTTGGACGATACCAAACCAACCCAGGTCTAACACATTGGAAAGCTGCTAAACGAGTTATGAGATATCTAAAAAGAACCAAAGATTTCAAACTCACATATAATTACTTTGATAAATTGAAGATCGTCAGATTTTCAAATTCAGATTTTATTAGATGTCAAAATACAAAATAAACATACGTTAGGATATGCTTTTCTTCTTGCTAGAGGTGTTGTGTCTTGGAGGAGTATGAAACACTCAATAGTTGCATCATTGACTATAGAGGCTGAATATATTGCTTGCTATGAATGTTCATCGCAGATATTGTGGTTGAGGAATTTTATCACAAGGTTAAAGGTCGTTGATATTGTATCAAGATCATTGTTGATATATTGTGATAATACCTCTGCAGTCTCATTTGCTAATAATAAGAATAATATGAGTCAAAGCAAGCGCATCAACATAAAGTATCTTGTAGTTAGGGATCGCATAAAGAGTCAGAAAGGTCTATTCAGCATATAAGTACAGAGCTAATGATTGTTGATCCTTCGACTAAAGGAATACCGATTAAGTCATTTAAGGATCATGTAAAGCATATGGGGTTGATTAACGATTGATCTTCTTGGATATTGCATTATGATCATTGTTATTTCTCATGTTATTCATCGATTGCTTTTACATGAAGTTCTTTGCATACCTCTATACATTTAGATAATTATTTCTCTCATTTTGTGCAATTCATTTGGCTATAAATATTGATTGCAAATTTTTTCATTTGCTTTCATGTTATAATATTAAATCACATGAACTAAGTGGAAGAATATAAATCGTTTATGTTTAATCTTATTTTTCTGTTAAATAGGCCTAGTGTGAAGGAGTTAGAGAGAAAATAAGGACGTTATCTCCAGATAAATAACTACATTGATAGTGGGTAGTTATTTATATATATATACTTTAGCATGCATGGATAATTCACATTTTTCATTAAGACATACAATACAGAAGCACAGTAGGCTAAACTAAAATTTTGAGTTACTAGGAATTTTTATTGGAGTTTTAATGTTTCAAGAGATTCTTTGTTGCTGTAATTCTTCTCATACAATAATTGGACAACATCATTGGAGATATTATTATCATATTATATGAATCAGGTTGGAATATTTCACTTTTTTGTAATATAAACTATGAAATTTACTATAAAAAGGGGGTTGAAAATAAGAGGGATAATGTTCTCTGACGAGCCACTCATAGTGAGCTCTTACATTTGGTCATGATTACTGAAACTTCAGAATTATGGGGAATGATTCGAAAGCCATGACAGGAGGATAAAGCGATTAAAAATATCTTATAGCAAAATTCAAGCTGATGGGACACCACACTCAAAATATAGCTGATGTAATCAGGAGCTGAGAAGAAAAGGGTAGCTTGTAATAGGAAAATATCAGAATCTTAGAAGGAAAATTATGTTTTGGTTGCACGATTCTCACCAAGGGGCACATACGAGAGTAACAGTTACTAATGCAAATTTGATTCTGCTGAACCCGACCCAATCAGCCCAAATTAAGATAAAGACTAACATGGAAGGCAAGTCCACAAGAAGAACATGAGGCTTGAGCCACGAAGCCTCATCAACGTATATTCTCCTTTTTTTTTTTTTGAAGCTCATCAACGTATATTCAAAACGGTCGTTGTGGTGAGATAAATTCTCCATACAAGAGAGAGAGAGAGACATTTATAGGATTGCTCGTATTCATACTCGATGTGATAAAAAAAATATGCACATGGCATCTCTTTTCTCTCTCAATAGCTCAAAATCTTCGAGAGTTAATCTTTTCCCTTAAGTCTCCAAGATGTTGAAACTGTAATTAATCACTACAAGCTCCAGCAACATTAATCGTGAATTCACATCAAAGTCAATCGTACTGAAAGTTTGAAGGCAAGGCTCCATAAAGTAAAAGGCATAAATCTTACATGTAATTTAAAACAAAGTAGTCCTCTTTAACTTCTTTCTTAATATCATGACAAAGCCAAGTACCATATTTTCAAATTTCATATACCGTACCAAATTTCTTTTTTAACCAAATTTCTGCTTGCCCAAAGGATAAAAACAAATCAAAGTCCTAAAGGCCAATCGATCCCCAAAACCGTGATGAAACAATTGCAGTGTGTATCTAAAAGCCCAAGTGTAAGTCCGCCATTGCAATACCTATGTACATAAATATAGTACAACATAACAAGTTTACTGCATGTTATATCTGCAGAGTCCAGACTTTCATTAGATGTAGAACTAAAGCTAAAACAGCTAACTCTCCTCAAACCTAATATTGCTAAACGGAGCCTAAGACGAGAACGTCATTGAATACTAGATCAAATGATGCAACGCAGGTGACAAATAATTAGCCATCATATTCTCCCTGCGAAAACTTAATTTCAGGGAAAAAGATGGCAACAACCTGATTGCCTCCGAATTTCCTTCCATTCATCCCTGTTCGAGCTTTCGTGGCACTCTCAATATCTGCATACTCCAAGAACACCTGCAAGTAACCAAGTTTTTTAATTAGAACCTCAACTTGAGAAGGAAAAGAACAAAGTGTTGCATTTTTTAAATAAGAGCATCATTTAGGAGGAAAAGAACACCAACAAACCTTTCCTACACCTGGTGCGGAACTACCATCTGGATTTGGACGAGGGATGACAACATTCAACAGTGTACCTGCATATAGCATGTGAAAATATGCAAACAAAAAAATTTTCAAGGCTACATAAACCAGAAAAAAAAAAGTTCTCAAGCCAATATAACTAGGGGAAGTCTTCTGTCTGTGTATGTTAGGCCTGATTCTTTATAGCGGAATGTGGGACTACAAAACGCTGTAAAACAAACATATAACACAGACAAATAAAGAAAACCGATCAATATGCAAAAAGCTTGTAAAAGAAACGAGCATCAAGAAATCAAGCATTAGAATAAAAAATCTTACCAAACTTTGCACCCTCCGTCCTCATGTCATCCAGAATGTCTTCATATTCATCATCATCTTTAAGCTCATCAGCTGAAACTACTTGACTTAGACATACAACTTTGGTTGGTAGAGGTTGTAACATTAGCCGCTGTATGAGTATATAGACACCAGTATAAATGCCAACAGAAAAGGTGGAAATGACATTTAGAAGCAAAAGCAATTTAAGTTTTACCTGCAATGCAATCTGCTGCTGGGCATGTAATAGAACAGTTTCCTGCTCAGGTTTGGGTTGGTTGGCACCCTGGTTTGCGCGCCTTACAGTGAGAGTTTTATCACCCATCTTTATTCCATTAAGTGCAGCACAAGCTATGTCAGTAACCGTAAGGTCTTGGTAGACACAGAATGCATAACCCTTAGAGTTCCCTGTTTCTCTGTCCTTAACCAAATCAAAACCTCGCAAGGGCCCAAAAGACTCCAACAACTCCCTAACCTGGGCTTCTGTGAAGTAATAAGGGAGTCCACCAACAAAAATTCGGTCAGGACCCTCAAGCCCACCAGAAGAACCAGGAGTTAACCCAACAGCAGCCAGGTTAAGATCGGGATTGGGCTGGCTTGGACCAAGTGTTGCTGCAAGAGATGGGTTATAGTCACTAGGCCTCCTGACCTTAACAGGCGCTCCCTGATAATACAAGTTTGCACAAAGGAAAATAAAACTGAAATCACACATGACCATATAAGACTGATAGTATACAGAAAAGTTCAATCAATCATAAAATCATTAATCATATATATTACCTCAAAGATAATACCATCCAAGGCCATTGCATTACTTGCCTCCTCAACAGACCTCATCTCCACAAATGCAAACTTCTTTTCATGATTTATATACACATTTACAACAGCATCCCCTTCAAACAATCCAGCAAGAACGATATAAACCATTAGGGCATTACAAAAATAGTTACCCAGTTCAATAGCAAGACATTAGCATACCTGGGCCAGCAGTGTTTCCTCCAATTGCAGCCATAACTCTGCTAAAAAATGTTGCTACAGACTATGGAAGAGCAAGAAAGAGAGTAAAAGAACTAGTTAACAATCGGCTAAAAGATGTTATTATAGATTGTAAAAGAGCAAGCGAGTACAAAACTTGTTGATAATTAGAAAGAGTAAAGGTGTTGCTTATCACCTGTTCATTTGCTGTAGGAGAAAGCCCACCAACATACACCCGCCGAGCATGTCTAGTAGCCTAAATATACAACAGAAGTTATGGTTAGATGCAAAATTAGAATTATTGAATTGAAACTTGTTCCGCACGATAAAAAAAACCCATGGGTGATCTTGCCAACCTGTTGGGTCATGGCTTGAACTGGCATAACAGGAAGAGCACTAAATTGCTACAAGAAAACAAATAACAAAATATTCAGTGCTGGCCAATAGGCAAAATAAAGGATATCTTTAATAGCAATAAATCATACCTGAGTTGTCCCCATAGGAAACATATTGGGAAACATTCCTGGGATTGCAGGAGCAGTTCCTGCAATCTGACCTGAAATCATGAATCCGTTATAAGAATCAGAAAACAATATTAGTTCTTATCTCATGTACATCGGCTGAGTTACCAAGAAATTGCTGTTGGAGAAAGGAAAGTATTATGTTCTATCCCCTCACAAGATAGCAAGATGTATTACATTCTATCCTCTCACAAGATAAAAAGATGTATTATGTTCTATACTCTCACAAACAACTTTACCCAAAGACATGATGCAAATGCATCACAACACCAAGCTCTGGAAAAAAAAATTCACAAAAAAAAATATGAAAATAGATTTTATTTTCCAGTTGAAGATGGGGAAGAATCACAAACCCACACATGGATTCCTCCTTGTACATCAAAGCAACAGAAGTCATTCACGCTCACTGTCAGCATAGTGGGACTGGTAGCCCAATATTGCCTTCATAAAACAGAATAAATTTCCAAAAAGGAAACAAACAAACACCAATTCAAAGTAACCAAAACTCTCAAGGTTCCAGTATTACTTCACAAAATAACAATAACAGTAACACAATATAAACCATTCAGACATCGCAGTTAAAAGATTAAAAGAAACTATATTAAGAAAGAAGGAATAGACTGCTTACCAAAATAAAAGAATGCAATTTGATGAGAACTACCACAATAGATCAAGCAAAATAAGAGCAGGTAGCAATTAGTACAAAAGATGATCCATGTACCTGCAGTAGCAGCAACATTCGCTGCACCAGCCAACATTGCAGAAGGGGGAGGAGCCATATCAAAACCACTAATTCTTTTGCTGTATGGAGATAGAATTACAATCACAAGGAAAAGGTAAAGATTGGTGCAATGAATGATAAACAAACATATGCATGGAAGTATAATAACAATCACTTAACATCTTCTCTTCCCTGCATACCTCTTAGAGCGTGAACGGGAGCAAGACCTTGATCGGTGTTCAGATCTACCACGGGAACTGGAACGGGAACGGGATCTTGATCTACGCCGGTGCCTTTCTTCTCTATCTCTATCGTGATCTCTTCGTCTTCAAATGATATTAATCAATAGAATGACGATACCAGGTTCAGTAAAATGTTTATAAGTATCTAAAAGCTACACAAAACTGAACTTCATCACCTGTCATAGTCACGACTTCGATGATAGTCATCATCACCTCTATCACTACCACGTTCCCTCCTCTCAATTCGATCTCTATGACTTTCCCGATCTCTATGATGGCGTTCGCTTTCCTTGTCCCGGTCCCTTTCTCTATCCCTATCCCTATCCCTATCCCTATCCCCATCCCTTTCTCTATCCCTATCCCTTTCCCTGCCCCTGCCCCTGCTTTTCTCCCTATCCTTGTCCCTCTCCTTATCACGTGCCTTCTCTCTATCCCTCTCACGACCCTTTGAAGACTCTCTTTCATATTCTCGAGACCCACGCTGCAATAGTTGAATTTGAAAAATTAAATAAGATACAATACCTAAAATGCATACAAATGAATAATCTGGATGAAATCCACCAAACACTCGATAGGAAAAGAGTTAAAACTCCATAATATCCTCAAAATAACAAAGAACCCTGCTAAAATCTAATTTAAAGCAAAAGATAAGCAGTTAGTATGTAAGAACTTGATCTATTGAATCAACAGATACAAAATCACTTCATAACCCAACTCATCTTATAGATGAGGTAGCAAATTTGATCAGAATCTTTAAAAAACGAAATAGGAAATACTCGATCAATCTGAGAAAGTGGTATAAATCTAATATACATAGAACCACTCTACACCTACGATTGATGTATTGAAAACAAACTATATTATAGTGGTTTTACAAGTCAGAATCAACGAAGCTGGTATAAACATTATGCAATAAAATCAACCGAGCTGGTATAAACATTATGCAATATACTTTTTTTTTTTTTTTGAAGAGATCAAACAATTACCATAAAAAATGGATCAGATAGTCTTGGCTGCACTTTACAATCGCTGCAGTTTTCCTAGCTATGAACTGTCAACAGATTAAGGTGGTTTTGTATACCTGGTATTTGAGTTCACTGAGGTCATCGATGGCAGCATAGCTCTGGCTGTTAACAGGAGGCACAGGAGAGGCACCACCACCATTTTCAAAATCAGAGCCGTTTCCTTCATATCTTCCTCCCTCGTACTCTGTCATTTTTTAATTTCCCTGGAACTTCTTTCCCTAAAAATGAACGACTATAAATCCTTATAAAATCATGAAACACTTGTAATCAGTGCACTTTAACCTTTATTTTAGCTCATTTTCAGTCCAAAGGAGCAGATTACCACACAAATAAGCACGACAATAAACCATAAGAATACACGGCACTCAAGTAGTAGACAATTTAAGAATGAAGAAAATCAGGCAACGATAGCATAAAAGCTCCAAGCAATATCGGATATTCGGGAGATAATCAATACCTTATCCAATTCACACGCAGTACTAACAAAATCAAAGTGGCAAACAGAATGTCACCCGACAAAAAACATAATCTTTTACAAACCCAAAAGAGTTTGTAAAGCACAAGCATATTTACCTAAAAGGAATCAGTAGCAAGATAAATGAACATCAACAGTTTGTTGATTAACTTGTAGGAGCATAATATTAATTCACACGCATAACAAGAATAGAGAACTTAAAATAAAATAAAGCCCTAAAATCAAGAAAGATATTCAAATCGGGACAGAAACTTACAGCAAGGAGATTTGGAGAGGCAATTGTGTCTTGCGGCCACTTAATTCTGTATCACTCAAAACGGAAGCGAGGAGTCGTGTGTGTGTGAGTTAGGTTTCTTTTGAGGCACTTCTAGTCGAAACTAAGTTTTTTTTTATATATATAATTATTATTACATTACATTTTTATCAT
>JAOQMP010000002.1:15540933-15554152 GCA_027563575.1 Erythroxylum pedicellare
AAAACATGATAAAAAAGTAAATTGTTGAGTAAAAGTAGTTTATCTAAGTTTATACAAATAGTTTATATGTGTTAAATCAAGAGAGACTTATACTTAATATAAGTAGCAAGATAACAAAGTTAGATAACTAAAACTATCCTTTATATTATAATAGTTAAATCACCAAAGTGAAAATAATAAACTTACGTACAAAGATATATATACATATATTGTATGGAGCTTGTTAGTTGAAGGATGAACAAGCTAACCTTTAACAAAAGGACGATTATTGTATCGAATAGTTAAATCTTATGCATATGATATATGTGACATAACAATAATTTAGAAAATGATGAATACTTGTATTTCATTAAATTTACTAATGACTTTATATAATATAATCATAAATACTAAATGGAATACCAATATAAATTTTGAGAATGTTCAAGATATTTACATATGAGCAAAGACAAGGTATTGAGAATGTCAAAGCTTTTCAATAAGAACGATGTGGTGATATTGACATCAAATTTTCTTAGTTATCTACAGTTATTGAGATTCTATAATGAATATCTCTACAATTAAATTCTATAACAATATGAATTTATGTAAGAAGGAATGTACAATATGAGATATTGTAGAATAAAATATTTATTTATTCTATAGTTATTCCTTATATAATAACTTATCTTTGATAATTTTATCCAAATAAATTAGTAAGATTCCATACAAAATTTTTAATGTTAAGACTCTCATCAGAGTCAAAGCTAATGATTTAGGATACAGTATTAGTGGAAGCATATTTTATCTTATAAGTTTAAAATTAGATTGGATAATAAAAAATTTATAAGATATCTAAAATGTTAGGTATAATCTTATAGACCTTATTGAATAGAATGTTTACTTCAATACATATTTAAAGGAGAATAATTCTTAAAATGAGTAGTGAGAGTAAGATAAAGTTTGAAATAGTTTAAATCTCATAATGACATATTTAAATTTTAAAATTACACAAAAATTAAATATTTTAAAATTTTTATGATTTAATTGAATGAATCTGTTAAGTTTTTTAATTATTTCATAGAACACAATGTCCTCTTTTAAGGAAGTAGGGATATCTTCATTCATATGGTATTGAAATGACTAATGTTTGTCACAGCTTCGTCAGCCAAAATTTGATCACGGTCAAAATACATATTTACAAGAGTTTTACTATTATTATTAGTATGCATGATAATAGTAACATGTGGACTTAAATTTAAGTATTTTTAATGAGTCAGGTCTAAATTGACTCGAGATTTAACTATTAAAAAAACGACATCATTTTATTTAAAAGAGTTGAGCTTCAAATAAGCCTAAACTTAAATAATCTAAATTCAAAATTACAAAAAATATTATTTAAAATTTTTAATTTAAAAAATTGACGAAGCCAGCTCTCATTATTATCCTTAATTGTTAGGGTTATTTTTTAAAGTATAATTCTTAATTTAAAATGGATCTATAATTTGATCAATCATTTAATTGACAGTGGTTTCTAGTAAGATGATTCAAACTCCGTACAAAAGATCACTTGCAGACCGTGAGAAAGATACAAAAGGCAGAACAAAAAAACAAGTCCTTAGCCATGAGTATTTGTTAAACGCGAATGGATCACGGATTATTACGAGACTTTCGCAAGAAGATCGAATCACGAGTGCTAAAACATGTAATATCGCATCGTATTTATGAACACAATACAAAGGCAAGTACAACACTAAATATCTGAACCCAATCACTGCAAGCCCACATCCAGAACACTGGTCTTCACTCATACAAAGGCCCTGTAACATTGAACCCATTTGCGTTATTTGTTTTCTTCTTACAGGATTTGTCATTTTAGCTCAAATCTAGAAAATATTGACTCCGAAACAATTTTCCTTTTTCGTTACGGTCAACTCATACGCGTTTTGCATGTTTTTTTATATTGTTCTTGGTATCGTTGACTTACATATTTCCATCCATTCAGTTGTAGCTACATAGGATCTTGTGGGCTCCGATGCAGTCGAATGAGCGTCGGGGTGTTGGTCAAGACAGGTGCAGTTTCATCTGACTTCTCTGATGAACACTCAAAACGCTACTTCAACTCCTTCTTCTTCCTCATGTTGGAGTTACGATGTTTTCCTGAGTTTCAGAGGTGAAGACACCCGCAACAACTTTGTAGATCACCTGTATTCTGCTCTTCATCAGAGAGGCATTGTAATCTTCAGGGACGATCTGGGTCTGAAGAGAGGAACTGCCATTGCTCCTGGCCTGTTCAAGGCAATACAGGAATCAAGGCTCTCACTTGTTGTTTTCTCAAGAACTTACGCTTCTTCCACTTGGTGCTTAGATGAACTTGTTAAGATTGTTGAATGCAAAAATTCAACTAGACAGATAGTTATACCAGTTTTTTATGGTGTGGCTCCTTCTGAGGTTAGAAGCCAGACAGGGGCATATAAAGAAGCCTTTGATAAACATGAAAAGGTGTTCAGATACCTTACAGAGAAGGTGCAGAAATGGAGGGATGCTCTTGCAGAAGTTGCCAATCTTTCTGGTTGGTATACCAAGGACCGGTAATGAGTTGTTGTTAATCTAAATATTATGGGCATTGGGCATTTTTTACAAACTTGCTAAAAATTTTAGCTATTCTCTAATTAGTTAAATGATAACATGCTAAACTACATGCTTTCCAGAACATTCTATTAGTATCAGTATAATCCATGGTGATTCAAATTTGGCTGAAGATTGCGGATCCTCTCTGCGTTAAATT
The DNA here is from genome assembly GCA_027563575.1 of Erythroxylum pedicellare. Taxonomy (NCBI): domain Eukaryota; kingdom Viridiplantae; phylum Streptophyta; class Magnoliopsida; order Malpighiales; family Erythroxylaceae; genus Erythroxylum; species Erythroxylum pedicellare. The sequence goes on from JAOQMP010000002.1 coordinate 15,543,701, forward strand.
GCCGAAGTTCTGTCTGATACAGTGTTTATTCAATAGTAATACTTCCATTACAAATTGCTCAGAGATTATTAGTCATGGAAAGGTTTTAACTTAGTAAGAATGTGTGCAAACTTTTGAGAATCTTAGCAAGATATGTATTTGTATTAACGCAGCATCCTGATTTTGCTTCAGAACGACAATTTTAAAATTCAAACAAATATTATTCTTCACAATCAAACAACTTTCAACAAGTTCATTGCTTATTCCATGTAGGAAGGAATCGGAGGTTATAAAGGAGATGGTTGAAGTTATATCCAATAGGTTGAGTCATATGATGCCGCCTTCAATTGATGAAGAGTTGGTGGGCATGAATTTGCGGCTGGAGGAGTTCAATTCATACATGTGCTTAGGAGTAGACGATGTTCGCATTGTAGGAATATGTGGGATGGCAGGAATTGGAAAGACAACAATTGCAAGAGCCTATTTCAATTGGACATCGCATCAATTTGAGGGTAGTACATATCTAGCCAATGTTGGAGAAGTTGCACAGAAGGGTGGTCTCTCCACTTTGCATGAACAGATTCTTTGTGAAATTCTTATGGAAAGTAACATCAAAATATGGAACGTGTATAAAGGAGTTGAGATGTTAAGAACTAGATTGCGCCATAAACGGATCCTTCTAGTTATTGACGATGTAGATCACTTGAAACAAATGCAGAGCTTGGCTGGAAAGATAGACTGGTTTGGTCCTGGTAGTAGAGTAATAATCACAACCAGGGATGAGTGTTTGCTCGTTAGACATGGAGTTCACAGAATATATAGGGTTAAGGGATTGAAGGATTTGGAAGCTCATAAACTTTTCAGGCTTAAGGCGTTTAGAGAGGATCATAGTCAAAAGGAATACACAGATTTATCAAAAATTGTTGTAAACTGTGCTGATGGCGTGCCATTAGCTCTTGAAGTTTTGGGTTCCTTCCTATACGGCAAGTCCTTGACGGAATGGAGAAATGCAATTGACAGATTGAAAACGAATCCTGAGAAGGAAAATTTCAACACTCTTAAGATAAGTTTTGACGGGCTTGAAGAAACAGAAAAGAAGTTATTCCTCGATATAGCATGCTTTTTCAAGGGTGAGGACAAAGATTGGACGACAATGATATGGGATAGTTGTGGTTTCTTCCCTGATATTGGAATAAGAGCTCTCATTGACAAATCTCTCATAACAATTTCGAATAACAAATTGGGGATGCATGATTTGTTACAGGAAATGGGTCGGAAAATAGTTCGACAAGAATCTCAAGAGCCAGGAAAACGCAGTAGGCTATGGCTTTATAAAGATATCTTTCATATTTTCACAAGTACAGTAAGAAAATCATGATAGACAAACTTTTTAACACATTCATTTCATTTTAGAATAGTACAGGATTTGAAAAGATATAACCAAGCTTATCCGTAGTAATTTATTATTTGTTCTGAGATTTTCAGGGAACAGAAAATGTTGAGGGCATCCTATTAGACTCATCAAGAAACGAAGAGATCCAGTCAACTAAGGCCTTATTGAAAATGATCAAACTTAGGCTGCTAATATTCCATAACGTGCACTTCTCCGAGGAGATTGAGTACCTTTCTAATGAATTACGATTACTTAAATGGCATGGCTATCCTTTCAAGCATCTGCCATCAAGTTTTGAATCAGATGAACTAGTTGAATTGAACCTATGTTACAGTCAAGTTGAACAGTTGTGGAAAGGCATAAAGGTATGCACAATACCGCTATCAGATTTCATTTTTGTTTTTTGAATAGGAATATGGTGTTATGGACATAATGTCTTACTTTTCATCATTAACAGCAATTTAAGAAGTTGACAGTCATCAACCTCAGCCACTCCAAAAATCTTGTTATGATGCCAGACCTTAGAGGGGTCCCAAATCTCGTGAAGTTGATTCTTGAAGGGTGCATCACATTATCTGTGATTAACAATTCAATAGGTTCTGCGGAACATCTAAATGTTTTGAACCCGAAGGACTGCGAAAATCTTGCAAAGTCTTCCCGACAGCATATATGGCCTGAAGGATCTTGTAATTCTCAATATTTCCGACTGTTCAAAACTTGACTTCGATCTGGAGGAGTTTGTTCATCTAGGAAGCCTGGAAGAGCTTGACGTAAGTAGAACTACCGTAAGACATCTAGCATCTTCCTTTTTCAAATTTAAGGAGCTAGAAGGCTTTCCTTTAGTGGATGTAAATTCCATCCTTTGGATTCGGAAAGAGAAGGATCGACTGTTATGAGCTCGTCTTTGCACTCATTATCTGGTTTATGCTCTTTAACACAGTTGGACTTCAGCAATTGCAATTTACAATCAATTCGAAGTGATATCGACTGCTTATTTTCGTTGAGAAGTTTAAATCTTAGCGGCAACAGCTTCACCAGCCTACCTGCTAGCATTAGCAGGCTTTCCAAGCTTGGGCAGCTCTATGTGGAGAACTGCAAGAGGCTTCAATCAGTGCTTCCATAAAGCATGACGTTCATAAATGCTGAATCATGTTCTTCACTAGAAAAATTGCCCGAAATGTTTTACCTTTGTAGCTTGCGAACGCCTCGATCAAATTTTACCAACTGCTCTAGGAAGTTTGACTGGAACGACGAGGCATTAGCAATGCTTCTACGATATCTACAAGTCTTACCCTCTCAATCACTCATTGTCTCTACTTCCCACAATCTGATTCTAAAACATTAAAAAAAACTCTATGTTTCAGGGTTTATCTGATCCAAGAACCAGATTTGACATTGTTGTTCCAGGTAACAAAATACCCGAGTGGTTCTATCATCAGCTACCAGCAGTTTTCTTCGATTCTAACTGGATGGGCTTAGCTTTCTGTCTAACTGTTACCGTCAATGATCCCTTAACCTTTCAAGCAGAGAATCTAGATCTAGCTTGTTACATCAGAATGTTAGAAATATATATGTGGGCTAATATAATCACAACATTAATTCTATATGCCTAACCACAATCGAATTGCTTAATGTATATTTAATAACCATAATGGGATGGTTAGTTTACTAATTGCATTTGAGGCACATGATAGTACCCTAATAATTATATGTTGACCCATTAAACTATAGTTTACATCATTCATTTAAATAATACAATTAGCCTATTCTACTTCTTATGGTAGAACATGTCATAATATATGATATAAGGTGAGATTGTTGGATATAGAGTGTGTGTGGGTATGAAAAGCACAAGGGTCTTCTACCATTATTCTCTCTTGCACAAAGTTTGTATTTTTCTCTTTGATAGGTTTTGGTGAAGCATGGAAAGAGTTGAAGACCACATACCAAATGTTGGAGATATGATTCCATTGTCTTATTATGCTCTAAATAAAATATGATCTTAGTTGTTGAACGTGGATAATTACCGAGTTTGACTGGAACGACAAGGCATTAGCAATGCTACTACGATATCTACAGGTCTTACCCTCTCAATCACTCGTTGTCTCTACTTCCCACATTCTAAAACATAAAAAAAAACTCTATGTTGCAGGGGTTATTTGATCCAAAAACCAGATCTGACATTGTTATTCCAGGTAACAAAATACTCGAGTGGTTCTATCATCAACTATCAGCAGTTTTCTTCGATACTAACTGGATGGGCTTAGCTTTCTGTGTAACTGTTACCATCAATGATCCCTTAACCTTTCAAGCAGAGAATCTAGATCTAGCTTGTTACGTCAGAATTGATGATTGTGTCTGTACCCACGTGCATGCGAGAACTTATTATCTAAGGACCATGGACAAAATTAGATCTGATCATCTTTGGCTTTTCTGTTTATCTCGCAATGAACTCTTCAGTTCAGATTTAGAAGCAGCGGCTAAGGAGTTTCATCACGCCAGTGTTATATTCTGACAGACTTCCATATTCTTCCATGTTAGAGATTATGGGGTTCGCGTAGTATATAATCATGATTTATTGTGAGTCATTTCGGAAGGTAAATTGATTAGTGAAGCCATGGTAAGGATCATGGCACCATTGAGGCTACATCAAGTAGAAGAATTAGCGCTGAAGAGCCAATAAAGAAAAAATTTGGACAACTTGAATGAGTTCTGCTGCAGATTGAGCCCAAAATTTCAGCAAAATGTTTCAACATTTTCTTCTATCAACATAGTTCTCTGGTCGGTGTGTAATATTTTTATTTTATGTTGCTAGAACTAAGATTTGCAGGTTATTTGAAAACAGTCTCTCCTTTAATTAGGAAAACAGTTGTGTGCTATTAGAATTTCGCAAACTTTGCATATTAGTAAGATTTTTATTGAGTATTGTTATTATTGTTGCTGCATTCATCCGAGATTGTTATAGGATACTTGGGATAATATTGTTGGCCTATTTTGCTTAAATTTTGTTTTCTATGTAGAAATCTAAGGTTTCTTGTTCAAGTGGAAGAGAGAAAGAGGAAGAAGATCTCAACCGTATCAAGTTGATACATGGTTTTTTGTTACATGTAAAGCAAATTCGTACTAGGCCTTGCATGGGTCATTTTCAACGCCAGTACTACATCTAGTGATACATGACGATTGGGCTTTACTAATCTTGTGATAGAAGTCTGAGCAGCAGTTGGGTGTGCAAAAGGGGCATCTCTTGCTTCTCCTCGTGCGTCCTTTTTCTCCAGTCCAAGTGGAGTTTGGATTTTGACTTTCGCATGCCATGTCCACACACAAGCGTTCAGATTTTCTCACGAATCTCCTTTTAACATAGTCTTGAATTTACATTTAGATGGGATAGGAACTATGCTTTTGTGTCGTGGCAGACTATTTAACTCAGCATCTTTAAGAGATTGTTTTAATGGTAACAAATTGAAGACAATGCATGCTCACATAAATGAATTTAACACACTAGCGTTAATGTTGATAATTCTGTAGGACACCATCACGAGTATAAAAAAATCTAGGTGATTGGATTATGAATTACGAGCAGGACCTATAATAGAAGGGCCCTGTCTACCATTCTCCAAAATTGTTTGGGTCGTCGGTAAAAAACCAAAAGTATGAATTGTTTCGCAAATTTTTTGACACTAATAAAATAAAAATAAGGAAAACTAAAATAATAAAAATACTAAAAATTTGGTAACACCGTTCGGTACTCTTGCTTACATCTATGGAGCCCTCACCCAGCTTAATAACTTTCATCAAAGTACAATAGATTTATTTAAGGCTTTACTGAGCCGATACTACTCAACCCTTGATACTATCTCTCAACCTTACTTCTCGTGAAAGAATTTCTCATCCAATAATACGACCACCTCATACTAATCTTGAAAGAAGATTTTCTCAATCAATCTTTTAACAAAAGAACAATAAACAAATGACTCAAGTGATTAAAATAATAAATAACGAAAACTAAATACACTTGAGATAGAAAAGAACAACTTCCTGATGAGTTCAACTCCACTGAAATAAATCTAGAAGTCGTCGAAACAATAATGAGCTGATTCAAATAAATACCAATACGAAGTCACGCTCCATAAAGCATGGTAAGAAAGTGGGTGCTGAAAATAACAATGGAAGTTGGAGATCTGACAAGGTTGATAAAGCAATCAGGGGACTTCTAACAGTGAAGATAAAGAAGTGAGTTTTGAAGCATAGAAACTAACAAGCCTTGCATGTAGGTATTTGGAATGGGATTCACGGAGTCTTTGGCTTCTAATGTCTTTTAGTAATGATTCCAACTTCTTACTTTTCTTTCTGTTACCCAAAACACACAAATAAAAAATATCTTCACCAAACACAAACTTAATTCACCTTATCTCCTAATTGTTCTACTCTTCAACGTTTTACGCCCATACACCTTAAATCATCCCACAAAACAAGACCCCACGGCAAGTAAGCCCCTTAATCATACCTTTAAAAATTCTAGCGATAAAACCTTCACTGACTCACACGTAATACTCCCTTCACCATAGCACAAACCCTTAACATACACCACCACAGCCTTTTGTTTTTTTTATATTAACAATTAATGCACATCTCACTTATATCACTCCCACATTAACTCAATACTGCATATACACCAAAAAGATTAACTTCTACCGTAGATTGAAGATATGCACAAATCCCTCACATAATAAGAGTTCCACTTTAATTTAAACATGTAACAACCTTATCCTTTTAATTTCATCAAACAACAAAATCTGCAAATCAAGCAGTAGTTTCCAACATATATAGTCGTACAATAATTCCAATATCACCATGATGATAGACTCCACAAGTTATATCTTATGTGTCCAATTAAAATGTCAAAACTAAATAAAAGATATATACAATATATCTTAACAATCTATCTCTTTTTGGCATTTTTTTCACAACTCTAGAACTCTACATAAATAATCATAATTGGATATGTAAGTATCAAATTCACAATTTATATGATAAATACTCTCCCTTAATCAAACATAAAGTTTATCCAATCATTCGAATTTATCTCCTTTGGGACAAAAAGATGCCAAAAAGTGCGACGAATAGTTATGCATATACCTTGAAATCTTCCCCTGAATGGAACATTCACTATAAACAATCTGATTTCTCCCTCTTGGGACAAAACAATATCAAAACGCATAATTATAATAATCAATAATAGGTGCAGTGGAAGAATCATAAGCATGCCAAGAAGATAAATTACCACCAGTCAATGCATATGCCAACATATCATTACTTATTTCAATTCCATCTTCCTAAAACTGATCAAATTCATAAACCCAAACAAATAAAGATGAGTGTTGCCAGTGTAGTGAGAGAGAGATACCCGAGAGAGAGATCTATACTAATGAGAGAGTTGAGGAGTCTTCAGTGGAGCCAGATAGAAATCATAATATAAACTACTAAAAAGATGAGACAACAATAGCAATATAAAAACTAAAAAACAAAAAAATGACAATTCTTTTCTTTTCTTTTCTTTTTACGTTTCATTTTTTTAAACACAGAAAACACTTCAAAAATGTAAAGTACACAGTCCCTGTGGCCCTCAAAAAAACTCAAACCTGGTCTTTTTCTTTGTCATATCATCTTTGTCATCAGTTTCTTCTTCAGAAGTAACTGACTTATCCTCTGTTTGACCAGTTGCTTTACAAATAGTAACTAACTGTGAATCTGTACAATTTTTTATTTTTTCTTCACTATATTTTTGTACTTGTACTTGATCCTTTCTAATCCAAGTGTGCTTCGATTTTATGGGCTACTGCTGGAATTTTAATGGAGAGGGTTTAGATTTTCGATTTTGACCTTTCTGAAACATAATTTGTAACATCTTGTAGCATCTCGGCCTTATGTGCCTGATAACTCCGCAAAAATGACACATGGGCACAAATTTTCGATTCTTCCTCAAAATTTCTTCTTGGAAAGATTTGGATATGTCATCTTTCTTCTTATTCACTTTAGAGCACTCATCCTTATAGCCAATGCCTTGAAGATCCCCTTTAAACTTACCAATTTTCATTAACTTTTCTAGTTTTTCTGTGCCTCCATTCAACATTCTCAATCCTTTTTCGGTACTTACTAATTTCATTCTAGCTTTACCATGCTCATCTGACGTCAACATCGATTTCTTTTCTAACTCTTGGATGATGTTCTTCATGGAGAGATTTTCTTCCTTTAATCTTTCATTCTTTCTACAAAACTTCACCCATTTTTTGCACATTAACTCATAGGCTTCATAAATACCTTTCTTTTTATCATCTAAATTACTGTCATCACTATCATAGTTTAAGATTGAACTTTGAGCTGAGTTGTCAGTATTTTTCCTGAAATTTTCCAATTTACTCACTTTTTTATCTTCAGTTACTTCCTTATCGGTTACTGTTAAACAAGTAACTAGACTTTTGTTGTACAAAGTAACTAACGCATCACTATTCACAACTTCTTCTTCACTTCTAGATTCGTTATCACTCTAAGTTCTTATATAGGATTTTCCTTTTCTCTTCTTCATGGTATTAGCACACTCCACTTGAATATATTCAAAGCCTTGACACTCATGATATTGAATTCTCTTTACCTTTCTTTCTCCCTTTTGAGTTTTGTCTTCTTTGAAGTTATTGTTCGATGAGCTCCCGCTGTTTTGCCTAAACTTGGATTTGTCCTTTTCACTCTCTTTAGCCACTTACTAAACTCTCGTGTTAATAGCTCCACATCTTCATTCTTGTTGGATTCATCTTCTACATCATTCATACCTTTACCAATCTTAGCTTGCAATGCTAATCCTTTCTTCTTCTCTCGATTGTCCCTCAACAAATTCATTTCGAAATTTCTTAAGAATTCTAATCACCTTCTCCAATGACAAGTCATTGATGTCATGAGCCTCCTTCATTGCTACAATTTTTGGAATAAATCTGGGAGGTAGTGATCTCAACATCTTCTTGATTAGTTTCATATTGGAATATTTCTTCCCCAATTGATGTGTTTGATTTGCTATATCTTGCAATCTTTCATGAAAGTCTCCAATAGTCTCATTTTCAGTTCTTTAAAGCTCACATCTAACATCTGTAGTTTTTATGCTATCATAGATTTGGACCCTTTATGAATACTCTGCAAAGCATCCCACGCTTCTTTAGTTGATTCACAGCCTGATATCATTGAGAAACGTCCTTCATCAACAACACTGAATATCGTATGCATTGTTTATGAGTTTCCAAGTGCACTTTCTTCTTTGACTCTTGTCCATTTAGATGGATCTTTTTGAATTGCCTCTCTTTTATCATCAGTGATCATCGGATGCGTCCATCCATGTACTACCGAGTTCTATGTTCTTGTTCCCTGTGCCTGAATAAAGACCCTCATCCGTGATTTCCATGTAGGATAATTATAATCGTCCAATAGCAGTGGCCTGATAATTGATGCTCCTTCTCTTATGGCCATGTTTGCTAAACTAGGATCTACACTAACTTGCTACCAAGTTCTGAATCGGTGACCTTGCTCTGATACCAATTGAAAAACCAAAAGTGTTAATTGTTTCACAAACTTTCCGCAAACTTTTGTGGCACCAACAAAATAAAAACAAATAAAACCGAAATAATAAAAACACCAAAAATTTGATAATGCAGTTCAGCACACCTTGCCTATGTTTACGGGGCCCTCACCCAACTTAATAACTTTTACCAAACTACAATAGATTTACCCAAGGCTTTACTGAGTCGACACCACTCAATCCTTGACACTATCTCTCAACCTCACTTCTTGTGAAAGAATTTCATACCTAATAGTACGACCACCTCGTACCAACCTCGATAGAGGATTTTCTCAATCAATCTTTTAACGAAAAAATAATGAACAAATGACTTAAGTGATTAAAATAATAAAGAACGAAAACTAAATACACTTGACATAGAAAAGAACAACTTCACGATGAGTTCTGCTCCACTGAAATAAATCTAGAATTCGTCAAAACAATAATAGGCTGATTCACATAAACACCAACACTAAGTCACGCTCCATAAAGCACGGTAAGAAAGTGGGTACTAAAATAACAATGGAAGCTGGAGATCTGATAAGGTTGATGAAATAATCGGGGGACTTCCAACACTGAAGACGCAAATGTGAGTTTTGAAGCATAGAAATCAACAAGCCTTGTGTGTAGGTATTTCGAATGGGATTTATGAAGTCTTTCTTTGACTCTTTTCGTAATGATTCCAACTTCTTAGTTTTCTTTCTGCTACCCAAAACATGCAAACAAAGATATCTTCACCAAACACAAACTTAATTCACCTTATCTCCTAATTGTTCTACCCTTCAACGTTTTATGCCCATAGACCTTAAATCATCTCACAAAACAAGACCCCACGGTAAGTAAGCCCCTTAGCCATACCTCTAAAAATTCCAACAATAAAACCTTCACTGACTCACATGTAATACACCCTTCATCAAAGCATATATCACTCAGCACACGTTATTTAGCTCACCTCCCAGACAGGAATAATACCACAGTGTTTTATACAATAAAAATCCCTAACGCACACCACCTCAGCCTTTTGTTTTTTTATGTTGACAATTAATGCACATCTCACTTATATCACTCTCACGTTAACGTAATACCCCATATACACCAAAAAGATTAACTTCTACCATAGATTGAAGATATGCACAAATCCCTCACATAATAAGAGTTCCACTTTAATCCAAACATGCAACAACCTTATCCTTTTAATTTCATCAATCTACAAAATCCGCAAATCAAGCAGTAATTTCCAACATATCCAGTCGTTAGATAATTCCAATATCACCATGATGATAGACTCCATAAGTTATATCTTATGTGTCCAATTAAAATGCCAAAACTAAATAAGAGATATATACAAGATATCTTAACACTATGCTTTTATCGTATTGTTTATGTCTTATTTGTTATATATTTGTAATATTATTAATTAAAAACATTATTTATTTTATACATGTTTGATTAATTAACTGATCTACAAGATATAATTCATGAA